>CM052708.1:99739379-99796331 GCA_028551405.1 Uromys caudimaculatus
TTTTGAGTATTGTATAAAAGTAGATGAGTTTTGAAAATTAAATGAGACCTTGACAAAGAGCTTGCTTGGTCTCCTTCTTCTCTCTCTCGCCCATTCTCTCCCACAGGTCATGGGGTCTCCTCGGGTATCCCTTCAATAACTGGTCCCACTGGTCGGGGCAAGGAAGTAGAGGTTTGTAGGAGGAGTTGGAGAAGTACGAATGACAGAAATATAGTATGTATGTATGGAATTCTCAAAACATTTAAAAATTAAAGAATATTTATATTATAGTTGAGACAATTACATAAAACATTGGTCAAACTTCAAGGAAAAAACAGATACATAGCATAAGATTTTCATTCAGTTAATCAATATTGAGATAGAAAATAATTCCGTGTTTTAAAACGTTCAGTTGTAACTGTTAGAACATTTTTGAAATGGAATTATTGGTCCTAATTGTGTGGCAGTTTAAAAATATTATTTCACATTTTCTTTCTCTGCTTTGTGATTTTCTTTTTACAACAGTTTCATGAACCCAGGTTCTCTGTATTATCCACCAGAGTTCCATCATATTCAAAGAATTCCATCAAGAAGCGGATGGCTGAGATGGCCCATAGACCTAAGTGCAGCTTCTGTCTTGATCTCTGGCATACTTGCTGTGGGGCTGTGATCTACTAAGATTAAAAGTTGAGTTGCTTTATAGCTTCAAGCTTGTGTGCCTCTGTGAAAGGTTGTAACTTTATTTTCTCTTTCTGTTGCTGTGGTAAAATATCTCAATAGAAAAGCAATGTAGGAGACAAAGAGTTTATCTGAGCTCACTATTCCAAATGAAATCCATAATTTGGGGAAAGTCAAGACAGGAACATGAAGCAACTAGTCACATCTGTAGTTAAGAGAAGAGAGAAATGAATGAGCTCATGTATAGTCAGGTAGTTTTTTCTACTAGTAAACTGTTCACAGTCCACATCTCAAAATTAGGGGATGGCATTGACCATTTTCGACTGAGTTTTCACACAAAAGTTAAGTCAGTCAAGATATGTATCTATAAACCTTCCCACGGGCCAGTCTGATCTAGATTGAGACTCCCTTCCCAGGGTATTTTCTATACTATGCCAAGTTGAAAGTTTAAACTAACTATTACAGGTAATGTATGAGGTTTCTGATTCTGTTGATCAAGCTACTCCTATGTGTACTTTCTTCTCAGGACCAATTATTTATAGCTTCTGCTTAAAAATTAATATTTGGAAGAGTTCAGTGACATGTTTTCATAGGAAAATGACACAAGGACAATGATATAGAGAAACAGAACGAGTTAAAATGCACTCATATCCATTTCTGACACTCACATATCACACTTCAGGAGAGCAAGCCAATTAATTAAACTCAAGAAGAGCAAACACCAGATAGCATCTGAAGTCAAGAAGAGCTGGGAGCTCAAATCTTCATGTGTCTTTCTCTCCTCTTGCAGAAGAAAATGTCTTACTTGGAGAATATGACAGAAGATGGCACTTTTGAAAATCTAGAATGGGACTACCAGTCATGGAACCTTTGAATATATTCATATTTCATTCACCTAACTGGCAAAATTAGGGGAACGAAAATAGGAGATAGTATTAGTGTTCTGATAGGTGAAAAAATGGGTTGGATCCCAGATGTTACCTGATGGCAGAAACCTCAATTGGATTAAGATAGCTTCTGATTTTCTATTTTAGGTCCATGATAGTATTTTAATTCAGCGATGTGTATACAAAAATCATTTTAGAATGATTTTAAGATCTAGATTTTCACCCAATAGGTTGAGTATTTATATATAGTGGGAACTATATATTTTGATCATTCCTCAGAAGATGTTTAAGAATTTAAGTCTTGCTGAGGATCTGCATGCCTGCCTCCCCACCCTACAGCTCTGCTTGTCTCCCAGGATAGCTCTAACCAGTGATACAGGTGAGACTCCTGCCCCAACTCCCATTCCAGCTGGAACCCAACAGAGCTCAGCTGACATGGGCTCAGTCTCACCTTGTCAGAGCCCTATCTCCCTTCCAGTCTTCATCTCCACCTGCACTCACAGAGAAACAGCATGCCTCCCCCCCCCCCCCCCAACCTCACAGTCTTGCCTGTCTGCCCAGAGGCCTGCTCTGACCAGAGGCACAGGAAGCCTACTTTTACCCTGGACACATAGCTCTGCCTGCCTCCTGGAGGCCTGTTCCAATCTGTGACACCCAGGCCAGCTACAACAGAGACAACCAGATGGCAAAAGGAAAGTGTGAGAACATAATCAACAGAAGCCAATGCAATCAGAACCCAGCTCTCCTACTACAGCAATCCCTGGATATCCTACCATACCTGAAGAGCAAGATCCCACCCTTAAATTCCATCCCATGAAGATGATAGAGGCTTTTAAAGAGTATATAAATAATTCTCTTAAAGAAATACAAGAATTCACAATCAAACAGGTAAAAGCCCCGAAAGAGCAAACAAATAATTCCCTTAAAGAAATACAGGAAAATATAATCAAACAGGCAAAGGAATTGAACAAAATGTACCAAAACCCAAAAATGGAAATAGATATAATAAAGAAAAGACAAATGGAGGCAACCCTGGAGATGGAAAATCTAGAAAAGAGAACAGGAGCTACAGACACAAGCATCACCAAAGAATATAAGAGATGGAAGAGAGAATCTCGGGCAATGAAGATATCATAGAAGAAGGTATAACCCAAAACATTCAGGAAATTTGAGACACAAAGATCAAACATAAGAATAATAGGAATAAAAGAGGGTGAAGATTCCCAGTTCAAAGGGCCAGAAATATCTTCAACAAAATCATAGAATAAAACTTTTCTAATCTAAAGAAAGCAATGGCCATAAACATACAAGAAGCCTACAGAACACCAAATAGATTGGACCAAAAAAGAAAATCCTCCCACCACATAATATTCAAAACAACAAATATACAGAGCAACGAATATTAAAAGCTGCAAGAGAAAAAGGCAAGTAACATATAAAGGTAAACCTATCATAATTACATCTGTGTTTTCAACAGAGACTCTAAAAGCCAAAGATCCTGGACAGATGTCTTATAGACCCTAAGAGACCACAGAGGCCAACCCAGACTACTACACCAAGCAAAATTTTCAGTGAGCATAGATGAAGAAACCAAGATATTCTACATCAAGACCAAATTTAAACAATATCTGCTACTAATCCAGCCCTATAGAGGATACTAGAAGGAAATCCCCAACATAAGGAGAGTAACTACACCCAAGAAAACACAAGAAATTAACCATCTGACAACAAACAAATTAATCAACAACAAAATAAAAGGAACTAACAACCATTGGTCATTAATATCTCTCAACACCAATGGACTCAAGTCACCAATAAAACAGCATAAGCTAATAACAGTTGGGATATGGAACCTGAAAAGACTACTTCCAGTAGCCAGGCAGGACTCCCAGTGGAAGGATGGGGATACCAATTCACCTACAAAATTTTTGACCCCCAAATTGCTCTTGTCTAAAAGAAATGCAGGGATAAAAATGGAGCAGAGATTGAAGGAATGGCAATCAGTGACTGACCCAACTTGGGATTCATCCAACAGTCAGGGACCAATTCCTGATACTATTACTAATACTATGTTGTGCTTGCAGACTGGAGCCTTAGCTTTCCTCTAAGAGGTTCTACTCAGCAGCTGACAAAGACTGATGTATATAACCACAACCAAGGCTGGAGGTTAGAAACCCCTATGGAAGAGGTAGGGGAAGTACTGAAGGCCCTCAAGGAGATGGCAATCCCATAGGAAGACCAACAGTGTCAACTAACCTAGATCTCTGGGAGCTCTCAGAAACTGAGTATCCAACCAAAGAGCAAGCATGGGTTGCTCTGAGGCCCCTGGGGCATATGTAATAGAGGGCTACCTCGTGGGGCCTCGGTGTGAGAGGATGTACCTAATCCTGTAGAGACTTGATTGCATCAGGGTCAGAGGTGAAGGGGAGGAGTGATAGTGGGAAGAACTCTGCCAGGGAGGACTGGGAGGAGGCAGCATTGAGGATGTAAATAAATAAAATAATTTCTTAATAAAAATTTTTTTAAATGCTGTTATATAACATTAAAACAAAAGAATTTAAGTCTCTCAGTAACTGGCAGCCACCTCAGACAGGTGCACGTGGGTGCATATGAGTATGTGTGGATGTGTGTGAGAGTGTGGATGTGTGCGCACATGTGTGTAGGTGCATTTGGCATCCTGACCTTAGCTCAGCCTTAGGCACAAGTTTCATATCTGTACTCAAATGAGAGTCTTCAACTTAGTCATCACTAGCCTTAAGTACTCCTGCAGAGTACCCATTAGGAAATCTACTTTTGAAAATGATGTTTCCCTAGAGAGTATGAGTATTGATGCAGCCTATGTGTGTACAAGGTATTTTACTTTATATAAGAATTCAAGCAGTAGCACCACTCAGTAACTGGCAGCCACCTCAGACAGGTGCACGTGGGTGCATATGAGTATGTGTGGATGTGTGTGAGAGTGTGGATGTGTGTGCACATGTGTGTAGGTGCTATCTACCCACAGATTCTTCCCAGGCACTTAAAAATGACTTTTGCTTCCTCAAAATTAGTTGTATTTTAGAAATAAAAGTCACTGATTTAGAACTCTACTAAAGGTATAATTTTAGAATCTTATATAATTCCTGGGTGGCTTATCAGGTAACTGTTCACTGGATAGAAACTTCCAAGGTAATAAAGTTATTAGTATAAAAGGCTTGTATGTCATAGAAGTAGGAAGTAGTGTATATTTTCCTTCAAGTAAAGTTAGGTGCAGTTTGACAATTTTGATTGATATAATATGAATGGGTAGCATTTAAAATATTTATATTTCAGAAAGGCTTTTTAAAAAAAAAAACAAAATAAATAAAGGGATATAAAATAGCATGTTGGAGTACTGCCTTTCAGAAGTTAATG
Organism: Uromys caudimaculatus; assembly: GCA_028551405.1. Lineage (NCBI taxonomy): Eukaryota > Metazoa > Chordata > Mammalia > Rodentia > Muridae > Uromys > Uromys caudimaculatus. The sequence goes on from CM052708.1 coordinate 99,744,317, forward strand.
TATGTAATGGTAACATGTTGTACTTTGTTTCCTGCTCTGTGACCTTATACATTCATGCTCTTTAACATGTATGTAATCTTTCCATCAGGAGGTTGAAAGGAAATAATTGAAAGAAATCAGATGCCTGAATGTCTAGAGCATTGAGCAACAAATGAGTCCCACAGCTCACCTACTTTCTAAATAACCTCATGAAGTTAAGTAAGTCTCTAATTAGCAGTTACATACGGTTTTGATGTCTTTGATTTCTCTTTGAGAGGCACAGTTATGGGTCATTCATAATATACTTGCACTTGGAAATATTTTAGATCATTATTTGTGCAGTGTTATGAGTTGGGGAAAGGTATAAATTGGTTTAAGAATTGATGCTGTGTTACATCTCAAGCTGTGACTCAAACGCTAATCTCACACTTTCTTACAGGAAAGAGAATGGAAGTAATAGGGCTCACAATAGGTGCCTACACAGTGCATTGCCAGCCATAGATCTTCATGAATGGCTTCTGCCCTGACATTGCTCCCACAGCAGGCAGCAAGGGGATTAATGAGATGGTAAAGTGCTTTAGGGGCTTTGATCTCCTTAGGGGAAGCGGCTGTGCCAAAGCTTTGTATTATCCTGCCTTTCCCTTCAACCTCTGAATTCTTCACATTATGCTGCCTTGTCAGTTACCCGCCAGCGCCATGTTCAGGCTCCTGTGACTTTATTCCTCATTTTAAGAGTTTATGCTTCTAATTGAGAGACATTGACGTTTCTAGATTCATCCTGACAGATCATACGCAGCAAGAGAGACCTGTTGTCAATGGGTATCTTGCATTACGTGTTTAAAACTGTCTTTAAAGGCAAGGATGCCAAATTACTTACTTGACTAGAATGGTTTATGCTTCTCTGTGAGCTATGTGATTGAGAACTACAGAAGGTTGATATCTTTTTACTATGTTTGTTTGGTAGATGAAATTGTTAATAAATTATACTTCTGTGAATTTTGTCTTCTGTTGCTATTTGGAGAAAATTAAATGAAAGACTTAGTAGCTTTGAAATTCAGTTCCTAAAAGTGTCACCTTTTTAAATCAGATACAATTTTGAAGGAATTCTCCTGGATTACCACTGTAGCAGGACAGAGATTATTGGATTTTTAATGGCAAGGGGCTGGTATCGTGCACCCTCAGGGAGTGTGTGTCCAGTAAATGAATCACAGGATTAATTCACAGTGGAGTACATGTCATTTTTCCCCCCAGAGTTTTCAGTGGTTTCTGAAAAAAAGGTCTTCAGTTCTTGAGCTTATTTTTTGAGTGATACAATAGATACTGGTCTGAAGAATCTTCTGGAAGTGATTTCCTATTAAAAAAACAGTAATGATTTTCCCAATTTTTACATGCAAGTAAAATAGTCAAAGAAATTCACAATTCTGTGTCTGTGAGGGAAAATATTGAATGTAAAGAAAAGTAAATTATCTAGAATCCTCAGGCCTGGATTAGAAATGCAGCAGAAAAGTGTGAGGTTTCTGGCTGCTTGATATCATCCAAATGCTCTTGATATTCCTGAGGCAATGTATGACTCTGGTACCCAAGTGAGAAATCAAGATCTTCAAGTGTCTGAGTTCATATAGAAGTAGATACAAGTTGAAGTTTGATCTGAACTCCTGGATACCTTATCTTAGAAATCTGGCCTATTTCATGTTATAGCATAGATATAACAAAATATAGCATTTAAAAGTACACTATAGCTGTCCATTTCTGCTCCTGCCAACAGGTAAAAAGAATATCTAATTGTTTTGAAGTTGGGCTTCCATCTATCCTGATTTCAGCTAGACACTTCTCTGTAGAAGTCTCCTGGTTTGTCCCAACAAGTTGGCAGTTTCAGAGCCATTAGCTTGCATATGAAGAGGTTCAAGTTCAAATGTGATTATTTAGCTGAAAGATAGAGATTGAGTTGTCTTTGTGATTTCTTGTCATAGCTTCTGAATTCATGAGTATGTGGGGAGTGTGGAGGTAGCAGATATTCCTCAATTTATCTTTATAAGACACACTATGCTATTATTATTTTCTGGGGGTTCTTGAGAAGGTCATACACTGTAAAGGGTACCTTTCCACCCAACAGCTGAGAAGATAGTGGTAAGCACATGTCATTTTGGAGTAAAAAGAAAGCATATGCTAGAGAAAAGTCAATTCCATCTAATTCTCTCACATATACAGATAGTCTATGTCATTAGATTGAAGAAGAGGTGTGTGTGTGTGTGTGTGTCTGTGTGTGTCTGTGTGTGTGTGTGTGTGTGTGTGTGAGAGAGAGAGAGAGAGAGAGAGAGAGAGAGAGAGAGAGAGAGAGAGAGCAAGCAGATGTGAGGGCATGTATATGGTCATGTATGTGGAGCACAGATGATGACAATCTTGGTTTTTGTTCCTTAGAAACCATTCTACTTATTTTACTGAGACAGTGTCTCTCTCTCACACCTCTGGAACTTTCCAAGTAGATTAGACTGGCTGTCCAAAAAGCCCAAGAATCCACCTACCTCTGCTTTCCCAGCATTGAAATTATAAACCTGCTTTACTCATGACTTTCCATGGCTTCTGAGCATTGAACTTGGCTCTTCATGCTTGTCCAAGAATCACTGTACCAGATAACATGTTTCCATGTCCTTAGAGATATATTTTCCACACTAAATGCAAACATATATATATTTTGGAATCTGCTAATGAAATGAAAGTCTGGTTTCAATTGTTTTTAACAAGAAAAATGATCTTTCCTTCTTAAGATCCTGAGATATTTTATGCATTATGCAGAAGAGTGTGTGTATGCGTGTGTGTGTGTGTGTGTGTGTGTGTGTGTGTGTGTGTTTGTAGAATTAAACAACACAAACCTCCTTCTGTAAAGATACCTGGCATTCAAGAAATACAGCACCTTTGATCTCAAACTGCTGTCTATCTGGTTACTAATTTTGCCAAAAATCTGAAAACAAAGAGATCTATGATGAAAAGTTGCCATGTATTTTCATGTATTTCTATTTCTAATTCTCCTTTTCAAGCTTATACAATGGCACAAATCTGAAGAAGTAAAGTTTTACTAGTGCCCCCTCTTCACCAGGCTTTGCTACCAACAAATCACTGGTTCATTGGTTACATGATGTCATAGCTTTGTCTCTCTGCCCTCATTCATCACAATAAAAGACTTCTGTAAAGAGATGAAATGCAAATATGAAAAATAAATGTTCTTGTGATGAAATTACATTTCATACCCAAAGAGCTAAAAAAATGTGTGATAATACAAATGATGTGTCAGAAACTGTTGTTTATCTGTAGGGTACTTGGGTTTAAGGAAGGAAGCAACTGGTAGTATGCTCCCTTGGTCCTAGTGGAGAAAATGTGGACTTAAAAAGAAAAAAAAATGTTTGTGTGAATAAGTGATGTTCATTTGTGGGGGGTGTGGTATGATATTCATTCCTTCTAAATTAATGAATTCTGTAAGCCATAAAATTAGATGTACTGCCTGATTCTTGTCATATGAAAATTCAGAAACCTATGCATATATAATAACCACACACACACACACACACACACACACACACACACACACACACACACACACACACACACTTGATTGAGTGAATCACACTCACATAAAATGTCCTCTGCAGTTGCCTTTAGGTAGAAAAGAGGAATTAGAATGAAGAAAGAAGCAAAACTGAAATTTTTACTTCTCATTTCTTTTCTGTATGATTCGACCTTTCAAACTGCAAGTATATTATTTGTTATTATTTAAAGAGTAAAAAGACTGTGACAAGCCATGTTAATTTTGTTCATATAGGAATCATGATGAATTTGTACCAGGCAAAGATGTTTATTTGGTATACACATTGTAAGGGCACATAATGATATTTTAAACACACAAAATGCTATCATTACTTCTAGATTTTTTGAGGCTGAAAATATACTAAATGATCAATTTCCCATCTCTTCAACTGCTTACTTCTTTATTTAAACTGTGGTTGTTTGTTTGTTTGTTTTGGTAGTTGTAGTTGTAGTTTTGTTGTTGTTTTGTAGTTGTATTGAGGCAGTCTCACATAGCCCAGGGTGGTCTTGAACTCCTGAAGTCCTGATCCTCTTGCTTCCACATGTCAAGTACTGCCATTATAAGTATTCACTGTCTGGGTTTTATTGTTTGAGCTTTCTCCACCAACAACTACCCCAACAGTACCAGCTTGAGGGCTCAGAACTAGAGAAAGTGACCATTCACTGTTGCGAAGTCCACAGTGTATGTTTGTCATTTCCAGTTGTCGCCATCTGGGTCAAAAAAAAAAGTCATAGGGTTAATTTGGTAAGGAGAGATGGAGACACATTACTTTGTGAGGAGAGGAATAGCTTGTTTGTAACACAAAAGGAACTGTAGTAGTAGTTCTCAGTACCACCTATCACATGCTGTGCATGCTCATTGCCAGGCAGGGCCATTTTTATTTAAAATTGCAAGTATATTTGTGGTGCAAAATTAAGTGTTACTTCAAGTAATTGCTCTTGTGACAAGCTCAGAACCAAATCAGTGAACTCATGCCATGACATTGTTGGGAATTGGTTCTAATGCTTTGTCTTATTTAGGCTCCTAAAAGCCACACTTCCAGACCTGAGAGTCCCTGCCCCCAGCTGGCTTTGATTGATAATATAGAATGTTGGCAAGGAGACAGGGTAGGACTTTTAGACTACACGAGCAAGGGACCAAGGGAGAGGGGAGAAATAGAGAATCACCATGATTGGTGGGGAAGCAGAAAGATGAAACTTAAAGGCCTGCCTGCATGTAAGAATCTGGAAAAGTGGTCTAGGGACCACTTCCCTGATTGGGTCCTGGGTAGCAGAGATGAAATATAGATTTTAAAGATGTTAACTCAGGAATTCTGGAGTGGAGTGTTTACAATCTGAGGGGAGGTTTAGAAATGCCCAACCATTGAGCTGGTCAAGGCATATGAAAATTAGCTGGAGTCTCTTTCATTCAGGAATCCAAAGAGCTCTTGGGCAGGTGCAGCATACATGACCACGGGGAGCCAAAGCTGTTTAACTAATTCATGACTACACAACATTACTTTTCTTCATTTTTTTTATTGATTTTGAGACAGAGTCTTTTCTGCTGGGTTTAAAGCAGTAGCAATATTCCTGCCTCATCCTCCCCAGTGCTGGGATCACAGGCAAGACCCAGCTGTGTATTTTGTATTTACATAACAGTTCTGGTGTTTTAAGTCAGACTTCTTTTATCCAACTGGTAATTTACAGTTCCAATCTGTGGACTTTTCACTCTGTCATCATCAGACAGAGTTCAGAATTTCTGGATCTGTCATACTCATAGGGAAACATAAAAATGAAAAAGATGGGGAACCATACAGATTTTTAGATGGCAGATACAGAAACAGTAGAGCCAAGTAAGATGTTTGGAACCACACTTATCTGGATGGGAGCTTGGGAAATGGGATCTGGTGATTATGTGTCCAAAGAATCAGGAAAGGCTAATGGACTAGCCAACATTCTATACCACAAACTGTCACATCAAGGAAGGAGAGAAATGATCAGTACTATAAGACGTAATTTATTTCCTATCAGTTGAAGATTCTCTGAGTTTCAAGAAAGGGTTAGTTACAGAAAGAAATACTGAGGGAAATTTATTGAAGAAATCTGAGAATAAGTTTAGACTGTAATTCAGGTCTTTCCCTCTGAAGAGAGAGAAGGGCTGAGCATGAAGAAAAGGAGTTCAGCAGAAATGTGTTCAGCAGGCCTTAGGCTGTTCAAAGACAGTTTCTGCAAGGTTGGGCCCCAGCCAAAATCCTACACAAGGGATTCTTGCTTCATTTTGCAGCAATAAACTGGGGGACCCGCAGGAAGCATGGTCCCATCAAACCCTGTATTTCAGGAAGCAGCAGTCAGTGTTGTTGGCCAATTACACTCTCAGTGGGAAACCTGAGAGATGCATCTTCATACCATAGAGCACATGGGATAATTAAAAATTAGTCTGGTATCAACATAACTCTTCAGCAACTAAAACAAAAATGTTTCTGTCAGTTTATTCTTTTTCTGTACTACTGGATTATATTAGTGACTTTTCTTGTTGGTGTGAATAAGTACCTGTCAGAAACACTCAAGGGAAAGATTTTTTTCTTAGCTCACAGTTTCCAAGTCCAATCCACAATCTCTGAATGTTTGTGGGAGTGTAGAGAAATTTCTTCCTCAGTTGGATAGGAAATAAAGGCAGCATACAGGACAAGGCTACAGTGTTATAAACCTATAGAACACACCCTGTTGGCCAACTTCCTTCAACTAGGCTCCCTGCCTTTCACTTCCAACAATACCTTCAGGTTACGAATCTACCTGAGGGGTTTTCGGGGAGGACTGGAAGGAGAGGATGGGTGGGGGCTGTGATTGAGTGTAAAGTGAATAAATTAATAAATTAATGAAAAAATATGATTCATTGAATAGGTCAATGTGTGATCTAGTGCTATCTGGAGATGGCATCACAGACACACCTACAGCTATGTTTCATTTATTGCCTGGACATTTCTTCATTTGTTCAAATTGACTACCCAAATTAGCCATCACATGACTGTGAAGAACAGTGTTCTGAAAACCTTTTTTGAGAATGATTAACTTTTGGGTTATTTGAGGTCATGTTGGCCTAGAAACTTATTTGTACACTGTCAGAGACCTGTGCAGGTATCTGATGTTTTCTTCACTTTAAAAAGAAAAATAAAGGAGAAATAGCATAAATTCTCATCTTGGAGACCTCATCCTTTAAGTGATTTCAACTCCATTATCCTGCTAGGCCTGAAAAATAACATTTTTTGGAAGAAGCTTCAGCTTCATGCCTCACTTTCTTAGTCTTCTATATATGTAGTTTGTGTATTTCATCACAATGGGATGTTGACAGCAAAAAAATTCTTATATGGAAAATAAGTTTTAATAAAAGTCATTAGTGGGATGGGAAGATTGAGTAGGTTTTAAGCAGTGGGGTCTTTAATAGCACATATGAAAACCTTTGTGACACTGAATAGGTCTTTTGCTTTCTTTAAAGTATTTTGCAAGGAAGAAAGGTTATTGAGGGGGGAAGAATTTATAATGCTATACCTTTGAATTATAGCTTTGTTCAGTTTCATTCTAATATATGCTAAGCATAGACCTTGAAATTAAAGGGACATGTAAGATTTTTTTTTTGGCATTTTTCTCTTAAAAGTGACATGGATTCTTCTCCCAAACTGTTAGCTGGATAGAAAGAATGATTATAATCAAATCACATTAACAGACAAGCCTCTTTCCAGTGATTCAGACCTTAAGCAAACATGTAATTAATTATAGAGCAGGATTATGGATAAATTGTATAGCAGACTCAGGTATCTACACTCATGAAACTGAATTGCCTTTACAGATTTAATGTGCTGGCCTGCAATCCTATAATCTTTGAGGGGAGAAAAGCACAGAACATTTAATCAAATCTGTGGTGGCCAGCTGGTCTGCAATCATAACACATCTTCCTGGGTATCTGCCCGTCACAGAGCTGATAAGTGGATTTGCCAGTAACACAGTGATTGACCCCAGAGAGAAAGGAGCTCAGAAACAGTTTCAGACATTTTAAAATCTTCCAGTGTATGTGATGAGATGGGTGTTCTGGTACAGGCTTGGAAGAAATGGAAAAAAAATCAAATCATCATTGCAAGATCCCATAACATCTGTGGGGTAGCAAATGTGAAAGAGAAATAGTGCAAAGCATACACATTTGCTACTTCATTTATTCTTTCACTCACTCATTCATGCTTTTTTTGCTCTTCCAGTTCCTGAGCAGAGACCATATGGAAATCTTCAGGGGCCAGGAAGAAAATATTCCTCATACTGACACATTTGTCAATATGACTTCACTACACGACTACCTGACCAATCAATGTGATAATCACCGCAATGTTGCAGTTTGAGTGTGAAATAATCCCGACAGGCACATGTGTTTGAACACTACATCCACATGATGGTGCTTCATTGGGAGACTGTAAAATCTTTGAGAGTGGGCCTGGCTGGAGGAGATGTATCAAGGAGGGCAGGACTTTGAGACTGACAACCTGGCCAGACTTTCTGTCTTCCCTCTCCTGAGTCACTCATTCCCAACCACATGGGGACCCTGTTGCCATGCCTTCCTGCGGTTGCTGACTGGATACCCTCAAAGGGTGACAAAAGTAAACCCTTATTTTGCTTTGTCAAGTATTTGGTAACAATGATAAAAAATGTAACAAATATAAGAACTCTCTATAATAATTGTTTTGAAGACTCTGCTGATTGTACGTGTGTGTGTGATGTAATTCTCACAGAGAATTTGCACAGCACTTATCATTGTCAGTCTCAGCTGGTTAAAGAGATGCCATCTAGAGAGAGCTGAGGTCGTTTTCAGCTGTATTTGTCTTCAGACACAAGGGTAACTATCCATTACATGACAAGAGTCTGTTGCCTGCAGTAGGAGTAAAAGCTAGTATGTAGCAATATTTAACCTTTTAATAATTCCTAAATTTTAAGTATCAGTGGCATAAACAATCACCTCTGTCTCCAAGCCAATGCCTCAGAGTAAAGTAAATGGAGCTTTGAGGTGAAATTGTATAAAACAGCAATTTGAAATGCCCAGTTATCATATATAGATTAAATGTTTACAAATGAAAAGTATCTGCAAAGGTGTGCATTATTTGTGTTCTATACATATTGTGGAATCACATGCTCTGAACCTAACAAGGCTTCCTTTGCTGAGAGAATTATTACCTGATATTCCTATTGATGAGTGGCTATTTACCTGTCTATCTTGTTTTAATTATGATTTTTAAAACAAGGGACCTATATTCATGTATAGTCTATAATAAATAAAAATATATTCACAATGATTTCACAAGTAAGATAATACTCAGAATATTTATTTTTGAATAGATAAACTGCAAGTTCAGTGTATCTGCACCATTCCCCACTGGCGATGTTTTCTAAAGCAGTGGCGTGTGGTGTGATTGTTGGGTCCTTCCACATTTTGGAATAAAAAAATCAAAACAGATTGCTGAAGGATGACAGAAAGTATACATAGAGTTTTTCTCAGTGTTAATAAAGAGGTCACTAATAAAATTGTTAAAAAATACCCTTGAGATGCTCCTTTAGTCCATTCTGGACCCAGCTCTGAAAGGAGACTCCTTTCTTTTGTTTGTAACTGATTGTTGATGTTCTTTTGTATCGGATTCTTATCGTCCCTTTGAGACTGTGTTGGAGACATGACCTCAGCTATTTTTTATTCCTGTGGGAGATCTTCCAAGTGCTGAGTACTAAATTTTCCTTTCCTGCCCTGCTGGCAGTTTTTGCACCACTTGAACAGGCTACTTGTTTCTAAAGAGAAGAAGGAGGAAAAAAAGAGAGGAGGAGAAAGAACACAGGACAACATAATTAGAGTCTGCACAGTGGGCACACTGTGTTGCTGGTATCCTTGCTTCTTTTTTGAGATGCTGTGAAGCCCAAATGAGGCTCTGTCTTCTGAGCAATGTGCAGCATTCTCTGAAGAGTTCTTTCTGCTTCTTCTCTTGCCCCCAACCATCTCTTTTCTAAGCAACAGCCAGAGTCATTTTTCAAAACATCAATTGCTGTGTCTCTGTTGCTCATCCCCTGCCTGTTCAAGATGATGCAGTGGCTTCTTACCACATTCAAAATAAAATGTGTACCCAATCCCATAGTCCAATTGATCATTCCCCCGGAGAGTGTGTGTCCTATCCCTCCATCCTAGCCTCTGCTACGTTACCATTTTTCAGAGACATTACTTGGCCTTGGACCTTTTCATTTGCTTTTTTTTTTTTTTTTCATTGACTTCTGCTTCTGTCTAGCTTCTGTGCTTCATTCGGATACCTCGTTGGGGTATGGTTTCCACTTCACTCCTTTTCAGAGACCTCACCCCAAGTCTTTTCCATCTGAATAACACATTTTCCCCAGCAATTATGTTTCTCCAATTCAATTTTCCTTTAGATAAGTTTCCCACCTAGCACTAAACCATGTGCTTATTTGTTTATGGCTTTCTTCTGTTGACACAGTAGCTCCATGGTGGCAGAGTCCTTCCATTCATGTTCATTGCTGCATAACCAGCACTTACAAGCATGCTTGGCACACAGTATGTACCTACAGTGAGTGATCATGAGAATGGAAGTCTAGTTGTTCATATGAAAAATAAAAATGATGGAATACTAAGGTGTGAGATATTAATATTACAACCACTCCTCCCAAATCTTAGGGACTAAGAGGAAAGGAAGTGGGAAGTTTGTACAAGTAGAGGTGGTAGATTTCTGCATGGAAACAACATCTTACAGACAGACATAAGAGGGCACTGTATATATGACTTCCAGTAGTGGCACCATGCAGAACACCCATTCAATCTTATGCTAAACAAAATTTCGGTATAGAAAGGGAATGTAGACATAAGGTCTACCACTAGCCAAGAACTATTGGCAATTTATAGCAGCTGCGAGAAGGAGAGTCAGTGTTCTTTAAGGGTGTGTCCATTGGTGGGTTATGAAGCTTCAGTGGAAGTCTACACAGCCAAGAGTATGTAGGTAGCATATACTGTACTTGGTGAGTGTACTGGCTAGTTTTGTGTGTCAACTTGACACAAGCTGGAGTTATCACAGACAAAAGAGTTTCAGTTGAAAAAATGCCTCCATGAGAACCAGTGGTAGGGCATTTTCTCAATTAGTTATAAAGGAGGGAGGGCCCCTTGTGGGTGGTACCATCTGTGGGCTGGTAGTCTTGGGCTCTATATGAAAGTCAGCTGAGCAAGCCAGGAGAAGCAAGCAAGCCAGTAAGAAACATCCCTCCATGGCCTCTGCATCAGCTCCTGCTTCCTGACCTGCTTGAGTTCCAGTCCTGACTTCCTTTCGTGACAAATGGCAATGTGGAAGAGTAAGCTGAATAAACTCTTTCCTCCCCAACTTGCTTCTTGGTCATGGTGTTTGTGCAGGAATAGAAACCCTGACTAAGACAAATTAGTACCAGCAAAGTGGGGTATTCCTGTGACAACCTGACTATGTTTTGGGGAGGACTGTGGAAGGACTTTGGAACTCTGAGCTAGAAGAGCCATTGGGATGTTAAGAACTCTGTGGAGTGCTCTTTAGGAGCTTGGAAGATAATGTTGAGAACAGTGCAGAAGATGGAGGCCTGGCCTGTGAAATTTCAGAGGGAAGAGTAAATACTCTTATCAAAGGCATTGCTAGTTGATTTAAGATTCTGTAGTTCTGCTTAGCTGGGGCTGAAGAAATCAGCTGTGATTAACAAGATACCAGAACTACTAAAGCAAAACCATTGTATTTCTGGGACTATTGATGCTGGTTAGCTGGAGATTAGAAATTAGTGGTGATTAAGAAGAGACCAGCATCACTGAGGTGCCATTTTCTGGGAAGTGTTTTCTGAGAGCACAAAGGGGCTGTGTTCCAGAGATAGTCAAGGTTGTGTACCTTGTGCTGTGGCAAGACTTGGTAATGTGTCAGAGTCACCCAGGTGGTAAGGGTTTTGAAGGCATGAAGGAGTCATAAAGAGCAACTGAGGCCTGGGCACTGTGAGAGGCCACAGAAAGCCATTGGTGAAGCAACCTCAGTTGCAATTCCAGGACTGAAGGGGTCATGTAAAGGAGTAGAGGTTTGGTACTGTGAGAGGCTGTTGGTAAAACCTAGTTGCAGCAGTGTTTTGAGATGCCAATACCATGAGATGACCACCAAGAACAGCAGCAGCAGTGGAGTACAGGCATCTAGAGCCTAGAAGACAAAGTGTGTGCTACAAAGGGGGCAGAGCTAGAGAAGTGACTCAAGCCCTTGGAGGAATCCAGAAGATCGTGAGTGAATCCCAGACATTGGACGGTTGGAGTTTGATTTTGCTTCTGACTGTGGCTGTGGCCTGATATTTTTCCCTCTTGAGGAAATAAGGTATTTTAGTGTAGCCCACAGTTAAGAGATTTTGAATTTTTAAAAGACTTTGTATTTTAAGAGATTGGATGTTTAAAAGGGACTGAAATGTTAATATGTAAGAATTTGCAAAGACTGTGGGACTTTTAAAGTTATTTAGATCTTGGAGATGAATAAGGAAGTAAGGTTCGAGGCTTATTAGTGATGTGTTTGTGTGTCAAGTTGACAAAGGGTCAATTGTACTGGCTAGTTTTGTGTGTCAACTTGACACAAGCTGGAGTTATCACAGACAAAGGAGTTTCAGTTGAGAAAATGCCTCCATGAGATCCAGTGGTAGGGCATTTTCTCAATTAGTGATCACGGGGGGAGAGCCCCTTGTGGGTAGTGCCATCCCTGGGTTGGTAGTTTTGCGCTCTATATGAAAGATGGCTGAGCAAGCCAGGAGAAGCAAGCCAGTAGGAAACATCCCTCCATGGCCTTTGCATCTCAGCTCCTGCTTCCTGACCTGCTTGAGTTCCAGTCCTATCTTCCTTTCATGATGAATGGAGATGTGCAAGAGTAAGCTGAATAAACCCTTTCCTCCTCAACTTGCTTCTTGGTTATGATGTTTGTGCAGGAATAGAAACTGACTAAAACAGTGAGTTTTTTAAAAGGCTCACAAAGTAGGGTGGGTAGGAAAGGAAGGTTGGGTTTGGGAGGAGTTGAGAAAGGTGAGTGAATATGGTCAACATACATTGTATGAAATTCTCAAAGAACTAATAAAAATATAAATGTGTGTGTGTGTGTGTGTGTGTGTGTGTGTGTGTGCGCGCGCTCACCCGCGCACGTGCGCACTAACATGATAGTGTCCAAATAAATGATAGATATTTAGCTTTAGGCAGTGGTGGTGCTGTTATACAAACACAAGTGACAACAACTGTGTTTTAAGATTCTGGTGGACAGATATTTAGGGCAAAGGATATCATTTCACCTTCTCTGTTGTTTTTAATAATATGTTCAAACATTTTTATATATTATTTATATATTGTTTAATTTAAAATTTCCTGCCTTTTTGTTCAGGATGTTTTCTGTTTAGCTTTAGAAATAAAACTGGGTGTCAGTGAGAGAAAAGGAACACAAACAATTACAGACAGCTGACAGAGTTTTATAGGGGAAGGATAAGGCATCTAAGGGGAGCCCTGAGGATACAGGATGAGAGAAGAAGCAGAAAGGGGAGAAGCCACAGATGCCATGGACCAAAAAGTTCGCAGTCAGCTCCTTTAAGTGAGCTGAAGCTTGCTGACTCAATTAGCTTCTCTTCTGCACTGTGACCACATTTGGGTGAGAGCACAGCTGGTTGATAAGCAAATGTAGTTGATATGGCAGATGTGGCTCTGGTAAAAGAGAAACTCTGATGGACTAAAGGGAAAGAAACAAGCAAATAAAAACATAAATACCAAGGGGACTCAGCAGCAGCAGAATTAGTCTCCATTTCAGTGGATTTCTGTCTGCTGAGCTATGTGTGGGCTGCCATTCACTTTTCTATGCCTCCTGTCTTCACATGCAGCACCCCTACGTAAGCTTCAGGTAGTCCAGGAGTACTGTTAGACTCAGACCTTTCAGGTGCTGTTTTGATGAGGCGTCCACATACCCCGTTGTCTCTTCCCCTTCCGTATACTGCTAAGATGTGCTGATAGGCCACCCATGCCTCATACAAGAAGCTGTATCCTTTCTCTTCATGTGGTGGTTTGAATGAGGACGCCCCATGGGATTATGTGTTTGAACACTTCCTCCCCATTTGGAAATATTTGGAAAAGGTTAGGAGGTGTGACATTGTTGAAGAAATGTGTGTCACGGAGGTGGGCTTTGGGGTTTTAAAAGAATTGAGCTCTCCCCAGTGTCCTCTCTCTGCTTCCTGATTGTGAATTAAAATATGATATCTCAGCTGTTATTGCCCCTGTGCTTTTGCTCATCTAACATGGATCTTCTGAAACAATACATTGGTTCTTTTATAGGTTGCCTTGGTCAAGGTATTTTGTCATAGCAATAGAAAAAAAACTAAGATACCTTCCTTCCTCCTGGGATATGGGGCAGCTTGATTATGGTCACACTTAAACCAGCACCACTCCCCTACCCAGAGTCTCTGTGACTCCTATCACCTAAGTCACACAGATCAGGTCACATATTAACTAAGCCTGTTTCATCCTGATCTAGAGTCCCATCATTTCTTAAAGAAACCTTTAAGAGTAGAGGTGTCATTTGTTTTGTGGTTCTGAGTCTCTCTTGTTAGAATCCATGCTGTGGCTGCTATTATTAAATGAATTTTGCTGTCAAAGACAATCCTCTGGTCTGCCCTATTTCTTTTTGCTTCAAATCTAATCCTCATGAGATTTCAGATGGAATAAGAACTCTGGGACTTAGACTAGAAGCTGTGACTATTACATTCTTTCTGGTAAAAAAAAAATCAAAACAACAAAAAAAATCTTTTTCCTTGTCTGTGGCTTTATTGACACTCATACTTAAAACCGATGGGCTAATTTATTTGGGAAGTTTCCAGGTAGTGTATAATCTATGTTATTCTGTATGTATTGGTAACTAACTAGTAAATCTATAGTGAAAATTTGGAAGCCAAACTCAAGTCAGAAAGACTTGAAATGTTTTCAGTTTGCCCAGAAAATGAGTACATTTAAAGTTGGACATAAGGAAGGGGTAGTTGTTAAAAATGGGTACCATTAAAATGAATCCAAGTATTTTGCATAGGAATAATAGTAAGAAAATTTGAGTATATTCCAGTAATCTTCCAGCTTCCACTCATGGCTGACTAAAAGGTGTAAAGTATTAAACATGTTTGAAAGATTTTATTTTGAGAAGAGTATTCTAGGGTACTCCTTTTGCACAGGGAACAGGTCACTACATTCATAGTCCAAGATGGCTCCCTGGTTAATGCTGATGGCCACAGGAAATATAACCAATGTCCACACAATGTTGGGTTTTAGGCAAACAGAAGACAAACATTGTAACATTATAGGGATTTACACTCAGATTTTCAAGGAAAGCCTGGAGGCCAGGAGATGTTTAGCATGACCATTTTCCCTTGCAGTGTCTAAGAAGACTGTGTGAATCTTTGAAGGTAAAGATGCAACAGAGATCCCAAGAAGTTTGAGATTCAAGGAGTAGGTCTAGTTTTTGCAGAACAGAGCTGTAGGCTTTGGACATAGGCAGTGAACAAATCAGCACAAGATAGAGGCATAATGGACTGAAAATGGTGAGGACAATAGGGGAACTGCCTGAGACCTTGGGGTTCCTACAACATCATCATGTGCCCCACCTACATGCTGGACATGCAATTGGAATATTTAATGTTTACTTAGGCAAGTTTGGTCTTGCTTTGATCCTACCTGTCTTAATTTTCATCCCATTTCTCCCATTCACAATGGAAATGTATACTTTCTGAGACTGTATAATGGAAGTGTATTATTTTCTTTTTTATTTTATAGAGACTCACAGCTGGTAATTTGCCTCAAGTCTCAGGAGATTTTGAGTTTGAACTTTGAGCTATGCTGATGACTTAAGAGTTCAGGGGTTATTGGAAATGGGAAAAGGCATTTTATTATGCTACAGCTCTTGGTCAAAGGCAGAAAATGACAGTTTGAATAGTTTCCTTGTTAGTATGGCTATTGTGGGAAATATTAGAAACTTTAGGGGATGGGGTTCAGATAGAGGAAGCAGGTTACTGTGTTATGTCCCATGTCCCTTTCTGTAACAATTTTTGTATCCTGTATGACATGAGGTGAGCAACGTTGCCCAACTTTACAATCCTACCATGATACAGTCTCTCACTGTGAGTCCCAAACAACAGAGTTGGGGGCCATGATCTGACCCTCTGGTCCATGATGAAACTAAGATTTTCTTCCTTTAACTTACTTTTTAGATATTTTGTCATATGGATGGAAACCTCATGTGGATATGCTAGCCTAATATATATTATTATAGAAGATAGATAAATTAAAATAGTAGTGATCAGAAATACACATAGGTGAATGAATTAATTATAGGCATTAAGATGTGGCTATCTGCTAGGCAAAGTCAGTTATTTTGTTCAAAGCACTGGACTTATAACATTTATATAATGAAGTAATCCTGCAATAGTTTGTTGAGTTTATAGATCTGGGATTTTCATTCTCTCAATCTACATTGACTGATCAGTTGTATATTTTCTCATAGTCTCTCCTGTCCTTTTAGAGTTGAGAGTTAGGGAAAGACAGTAGATTCTAAAACAACATGTTAAATGTCATGATAAGGGACATGCACAATGCACAGGGCATATAAGATAGGTAACATGTATCTAAGGAAGAATCTGTAGAATGATCATCCATGTAAGACAACCAAAGCCATAGCAGAACAACAAAGGAAGCATTGGGAAGAGGGACCCTGGCTAAAGTAACAGTATGGGGCATGTGTCTGTATGGAGATGCAGGGAAGCCATATGAGGTAGTCATGTAAATGAAATGGCTATCACAAAACTCTGTATGAGGAAAGCATGTTTCTTCACACCACAGAGATGGCATGTACAAGTGCTAGAGCAGGTGCTCATTTCAGTGCTCTGCAGATCGACTTTTTCATCCCCCATGTTATTCCTACATCTTCAACATAGCTAGTAATGTGGCAAGAGGAGACCCGAAGAATGGAACCAGAAAGGACTTTTAGGATAAAGAATGGGGAAGAAAGGAATTGAGCTATTTCTAGGAGGAAATGAAGTCAAGAGAAGATGGAGGAGCTGGGATGCAAAATGTATTCTGTGTGAATCATGATTCAGCTGAACCTACAGCTCCTCATAGTATTTCATTTTGAAAATACGATTGCAGCTATGAAAATAATGGTTTGGCCATCTTTTTCCAACCCATGCATGAAGAGGAAGATAAAGGTTAGCAGTTAGTGGGTGGAACTCAAGCTGGGCAATATGAAGAGTTTGATGGGTTTACAAAGTAGAACAGTGACAGAACATAGGGCAAAGTGATGACATTCTCTGTCAAGTTTAGGAGGAGCGGAAGGTACAAGAGCAGTGGGTAGTCTATGACAAATTAAGAACTGTAATTTTTCAGTGAGCAGTAGGAAGGCACTGGAAGGGGTTGAATAAGGCAAAGGTATTGTAGCTCTAGTTTCATAGAATAGCTGTGGATTCTGTGGGGGAAAAGAGATAGGAAGGATTGGTAGGAGGAACAGATAGGTGGAAGATCACAGAAGTAATCTGGGTAAGGGAATTGATAATTTGAAGTAAGGTGATTCCTGTAAGGTTGGAGGCCACACCAACTAAAGAGACACATACAAGGTGGAATTGGTTGGTTTTGGGATGGACTGGATGAGTGTTTGCAAGATGTGGAGTGAGGATCAGTACTGGAGGATAACTATGAGGGAGAGTTTTTCACAGAGTCAGCAGAAAAACACAGCTCTCATTTCAAAGGGGGAACAGAGTTTATCTGGAGCCAAGCATGTGTGACCATGGTCCTGGAACACAAAAGGAGAATACCATGAATTACATATCCCAACGTGGTAACAATTCGGTGAAATTTTTACAGGATTGGAAAGTTGAGCCACTTTTCAAATACATTGAGGGAAGCATTAAATGGGAGGCCATAGTGAAGTTGGGGAAGCTGTTAAAGGACACAGATCTGTCTGATGGCCCTCTTAGCCCTATGTTTGGTGGAGACTTGGATTTTATTAATACATTTCAAAAGGTTTTCTTTCATGGTCACAAGATTTTAGATCAGACAAGAAGGTGGGTAAGGAATGGCCATTTAGGGACAAAGATAACTGTGGCATTCCAACCTCTCCATCACTGAAGCTTCCACATTCTGTTCACAGTAGCTTGGTTCACATTACTATCACCTTGTATCCAATGCCCATGTTACTTTTCATGGGAGAAGACCACGAGTCTGATTTAGGATCTGTAACACTAGAAATACCTGTTTAACTTCTGAAAACCTTTAAAATTCAGGAGATCGCCCTACTTACTATACAAAAGTACTATACTTACTGCCTTATGGGCTTGTATTTTTGATCCCTCCTCTGTTTTTTGATTCATCTAGTCCTGCAGGAGACTTTGTAATAGATGGCTTAGATTGTAACAAATTGATAAGAAACTAATCAGGACAAGAAGCAAAGCAGGAAAAATAACCCCATTTGTGCATTTATGTTTTTATGCAAAAAAACACATGAAGATCTAAGTGGAATCCTCAGAGTGTATGAATAAGTCCAGAGACTTGGAGAAAAAGCATTTAGAGGTGTGTAGGGCACATGGACTGTGCTGTCATATAGTCATAAGAACTGGAGAGGTGGCTTTCTCAAACCCTGGGAATCTCAGAGATCTGAGATGTGAAGAGTGGAGTTGCCCCCTCCCAGCCTCTAATGCCTACTCTGGAACACATAACCTTGACCACCATACGGGAGGACCATGGCAGTCAGTCCATCCTTCCCTATGCAAATAGAGCATCACCAATATCCCAAACTCAGCATAAAAAACAGGTAACCCCTAAATCCAGTTTATGAGAAAAGTATAGGCAATGATCTTTTGACCACAATACCCATAGTTGCCTAAATGCAGAGGATTTCTTGCTTATGTTTGGTCATCCGAGAGTCTGGGGAACCCATCTTTGGAACTTCCTCCCCAAGGAGGCTCAAAGTTTTTACAAATTTGCTTCCTCTCTAGGAGCGTGATGCCTAGCAGAGATGTCTGTGATGATAGAAATGGTCTACATATTCAGTATTCTAAATGTAGTTGACAGAAGTTTAAGACTCTGAACATCGGAAATGTGGTGAGTGAAACTGAGTAGCTGATTGTAAAAGTTAATTCATCAATATTTGCACTGAAAAAAATATAGCACATGTGATTTCTGATAAACAGATGGAGTTTCAGAAGCAATGATTATAAAATTACGGTCTAGCTTTGTGCCACCTCAGTGCATTAGCTTGGGGTATTAGGCATGGTCCTGTAGAGTAATAGAGTTAATAGAATGAATATATGTTAAAAGGAAATTTATTAGGTTTTCTTGCCCAATATGGTCTAGATTATACAATGGCTGAGTCACACTGGAGAAGTTGAGAATCTGGTAGTTTCTCAGTCCATGCGTCTCATCAGGCCCAATCTGGCACTGAAGGCCTGGAAGATTCTCAGAGAGCTATAGGTCTTCATTCTACATTGGAAGGCTAGAGGAGTAGTTCTAATACTATGAAAGGCACTGCCACGTGGCAGTGGCAGCAACCAGTAGGCAAAAAACAAAGCTTTCGTTTATTCATGTCCTTTTATTTGAGCCGAAACATTTGGAGCATGGCTTCCTACTTCAAATAGTCAGGCCAAGAATGGCCCACACACTTAACAGCTTGAATTTAGTTGATTTCAGATCCAGTCAAGTCGACAACAAAGATTAGTCATCCATTTAGTTGGACATTTTATTTTTTATCTTCTTTGAAATATTGTGGACTTCAGTTGGATTCTACATGCTTTAACTCTAACAGAAGAAATATAATTTGTCACATGTGTAGAGTTTCAGTGTATTGCAGAAAGTGAGAATAAAGGAGATTGAGCATTTTTTAGAGACAACAAGATTCTCAAGACCAACCAAAAAATTCAGGGTAGACACACAAACTTTTTGTCCATTGTATCTTCTCTGAATACTCATGAGTCTGGTAATACCTATTATTAATGAAATAAATAGCATCTTTGAGTACTTCTTTTTTGCTAGGTGATAGTCCAGTGTATGCCACTATAACAATTCATTTAATCTCCATAGCAATTCTATACCTAGTCACATTTACTATTTTTATTTAATAAAGTAGGCTGTTAAATTATTAAATAAAAATTAAACAAGATTGCATTTCTTTTGTACCAGGGCATCAGCAACAGCAGTCTGTGTATCAAGTGTTAATTAGCGGTTTTCTTGTGGGGCAGTGATCTGTGACAGGCAATCTGGCACCCAGTTGAGCACAGGCACAAAATCTGGGCGACCCAGTGGAACAATCCATGAGGGACCCCAGAAAACTTTATGCCAACACTCCCAGGAGGCTTTGGCTCCAGTCACAGGTCACGTACCACTCCTCCTCAGGTAGAGGCATGGCCACACAGCTCCAAGCCATTCCCATGTTAATAAGACACAAAGAGGCTTAGCCACACCCCTTCCCAGTTACTATATCTGCCTTGCCTCTCCCGGAAAAGCAGGGGGTACAATTCCATCCATGCCACTCTACACGATGAAAATAAACATCTTAGAATTATTGACCACAATACCCATCTTAGAATTATGGGCTGTCTCTTCCTCTGGTCCAGCCGTGCGAAGCGAGGGATATGACCCTCGATTAAAGAGCTGCATCTAATCTTGCGTGGAGGGCTTCCCAGTACTCCCAGACGGTACCCATTTATCCAAACCTAAGCAGCTAGCCCAGTGCCCCAAGTCACTGAAACCCGGTCTTGGCAGGAACCCCAGCTGTACTCTAGCCAGTCTGTCTGTGGCACCCTGTGGCGACTGTGGTGTCCCGGGCTAGAGAACCCAGGGAGACAGCTGCCTTGTATTCCCTAAGAATGGCCCCCTCCCACACCCACGGGCAGGGCTCGCAAAGGCTTCCCACAGCCCCCACCTGCCCATCAGACTATGTGGGGAGATGCTCGACCACTTCCTGAGTGTCTCCTGTCCCACCCAGAGCCACAGTGCCCAGGGACAGACACATGGGGCTTCATCCCATCACGCCAGGCTTGTTCCCACATTTTCTGGTTTAGGATTGGACCATATCTGAAGGTGACTTAGGTGGATGACACTTTCTGTGGGAGTTCAGTGAGCACAGAAAATATCAAGAAAGGCTGGTTAATGAAGACAGCATCATGCCTCTGGTCAGCGTGGAACCCACCCTAATGAAGGGCTTCATCATAAGCAACTACTTTCCTAAACAATTGATTTTCCATAATCCCCTGGGCTGAGAGATGCTGTCCAGCTCTGGAAACATCTGTTTATAGTGTTCTCCAATCCATTTAAATCTATAATTCAGTGACTGCATAATGAGGAGGCAACATCAGGAAAAAAAACATGAGTTTGGAGTTTATAAGTCAGTAAGATTTTAAGTCTGGTTGTGGGAATGGCTGGGGGTCTGTCTCATTGTAAAAAGGAATGCATTGTCCTACAGGGTTGTTTTTGATATAACATGAGGTTCAGGAAATAAAAGGAAGATGCTGGTGCTACGTGACTGGAAGAGGTTTAATAAGAGTACCTATTGTTTTTACACATAGCATTTCTCAGTTTTATATCTGAGCTACAGATTTAGTTCCCAAGGATCTTCATGGAGAATATATCATAAAAACACAAGTAACTGAAAAATAACCAGGAAGTTCTATGTAGTTCTATTTAAAGGCAAGGAAAGGAGTTACCTTTAGCAAGTTAACAGAAAGGACTACACTGAAAGCAGTTACAGACAAGGTCTATTTATTGGACTATAACCCTGTTCTCCCGCCTGTTCAGCTCCGATGAGAATTTCTGCTTTGTGGGTGAATGAATATGCAACCCCCCCCATTTATTGGACTTCTAAAAGTTTTCAAATCAAGGCCCTTCCATGAGTGCATTTTGTTTCTCTGAGTGAGACAACATGGTGTGGCAAAGTGAAAAAACTCTGGGGATTTCTGTATCAATGGTCCATGAGAGGACCAGAGATTTTCTTTGATTTTTCTCAAGGGCTCTATGTATGAAATATCACTTTCCAACTTTCAGAAATCTTTGCACATAAATTTGAAGTATTGTGAGTCCTACCGAAAGTCATGTTGTGCTAACTTTTTTTTTTCCATTAGAACTATTCAGAATGTTTCAAATCAGTTCCCAGTGTTCAAGCCACCTATAATGTCTATGCCTGGATTGTCAATACAAACAGCTGGGACATGTGGCTGCTTAAAGTTGTATGTTTATAGTTAGTGAGCATCAATAATGTACTCATCAGGAAGATAGCAGCTATTTACAGATGTGCTCAGTCAATCAGCAGTGTTTCCATCTAGAGAGCACAGAGAAGTCCTTCAGGTTTTCAGTCTAGATGGGTCACCAGATGTAATGCTACATCTGGAATGAACTAAAACACAAGCAACTGGGAACACTTACAAGGGATTTTTCTTGAATAGATCATTTGAAATGGGCAGTCCTACCCTAAATCAAGACCATATCTTCTGGTGGAAGTCAATGTGTGTGTGTTTGTATATATATATGCATGCATGTACTATCAGCTATATTCCTCTATTAATGGTGAATCTAGGAGTAGGCAAAGAGCTGATATTGATGTAAGGCTATGCAGCACTGTACACTTGTAAAAATGACAATGAGTTGGTTTAACTGTCACTTCTGCATGAAGTAGCTTGATGCAACAACTATTGATATGCTTTCTACCTGGTTATTGCAGTCCCCTTTGTCCTTCAGGAGCATTGTCAGCATATTTAAAAGGGTAAATTTGCATTCACTATGCAGTAGCACTACTAACAATGCATATGCATTTTCAGATAATTAATCCACACAAAGAATCATTCACTGGGTAAAATCATTGCAATTTTTTGAGGCGGGTTTTCTCTGTGTAGCTCTGGATGTCTCTTTGGAGGTGTAGCCCTAGGACTTTCTCTGTAGATCAGGTTGGTCTTGAACTCAGAGATCTGCCTGTTCTGCTTCCTGAGTACTGGGATTAAGGATGGGCACCACCATGTCCAGCAGCTAAAAGTATTGCACATTTTTAAAGTATTGTTCTAAACATTATAGGTCAGTCTTACATGACATTTCTGGTGAAAAAAAACACTTTCCATCATACATTTCATAAAGGGATAGTCAGCATCCCTCAAAAGAAAACCACAGGCCTGTGTCATGCCCCCTGCTTTTAACACTGAATGCAGTAGGATAGAGATATGTAATTATTTATTTGCTAGAGTAACATAAAGATCCTGATCTTTCAGTCAGAAGTTTTTCTTTGACTTCACTAAGCACTCATTTTCAAAAATCACTGCATGGCAAGATGTCAGAGTTAAAAATAAACCCAATTTAAAATAATCAAGCAAAAACCATTTATGTTTCACTCCACAATAAAACATACATTTATAAAGCTATTATCAGTTTATAAAGATCTATATATAGCCTTATGTTCTGATTATTACTTGGCATGTGTCCTCAAGTTTTCCCTGTTGTTACAATAACAACATAGTGATGTTGATCCAAGAGCACAGAGGATCCCTGGAGGGTGAGGGACAGGATGGTGGCATAGAGGTTGATGGGATTCACAAGTACATATTTCATAATGAAAGCTAAACTCGCCAGGCTGTGTATTCTGGGTATGTACGTATTTCTCTCCACCTGTTCTTCAGCATACGTTTTATCTCACAGATGCTCATTGATCTTCCCAACGAGCAGATGGTGTGGGCACTGATGGTCAACAGTGCACTGTTGTCTGTGGATCTTTAGATGTGTCTCTGTGTCAGATAGAGATTAAGAGGCCGCTTAGTTTGTGAAGAGTGAAAAGAATTGCCAACTCTTGACAATGTTCAGTAACTGAGGCTCTGTCATTAATGAATGCTGTGTATGTAATGCTTCCGTCCCTCTGGTAATTTTATGAGGTAGTAAAGCACAGCACATTCCTTAGCCTTTTATCCATATTTCTACAAGGAAAAATAAGTTTAAAAAAATGAAAGTTTTCTTTTCTTATTAATTTATTCTCTCATATATTACATCACGACAGCAGTTTCTCTTCCCTCCCTCTAGCCTGCACACACTCCATTCTCCCCTCCACTTCCTCCCTCCCAGTCCACTCCTCTGCTTCCATTCAAAAAAGGGATATCAACCCAACATGGCATATCAAGGTATAATATGATTAGGCATATCCCCTCATATTAAGGCTAGATGAGGCAACCCACTAGGAGGAAAAGTGTCCTCAAATCTGGAAAAAGCATCAGAATCAGCCCCTGCTCTCTCTGTTAGGAGTCCCACAAAAACACCAAACTATGCAACTATAACATATATGTAGAGATCCTAGGTTAGACCCATACAGGTTCCCAGATATTTGGTTCAGTCTCAGTGAGCCTCTATGAGTCCTGATTGGTTAATTCTGTGGGTTTTCTCGTGGTGTCCCTGATCCCTCTGTATCTTTCAATCCTTCCTCTCCCTCGTCAGCAGGATTTCTCGAGTGCACCTTAATGTTTAGCTGTGGGTCTCTGCATCTGTTTCCATCAGTTGCCGGATGAAGGCTTTCTGTTGACAACTGGCTTAGGCTACAAGTATAGAAGAATATTATTAAAAATCCTTTCACTGATTTGTTTCCAGTAATGTTTGGTTCTATCTCAGGTACTAGGCCAAACAGCTTCTGTTTTCTGGTTCTTCCAGGAGTATAAGCGGTGGGCTTCCTTTCACGGCATCAGTCTCAAAGGTTGGTGACTCCCACAATTTCTGTATGGTCTTTACTCCTTCACATCATGCTGGCCGGACAAATTGTAGGCAAAACTTTTTGTGACTGGGTTGATGTCCTAAACCCTCCACTGGCAGCCTTTCCTGATTATAGGAGATTGCTGATTCAGGTTCTGTATCTCCCATTACCTTGGATAGGACCATGCTCATAAATTCCTGGGAGTTTCCAAGGCACCCAGTTTCTACCTTGCGCCAGAATTGACCCCCCAATTCCAGTTGTTTCTCCTAGCATTCTCTTTCTTCATCCTCGTCCCACCAGAATCCTTCTGTTCCTGTCCCTGCCCTCCCCTAGTCTATCTGCAATATCTATTCTATTTCCCCTTCTGGGGGAAATTCATGCATGATGTCTTAAGCTACCACTTGTTATCTAGCCTCTCTGGGTCTGTGAATTATGACATGATTGCTCTTTACTTTGCAGTTAATACCCAAGTGTGTACATACCATGTTTGTCTTTCAGTGTCTGGGTTACCTCACTCAAGATGATTTCTTTTTTTAAGTTCCATTCATTTGCCTGCATATTTTATGATGTCATTGTTTTTAATACCTGAGTAGTACTCCATTGTGCAAATGTACCACATTTTCTTTATTGTTGGTTAAGGGAAATCTAGTTTGTTTTCAATTTATGGATATTACAAATAAAGCTGCTCTGAACATGGTTGAACAAATTTCCCTGTGTAGGATGTGATGTCCTTCGAGCATATGTGCAAGAGCTGGGTCTTGAGGTAGATCAACTGCCAATATTCTGAGGAACAGCAATATTGATTTCCAGAGTGGTTGTACAATTTGCACTCCCACTAGCAATGGAGGAGTGTTACTCTTGCTCCATATCCTCATCAGCATGAGCAGTCCTTTGTGATATTGATCATAGCCATTCTGACAGGTGGAAGATGGAATCTCAAAGTAGTTTTGATTTTCATTTCCCTGATGGCCAAGGATGCTGGATATTTAAGTATTTGTCAGGTATTTGAAGATCCTGTATTGAGAGCTCTCTGTTTAGATCTATACCCCATTCTTAAATTGGATTATTAGGTTTGTTGATGTTTAGTTTCTTATATACTTTATATATTTTGGATATTAGTCCTCTATTGGATGTGGAGTTGGTAAAAAAAAAAATCATTTCCCATTCTGTAGGCTGCCTGTCTGACTATACCATCCTTTTTCTTACAGAAGCTATTCAGTTTCATGAGGTCCCATTTATTAATTGTTGCTTTTTGTGCCAGTGCTGTGAGAGCTCTGGTCAGAAAGTCTTCCTGTGACAATGAGTTCAAGGATATTCTCTACTTTCTCTTCTATCAGGTTCAGTGTATCTGGTTTTGTGTTGAGGTTTTTGATGCATGTGGACTTGAGTTTTGTTCAGGGTTTTAAATATGGATCTATTTGCATTCCTCTACATGCATGCATCCCTGGTTTCTTTTTACCATGTTCAGTGTATCTGGTTTTATGTTGAGATCTTTGATGCACTTGTACTAGAGTTTTGTGCAGTGTGATAGATATGGATCTATTTACATTCTTTTGCATGTAGACATCAATTCAAACCAACACTATTTCTTGAGGATGCTTTGTTTTTGCCATTGTATAATTTTGGCTTTATCAAAACCCAAATGTTCATAGATGTGCTGATTTATATCTGGGTCTTCAATTTCATCTCATTGTTCAATCTGTTTATTTTTATGCCAGTACCATGTGGATTTTAACAGTGAGGCTCTTTAGTACAGCTTGCAATCAGGGATGGCAATACCTCCTGAAGTTCTTTTATTGTAAAGGATTGTTTTAGCTATCCTGGATGTGTGTGTGTGTGTGTGTGTGTGTGTGTGTGTGTGTTTTCATATGAAGTTGCATACTTTTCTTTTAAGGTCTTTAAAGAATTATGTTGGAATATTGATGGGGGTTTCATTGAATCTATAGATTGCCTTTGCAAGATTTCCAGTTTTACTGTGTTAATTCTACTGACCCATGGATGATCTTTTTCGTCTTCTGATATCTTCAATTTGTTTTTACAAAGATTTAAAGTTCTTTTCATACAGGTCTTTCACTTGCTTAGTTATCCCATGATATTTTATATTATTTATGGCTATTATGAATGGTAGTATTTTCCTGGTTTCTTTCTCAGCACATTAGTCCTTTGAAATTGGAGGGCAACTGATTTTTGTTTGTTGAGTTTATCTTTCACCATTCACTTCACTGAAGGTATTTATCAGCTGTAGAAGTTCTCCATAGAATTTTTGGGATCACTTATGTATACTATCATATTATCTGAAAATAGTGATATTTTTACTTCTTTTTTCTAATTTGTATCCTTGTGGTCTCCTTTACTTTTGTTATTGTTCTAACTAGAATTTCAGGTATTATATTGAATAGATTTGGACAGAATAGACAGCCTTGTCTTGTTCCTGATTTTAATAGAATTGCTTTGAATTTCTCCCCATTCAATTTGATGTTGGTTATAGACTTGATATAGGTTGCTTGAATTATATTTAGGTATGTTTCAGTGTCTCCAGTCTTTCCAAGTCTTTTATTATGAATGGGTGTTAAATTTTGAATTAGTTACATTTCAGCATCTAATGAGTTGGTCATTTTTTTCCTTCAGTTTGTTTATATGGTGGATCACACTGACAAATTTTTGTACTTTGAATCATTCCTGCATCTCTGGGATGATACCTAGTTGATTTTTGTTGTTGATTTTTTTTTTTTTTTTAAAGAAGGTCACCTTTATTCCTCTTCTACACCCTACCTCCCCAAAGGAAAGTCCTTGACGTGTTGGGATCTCCATATCCGGTGAAAATGAGGCATGGTTAAAACTCTATACTAAAAATATATGTAAATAACTTCATATTGAGCTTATGATGCCACTTTCTGATCTGGCTCAACAATATTGTACTGGCAGCAAAGCTGTCTCCTGACTCATATATAATTTTAAAAATTAAAAAAAAATAAATCCAACTATGAAGGAGACTAAAAGCAGGAGGTGAGGCAGGATGAGGAGCTGAGGACACAGTGTCTTCAGGAGGTGAGGCAGGAGGAGGAGCTGAGGACACAGTGTCTTGAATGGCTTTCAATTTCCTTTCTGATTTGTTTTTTTGTTTTTATTTTTTTGTTTTTGTTTTTTTCTTTTTTTCTTTTTTTTTTTTAAATGGAATTCTTTCTCCACAGTTGCCTGAGAACCACTATGGTTTTTGCCAAGTCTGTAGCAGCGATTATATGTCATCACCCACAAGCACACTTGTCTCAAGCCTATAAATACTGTGTTAGTAATTCTAAACTATTGCCATTGACTTATTTGTAAAAAGAGGAATAGAGATTTGCATTTTATAAAATTTACAATGAGGGCAGGTAGAAGGGATGCAATGCAGTACACAATGATGGTTTCCTGTGACACAGAAACCAAAGTGAGGTCTTGAAGGAGCCACCTGGTCAGGCCATGTCTGAGGAAGAGTCATAGGAGGAGACAATGAAATTGCCACTGTTGGACTGGGCAGCCTGCTGGCTCAGGTTGTTGCAGATGAGCACCAGTGATTGCTCTGGGCCTCAGACAAGGTGCTACAGCTCTGATAGACATTGAAGTTGGTCTTCCTGCCGGGAATGTTGCCTTTCTCACACATGGTCTTCACCATCTTGGTTAGCTTGTTCTTACAAAGGGCCTGGCAATTGTTCCAGCAAAGAGCTGCCAAGTTCACGACTGGCTTGATGGACAAGTAGAAGGGGGCATCCTCATAGTGCACAGCAGGAAGCCTCCGCTGGGCATACTCCTTATAGTTCTGTACTGGGCGGGTCTGTGGGGGCATGCTGAGTGGCATAAACTCTTGATTCTGTTCCTCCTCTCTTGGTTTTGGCATTCAAGTCATCACTCCAAGTACTCCAAGTACTCAAGCCCAGTTTCTGTGACCCGGAGCCGGATATCACCCCATTTCAAGGTGGATCCATGGAAGCCTGTGCGGTGGCCAAAAGCTTTCATATTGTTGAACCAGACAAGGTTGAGCAGACCCTAGAGGTTGTACCTGCTCAACAGTCCTCTCTTCGGCAGGATGAACTCATTGGCAAAGGTGAGCTTCATGGACTTGTGTGGCTATTTCCCCTTGCCTTGCAGCAAAGCTCAATCTGCTTCTGTTTCAGGGCCTCCTGGGAACACCATGCTCTTTCAGGTACCTTTCCAGCCCACACTGGTAATTCATCAAGCTGTTGGGTTCGTACTCAGACCCATCCTACTGCCTGGCATCCACGAAGGAGGAGGCAAGGTAGGCATCTAGCGCCTTGCAAGAGATGACATAGATCTCTCTGGTTTCGGAAGGGTACTTGGAGATGAGGAACTCCCGGAAATTGCAGAGCACAGGTTTTCTCATTCTGCTCCCTGCTGAGCTCAGCTGCTCTTTCATCCTGGTCTGGAATGCACTGTGCAGTGGCTTCAGTGGTTATAGTTGGAGCAACAGGGGGCAGCTGTTGACCGGAGCTCACTTCAGGCTCTTTGTTAACAGAGGGAGAAAGGGCTACCTAACAAGATAAGACCTGGCTAGACAAATGGGGCAGGAACTCCTCCGAAGCAGCCTGCTCATTCTGTCCAGGCAGCTGCAGGGCAGACAAAGGGATACTGATCTGTTTGTCAGGATGGGATGTGCTCACAGGCATCTGCATGGTCACCTGGTGGGCAGTGCCGTGGGCACCAGAGCGTCCTCTGTTTGGTGAAGCCAGAGATATCCTAGCAGTCTTTGGGATGATTGATCTGGAGATCACAGAGGGGGATGCTGACATGTGTGGGTCTAATTCCGTGTTGATGGCAGATGTTACATGGGGAATCAGTTTAGCAGACCATATACAGGAGGGACCAACATGAGTCTGGGGCTTGGGTTTTGCCATCTGTGTCAATGAAAGGGCTGGTCCATCCACTCCTCCAGTCAGTTCTGTATTTGCCACAATGTAATAATCTTCTGAAATTTCCTGCTTGATTTTCTTGATGATGACATCATTACTGCATTCATCGACCATCTGTCCATGGGAACTTGAAAGGATGGAAGATGGGACTGTTCCTGGCCTTTTGCGAGCAATGCTTTGAGGCCTCTGTGTTTGGGGTTCAAAGTCACTGTCCTCATCTGTAACAGAAGACTCACAAACCATATCAAACAGCGTGTTTTCATCTCCATATTCCTGGACAGTTTCATCCAGTTCAGAGGGCTCAGTGCAGTAAGAGAAGTCACAAGACTATCTGATCTGGTCCAGTTACAGTCCAGCTTTGCCTTCAAGGGTCTCCCAGGGTACCTTTTCACAGGGTTAGTCTGTGTCTCAGAAGGCACCCCAATTATACTGGAACTATCAGAATTAAAACTTCGGTTGTCCTGGAAACGAACCCTCTCTTGGGACTCAGCTCTGCAAGTAGTTGTTAGTGGCCAGTGGTACGCATGGCCGGCATTACAGCCCCACATTGCTGTCAGGTTCCCATGCGAACCATCAGAAAGCAAGTGTTTCAGGTTTGGAATGAGGCTGCAAATGATCCCATGGCTGTGGACCCAGCTGACTAATTTGGCAGATTCTCAGATGAGGTATGAAGACAACCCTCCATGTTACAGGATCAGCAGTGTCTTTTCGTTTCAGAGGTTTAGTCCATTATCATCACGGTGGGGAGCATGATCGTATGCAAACAGACATGGTGCTGGAGAAGTAGCCAAGAGTTCTACATCCAGATCTGCAGGCGTCTGTGGGTCTGTCCACAGGAACGCGGGCGGTGGGGCCTGCAGGAGCCCAGCGGCCCGAGCTGGACAGGGAGGGACGGCAGGACAGAGGGCGTCAGCACCACGGCCAGAGGATCCGGGGCCGGAGTCGCAGAAGCCGGAAGGTTGCCCCGCCTGCTGCGCAGAGCTTGCTGGCGGTGACCTGGTGGAGGCGCTGGCGCCAGCCTGGCTCAGTCACCTGCGCACACCGCTCCATACGCCTGGGGCTCGGCGCGCCCAGCTTGGAGCGCGGGTAGGGCCGCGCGAGGCCTGTTGTTGATTTTTTTCACAGATATTTTATTGAGTATTTTTTTTTTTACCAATGTTTATGAGAGCAATTGGTCTGTAATTCTCTTTGTTGAGTCTGTGCGGTTCAAGTATCAGGGAGACTGTGGCCACTAAAAATGATACTTTTGTTTCTATTTTGTGGAATAATTTGAGGCGTATTGGTATTTTCCCTTTTTTCAATGTCTGGTTGATTTCTGTACTAAAACTGGCTGCTCCTGGGCTTTCTTTGGTTAACAACTGACTGATTTTATTTTCTTAGGGTTTACAGGTCTATTTATGTTGGTTCTTTGATCTTGATTTAACTCTGGTAAATGATATCTATCAAAAAAACATCCATTTTATTTAGATTTTCTAATTTTGTGGAGTACAGGCTGTCTACTTCTCTTAGGTGTGTATTGTTTCTTTCAATTCTAGAGCTTTCAGGTGCGCTGTTAAGTTGCTAGTATAAGAGTTCTCCATTTTCTTATGGGGGCTCTAACTGCTATGAAATTTATTCTTAGCACCACTTTCATTGTGTTGCATAAGCTTGGGTATGTTGTACATTCATTTTTTATTGAATTCTAGAACGTCTTTAATTTCTTTCTTTATTTCTGTCATTGAGTAGAGAGTTATTCAGTTTCCATGAGTTTGTAGGCCCTTTGTTATTTCTGTTATTGAAATCTAGCTCTATTTCTGAGATTGCTAGCTTGTGAATTGGACCTGAACTTAAAAGAACCTAATCAGAACCAACTGATGAAGTTTGGTACTGAGCTCATGAAGAAGTCCCAAGAAATGTTAGAGTCTTAGCAACCTGGGGAGTGAGAACATGGGCAAACTGAAAGCCAGTGAAGTCTGGATTTGTGAGTACCTCTGTAGCCTCCAGAAGATCATCACAGACCTGTAGAAGAAATGTGGAAAATCTGCCATAGCACTGCTCCAGAAAAGTGCTATTTAAAAAGGAGTGAGTCTAAACTGCTTTAGAGCCTACAGCCAGTTCAGATCACAAACCTTAGTTCATGCCAGATAATAAGAATAAGTAATGTATTGCTGAGGCTCCAAGACATATTACTTTGGACCCAGACACAATTTACTCCTCCCTAGTCTTATCTGAGGACCCAGGAAGTGTGGGATTCAGAGATACACCACAGGCTGTGATCGACACTCTAAGGAAATTTGACTTCAGTGCTTTGGTGTTGGGTGGAGAACGCTTCAACTCAGTGAGGCACTATTTGGAGGTGACTGTGGGACAGGCAACACAGTGGCATGTGGGTATGTGTGATTTCATGGAGAGAAAGAACAGCAATCCTAGGGCTTCTAGAGATAAAGTCTTGCTCATGAGGTACGTTATGGGGTTCAATTGCACCATTTGGTTCTTTCCCCCTTTAGTAAAAGTTTGCTTGAGAAAGCAAATGTACAAAGTTGGAGTCTTGTCGACTGCTGATATAAGAATGTATCATTTAACAATGTGATAGAGCAATCCCTTATTTATAGTTTCTCTGACCTTATCTTCTGATGAGCAGTTAAACCTATATTTTCTCTTTGTATTTCAAATGGAGACATGAGTTCAGACTCTCACACTGTCTAACTTCCTCTAACTCATCCCTGAAATATTGCCAAAAGCTCTTTATCTTCCTCTGTGTGGAACCCCAGATCAAAAGAGACCAGAAAATAAGATCAAGACTTTGTGAAAACCATTTATATAATTAATCCAATAAAGACTTAATGTTGACTTAATGTTTCAACATATGTTCGGTCGAAGGAGTTCTACTTAAGTTGAATGATGGTGGGGTCATTTGACAGCTCAGGAGATTAAGGCACTTACAGCCAAGGCTGACAGACTGAGTTCAGTTCCCAGACCTCACAGTGGAGAGAACAGACTTTTGAAAGTTGTCCTCTAACATTCACATGAGCACTGTGGTAGGTGGTTATTGCCCCTGCTCCACTAAAACAAATAAAATGCAATAAAAGAACAAAGAAATGACAAGGGTTGGTAACATTGATATAAATCATACATGTCACACACACACACACACACACACACACACACACACACACACACACACACACATATATTTGGAAAATTAGAGAATGAATGAATATAGTCTTGTTTCCTGCAAAGAAAAAAGAAATCTAGCTCTAATCTGTAGTGATCTGATAGGATGCAGGGAGTTATTTTAATTTTCTTATATCTGTTGAGACTTGTTTGTGAACAAATATGTGGTATGGCAGAATGTTTTGTGAGGTGCTGAGAAGAAGGTATATTTCTTCGTCTTTGGGTGAAATGATCTATAGAGCTCTATTAGGTCTTTTGAGTCATAACATGTGCTAATTTCATTATTTCTCATTGGTGAGAATGGGGTGTTGACATGTCAAAGACCAGCTTTGACATCCAGTGTAAACTGAGAAAAGCAGTGAGGTCTGGCATCACAGATTGGGGTTGGTACTTATAGCAGCTGCTGACAATGGCAGAAAATTTACAGGGTCAGCACTGGTAGTGATAACATGAGCAGAATGTAACAATCTGGTGTTGTTACTCTCTGTGACCTGTGAGAAACTCTGAACTCTTTTAACTCTTAAAAACTTGGTAAGAAAGGAAAAGAAAGATAGAAAATCATGCATACACACCCTCAAAGTAGATGAAGAAAAGCAGGTTCTAACAAGTGAGTTCAAATAAGGAAGTTCCAACAATTTCATAATACATACATATACATATGTATATATGTATGTACATATTTACAGTTGATAGATAGAGCAAAATTCTAATGAACAGCTCTAACAATATTTTTGGTTTTAGATTTTTATAGCTTTTCAGACAAAATTTCTGTATGTAAGAAAAAAATACCTCAGAGAGAAAATTTTACACAAGAGGGAGTTATAGCAGAATATTGATAAGTTCAAAGCAGTTATTTTATATGGGCCTCATT
Organism: Uromys caudimaculatus; assembly: GCA_028551405.1. Lineage (NCBI taxonomy): Eukaryota > Metazoa > Chordata > Mammalia > Rodentia > Muridae > Uromys > Uromys caudimaculatus. The sequence continues at coordinate 99,777,538 of CM052708.1, forward strand.
CTAAAAGCTCATTATAAGTTTAAAGCAATAGTTTTATATACTCATGGACTTGTTTTATTATGGAACACACCTGTGGCTTGATCCTTCACCTGACCTAGAATGAGTGTTTTTCCTTGATCACAAAAAGTGTCCTAAGTCTAATTCTATTCCTAGTGCAATTTACATGCTTGAAATGAATGAAAGCTCATTGTACTTCTTTTCTCTCAGCCCTTATTTATTATTCTGTGAGGATGAACATATTTTAATTTTGATTCTCTCTTTGTTCTATCTTTCTGGCAAAATAACTAAAGCCATCCCCTTAGGCTTTCTATCAATTATTCTAACTTCCTAAAATTATTTGAATCAAATCAGGAATCCTATAACATTATTATTTCATCTAAATAGCATTAGTACAAGATCGTATAACTTTATATTGATTCTGCGTGAAATCTGTCCAACTGAATTGGTTAGGAACCCAGGAAAAAACAAGCTATGTAATAAATATGAGGAATACAGCAGTGGCATGCATGGTAGTGCACTGCAGCAACAAGTTATCCTGGGATGAAGTCCCTAGGGTCCATGCCTCTTCAGAGCTCACCCATTGTAGTCATGCAAGTCAGTGGTACATCTCCAGGAAACTTAGTTGCTTGCCACAGACTTACCTACTTGACTCCTGTCATTAATCTACTCCTATTAATGTAGGTGGTTCTAAGTGTGATTTAAGCTTTAGTAACGTTTCTTGTACAAATGTGGTTGTTTTGCATTTAGGGCATAGATGTTGATAATTGAAAAGTCATCTTGGTGAATTTTTTTCTTTTTTAATTATTAAATATTCTTCTCCATCTCATTTGACTAATTTTGATTGGAAATCTAATTTTTAAAAAGATATTAGAATGGGTACACCAACTTGCTTCTTTGGTCCATTTACTTGGATAATCTTTTCCAATCTTTATTTCTTAGGTAATGTCTATCTTTGATGTTGAAGTGTGTATGTGTGTGTGTGTGTGTGTGTGTGTGTGTGTGTGTGTGTGTGTGTGTTGTGCAGACATTCTGTTAGCCTATGTCTTTTTATTGGGGAATTGAGTCCATTGATATTGAGAGATATCAATGACCAATGACTGTTAATTTCTGTTATTTTGTTGTTGTTGGTGGTGGTGGCAATGTGTGTGTGTAAAAGTATTATTAAGAAAAACCAAAATTTATTATTTCTAAGAAGTATGATACAAAGAATAATTCAGGACCACAGCCCTGTAATATATTCTAATTACATAGTTACCCATTGATACACAGACATGCACACCAAAGATAATGTACACAGTTGCACCTATATAAGAATACAACATATGTACATAAATATATGCACATAAAAACGTGCACGTATACATTCATACATATTCACATATAAACATTCAAACTCCCAGATACATAAGCACTCATACACACAATCATACACACATTAAATGTACACATACATACATACACACACACATACACACACATACATACATACATACATACATACATACATTCACTTACACCAGAATGCATGTACATGCACACATTACTGAATGCAGACAAATGCACTAGTGCTGTTCTTTTTGTAAAGTTCCCTTTTTCTTTTCCTCCTTTTTTATAGTCCTTTATTTCAGTAGCTCTCAGAGACTCAGCCTTTCTGTTCATCTTCATTTAAAAGGTGTTTGCATTCTGAGGTTTGAATTTTTCATGAGGCACAATCATCCTTGTGCATTCACATCTTCGTATGACTCCTGGAGTCACATAGCACTTTTCTTATGGTTACCTTTGAGAGATGGCCATGATCTAACCACTATATTAAAAGGTCTTGTGGGAAAGACTGACCATAGAAAGTTTTACTCAGCCAAACTGAAATCAGTTGGATAGATTTAAATGTAAACACTTGGGTAATAGACCTTCCATGATTTTTTCTTAGAACATAAACTCCCCTGATCACGCAATGTCTACAAAGCAGACATAAATGGAAAAAGTGAACTCTTGAATATGGAATTGAAGATGAATCAACACATGGCTGTGTAGGCTGTCTTCTGTCTTCATTTTCTTCCTTTTTTCTTTCTTTCTTTCTTTCTTTCTTTCTTTCTTTCTTTCTTTCTTTCTTTCTTTCTTTCTTTCTTTCTTTCTTTCTTTTCCTTCCTTCCTTCCTTCCTTCCTTCCTTCCTTCCTTCCTTCCTTCCTTCCTTCCTTCCTTCTTTCTTTCTTTCTTTCTTTCTTTCTTTCATTTTTTTTTTTTGGTTTTTCAAGACAGGGTTTCTTTGTGTAGCCCTGGCTGTCCTGGAACTCAGTCTGTAGACCAGGCTGGCCTCAAATTCAGAAATCCACCTGCCTCTGCCTTCCAAGTGCTGGGATTAAAGGCATGTGCCACCACTACCCGGCTATCTTCATTTTCTTAATTGGCTTGGAGCATACTCCATAAGCTTACTGTGAAGTTGCATTATTTAATTTCCTTAAGAAATTAGTATGACTATAATGAGTTGGGTTCCTGGACAAGGAAGTTTATTTTAAGTAAGTTTATTTTAAGTTTGTGTATTGACACAAACACCACTGAAGACTATGAAGCCCTTGAGCAAAAACTTTCTTGATTTAAATCCATGAACTCACCAACACACTCTTAATTGTCCCAGCTCACTGTGGCCTTCCACATTCAGGACTGCTAGTAAACTCAGTGACAGGAACTCTTGAAAGGACCGTGGGCTTATAACAAGGCTCAACCTAGCTTCTGAAATGAGAATGCTAACTTTCATTTAGCAATTCTGTTTTGTTCATTAGTGTGTCTTCTGCACCTGACAATTGTCTGGTTCATAGCACATGTAGTATATATGATTTCATGTCTAAACAAATGCTACCAGGGAGAAGGATATTTTTGTCATTTGCTTCTGTAGAGTTAAGAGAAATTAGGTCCTGGCCATTTCTCCTTTACTCCTTCCCATTTTTAAATTTCATCCTTCTGTGTGTCTGTGTTGGTTTTTTTTTTTTTTTTTTTTTTCAATTTGACATACAAAATAGAGTTATCTGAAAGGAGAGAACCTCAGCTGAGAAAATACCTCCATAAAATCCAGCTGTAAGGCACTTTCTTAATTAGTGATTGAAGGAGGAAGGCCCAGTCCAGTATAGATGACTCCATCCCTTCACTAATGGTCCTAGGTTCTATAAGAAAATCGGCTGAGCAAGCCAGGGGAAGCAACACAGTTAGCAGCATCCCTCCATAGCTTCTGCCTCCAAATACCTGTTTGAATTCTTATCCTGGCTTCCTCATGCTGATGAACAGAAAGGCCGAGTCTCTGAGAGCTACTGAAATAAAGGACTGTAAAAAAGGAGCAAAACCATGTGAACTTTATAAAAAAGAGCAGAGTTAGTGCATTTGTCTGTATTCAGTAATGTGTGCATGTGGAAGTATAAGATGAATTAACCCTTTTCTTCCCAAGGTATTTTGGTCATGGTGTTTTGCCACAACAGTAGTAACCCTACCTAAGAAAACATTCAACTATTTCTTCATATTACTTTTACTATTGGAAATACTTATATGTGGGAATTATCATGTATTAATAGAGGAGCTCTTTGCTTTATTGTTTTTTTTGGGTTTTTTTTTGTTTTTTTTTTCAGAAGCTAGGCAGCAATCCATGTGCTACTTCCTGTTTCTTCTACAGGATCGGGGTGGGGGCAGTTAGATATTTTTCCTGAAGACTGTGATTGACTGTACAGGTGAGAGATGACTCAGCCCACTCAGGTCTTTCTCATAGTGAGCTCTATCTAACCTTGTTCAACCTCTCTCACCTTCTGACTGACTGATCTCATCAAAGTGTGTAACTGATTTTCAGTATACTTTTAACTCTACTGATGTTTTCTATGTTAATATTACAGTTTGTGAAAACATCATCTCTTCAATAAAAATTTGTTTTATTTGCTGTTTTGTATCATATTATTTTTCAAAGAGTTGATCTTAATTTACTATGGATTATAAAGCCTGTTTATCGAGCATGAACATGACAAGTGAAGTAGAATAAAATAAACAGAAAAGGTCAAGGTCTATGCCATCAAGAACATCAAAAACAGTTTTGTGAATTTATTTTATTCACGTATACATATATATATACACATATGTATACAGGAACACACACACACGCATATATGCCACACTGTTCAAAAATTGATTTATTTGTGGGTTTTCTGGTTATTTGGATATTAACTATCCCTAAAGTCTCATGTGTTAAAGATTTTATTTCTGTCTACTAATGCTATAGGGCAATCATGGATACTTTAGGGTCTATTGGAAAGAAGCTAAGTCACTTGTAATGTACATTTGTAGGGCTATTGGAGCCAACCATGCACCTTACTCTTGTACACCCTTGTTTTCTGGCCATGATGAAGTTAATTTCTCCATTGTAGCTGCTTCTGACATGTTGTGGTGGTCTTAACACAGGCATACAGACACAGCAACTCTGACACATAAACCTGAATTGGAAGCTTTGGAATAACTGCTCATACATATCTCTTCTCTTCTAACTGTTTATGTGTTGGGCTAGAGAGATTAGCTGCTCTTCCAGGGGTCCTTAATCTCCAGTACCTACCTGGCAGCTAACACATCTGTAACTCCACTTCCAGGGAATCTGATCCCTTTTCCTTCTTTTGTGGACAGTTCATATGTGTGCTACATAGACATACATGCAAGAAAAATGTCCATACACATAAAAATTAAGAAGTATTTAATATTTGTCTATGTGTGTGTGTGTACAGGCCTGTGTACACACATGCCTTTGGACATATATCATGGTGCAAGTAATGAATTCAGACAACTCCAGGGGACCATTCTTTCTTCCACGTTGTTGGATGCAGGAATGGAACTTAGTACTCACAATACTGAATACCTACAATTGAGTCTAGCTCATGAGCCATCTCATCAACTTAACTATTCTTTTAAGGTGATATTCTCACAGTGATAGAAAGAGATGAAGTAGTCATATAATCTGAGTGCTGGTGTTTTATATCTATTTGTTGCTGTTGAAAAGAACTCATTAATAAATGTGGAATCCTTTTTCTAATTTCTGAGACTGTATAGTTACAACATTTTCACAGTAGGAACATTAACATCTGAAATATCACTGTTTGTAATGTTTGGGGAAGAATGTTTAAAAGGAAACAAAATCTTTGACTCTTATTAGATACCTAGCTCTAGACTTCCAATGAAAGTTCTCTTTCTCCTTATTTCTCTCTAACTGATGGAAGGATGCTAGGTTTTGGAATAACTTAATTAACCCTCGATTCTGATTTGGTTAGTGAGCAAATAGAATGGAAAGCCAGGTAATAATACATGAACCTTTCTAAGATTCTAAGTTATATGAACTGGAATATTCATTCATTATAGTTTTTCTATGCAAATTAGATAATTCACATCTATGAAATGTTTTAATGGTTTCAGACTGCTTTATGGCTAGTTTTGTTATTTGATGTACTAATATGGGAACTTTGTTTACATTTTAACACTCTATGTGAATACCTAAAAGCTCAGTTTCATGTTTTATAATTTCAGGCTACTTCTGTGTTGCTTCCTATGTTGATTGAAAGAAAGAAGAGGCCAGGCAGTGGTGACGTATGCCTTTAATCCCAGCACTTGGAAGGCAGAGACAGGCGAATCTTTGAGTTAGAGGCCACCGTGGTCTACAGAGTGAGTTCCAGGACAGCCAGGACTATACAGAGAAACCCTGTCTCCAAAAACAAACAAACAAACCAAAAACCAAAACAACAACAACAACAACAACAACAAAAAAGAAAGAAGAGAAAAGTACATAAAACATATGTACTCACATTTTTCCCCTTCACTCTTTGAGTAACCTGTTGTTTTTGTTGCTGCTGTTGTTTATACACATAATAACAACAAACTCATGGGTAAGAGGTGTTGTTAATGTGGTACGGAGTACAGTTGCCACCACCTTGTTCTTTATAGTCCACAATGAAATACAGGTTTTGTACATGGCTACTTTTATAAAGAGAGGCATTTTCAAAAGATATGTGATGGATTTGGAATATTGATCTTAAATATTCTGATCTTTTTGCCTCTTGGGTATTCAGTGAAGCTTATAAAAGGGCTTTGTGATATTTTTATGTAAGGTTATGTAGCTTTTCATGCATAGATGTGAAATTGTTATGGGGAATTCTTTAAAACAGCATTTAAATCTAAAATTTAATTTAATCTTTTCTTTAAGTCTATTTATATGTGACACTAGAGAATATATCCTCCAACTCTATTGCTAATACAACAGCAACATAATTTGGATACTGGCAGACTCCTTAGACTGTGTACATATAAAAATACAAGCTTTTATTCATATACTTCCTGTGATGTGTTGAACTATAACCCTGTCTTAGTTAGGGTTTTCATTCCTGTGAAGAGACACCAGGAACACAGCAACTCTTAAAAGGACATTTAATTGGGGCTTACTTACAGGTTCAAAGGTTTAGTTCATTGTCGTTATGGTAGCAAGAATGGCAGCATCCATGCAGGATGTTGCTGGAGGAATTGAAAGTTCTACCTCAACTGGGCAGTGGTGGCACATGCCTTTAATCCCAGCACTTGGGAGGCAGAGGCAGGCGGATTTCTGAGTTCAAGGCCAGCCTGGTCTACAGAGTGAGTTCCAGGACAGCGGGAGCTATACAGAGAAACCCTGTTTCGAAAAACAAAAAACAAAACAAAAAAAACAACAAAAAAAACCAAACCAAACCAAAAAAAACCAAAACAAAAAAAAGAAAGTTCTACCTCTTGTTCTAAAAGCAGCTAGAAGAAGACTGACTTCCAGGAAGCTAGGAGGAGGGTCTCAAAGCCCACCCCTACAGTGACACACTTCCTCCAACAAGGCCATACCCACTCCAACAAGGCTATACCTTCTAATAGTGCCACTCCTTGGCACCTATAGGCTTGTTCAAACAAATGAGTCTATGGAGGCCATACCTCGCCATAGCATAATGCAAAACACACTTAGCCCAACTTCAAAAGTTCCTATAGTCTATCATAGTCTCAACCATGTTTAACAGTTCAAAGTCTCTTCTGAAATTCATCTAATCACTTAGCTTGTAATGCCCTATAAAATCAAGATAGAAAAGCAGATCACATACTTTGAAAGTCACAGAATATATACTATCATTCCAAAATGAGGAAATCCTGGAAAAAGCAAGACCAAAAACCAGCTGGGCAAACTCCAAACTCTGCATTTCTATATCTGATGTAAAAGTGATCTTTATATCTCCTTTCTGCTTTGTTGACTGCAACACACTTCTTTGGGCTGGTTCTACTCCCTGTTAGCAGATTTCTTCAGCAGGTATCCCATGGCTCTGGCACCTCTAACATCTTGGTGTTTCCAAGGCAACTTCAATGTTACAGCTTCCTATTCCAGTGTCTGGGATCCACACATGATCTTCTGGGCTCCTCCAAAGGGCTTGAGTCATATCTCCAGCTATGCTCTCTGTAGCACTCCCGGGACTGGTTGACTCTGTTCCTGGTGATCATCTCATTGTACTGCCATCTCTAACATGCTATGATTTCTCAGTGCAATAGGCTTCACCAATAGCCTCTCACAGGCTTCCTTTATGGTGCCAAGACTCAACTTCTTTGCATGATCCCTTCAGTCCTGGGCTAACTGAAACCAAGGCTTCACTTTCACCAATGGCCTTTCACAGTGCTAAGCTTCAGTCACTCTCCATGATCCCTTTATTCCTTCAAAACCTGTACCACCTGGATGACTCTTAGACATTACTAGGACCAGCTGTAGCACAAGAAACAACCTTGGTTATCTCTGGGACACAGCTTCTTTGTGCTCTCAGAAAACACTTTTCAGAAGATTCACCTCAATGATGTCTCTTTTAACCACTGTTAATTTCTTAGCTCCAACTAATCAACATCATCAGCTTTCCCAGTACTCTCTTTCTACTATTGATTCTAAAGCCAGAGCCATGTGGCCAAAGCTGCTGAGTTCTGGTGCTTACTGGAGCTGGAACATGGCCCCTTGTTCTGTTACATTATCACCAGGTTTTTGTTTTCTAACTCCTTCACTGCTTAAGCTTGGCTGTTCTGGAACTTGCTCTGTTGACTGACTCAGAGATATGCTTTCCTCTACCTCCTGGGATCTACCACCATGCCTTAGCCTAAACTTTTCATGGCCTCTGTTCCTCAAGCTCTGGATCAAAATCCTGCATCTTCCAGCCTCAAGATCTGGAACACAGTTGTGCTCTCTATTTCTGTATTTCTCTATTTCTGTATTTAATGTCCCAGTGAAAATAACAACCAAGTCCTTTGTTCAATTGCAAAAGCATAAACTTTCCTTTTCATCAAAACATTCTTCATAAGAATGAACTTTAGTAGCCACACAATAGAATTTATATCAGGCTGTTTTGAGACTTCCTTTGTCAGAGCAATTAATCTAAATATCTTCACCTTAGCCTCTCAGCCATACTCTTCGAACCATGGCAAAAAAGCAGCCATATTCTCCACCAAAATATCACAAAAGCAATCTTTAGGTGACATACTGACATTCTAATCCAATTCTCTTGGGCTAGGTCTGCACAATTCAAATTATCCTTAGCACCAATGTCTTCCATATTCCTACTAGGATGGCCCATTAAGCCCCACTTAAAGCATTCCACTGCTTCCCAAATACAAGCTCCAAATCCACATTCCTCCAAACAAAAATATGATCAGGCCTATCAGAGCATACCAGTCCCTGGTATGAACTTCTGTCTTAGGGATTCATTGCTGTAAAGACACACAATGACCATGGCAACTCTTACAAAGGACAACATTTAATTGGGGATTGCTTACAGGTTTGTTGCTGGAGGAGCTGAGAGTTCTACATTTTGTTCCAAAGGCAGTTGGAAGAAGACTGACTTCCAGGAAGCTAGAAGGAAGGCCTCAAATCCCACCCACACAGTGACAAGGCCACACCTCATAATTGTGCCACTCCCTGGGCCAAGCATATTCAAACAAGCACAAACCCTAAATAGCCTTTGCACCTTTAAAAATTATCTTAATTTATTTATGTCTATATGTATATGTGCTTATGTGTGCATATGAGTATGAACAGAGGTCAGAACACAACTTTCTGGGGTCTCCTATTGTCTTCTACTTCATGGGTCCCAAGGACTTAACTCAGGACTCAGACTCAGGTCCTCAGGCTTGGTGGAAAATGCCTTTGCCCATTGAGCCATCTCTCTGCCCTTGAATAATTTTGAAACCTTTTTTTGTTTGTTTTTGTTTGGATATTAATACAAGAGATGATATGAATGACTTGCTGCTTGGGAATTAAATATTTTGTTAGTAAAAATAAAACCAGAATAATAAATTATGGATAAAACCTTCTGAATGTGTAACAAGGGTAAATGTAGTTAGTCTGTATTCAAAAGTCTCTCATTTTCATCAAACTATTGCATTTGTTTTTCTGGGAAAAGAAAAATGGCTTGTTTTTACTGCTAGGCCGCATTTTGTGTCATAAAGAAGAAATTATTCTATGTTTGAGTTTTTATAATGCAATGTTAAGATTTTTTATGTGTATTACAATATTGTAAAGATGGTTTTATAGTAAAACAAACAGAAATTACTGAACTTCAGGGTCTTACAAAGCAAAACTTGTTCTCATTCAACTCATGGGGCAATAGCATTGATAGCAATAGCACCTCAGCCCCACTTGGTAATGTAAGCTCTCTTGCACCTTTTTGGACCAAGTGAAATGGATGCAATTTGAAGGAGGGAGTGTCAAGGAAGACCATCAGATTTTCACGTGTATATATGAACACATTGGTAGAAATGAAAAAGCTTGAGAAATTCCATCTTCAGGGTGGACCTCTAACTACAGATCAGTTCCTGGGGAATCTATTTCTAGCCCAAAGCTGAAAGTGTTCCATCAGTCCTGTGGGATCACACTTGACATCTGGAAAACAGATTTGTGATGCAGAGGTAGCCTGAGAAAAGATTTTCACAGGATGGGCACTAGGCCAGCAGCAACAGTACCAACTGGAGTTTCAAAAGAATTGTAAATTTTCAGTGAAACTCTTCTGAGGAAGGGCTAGACATGTGATTTAGTGTTTCCAGGTGACTCTGAAGCCACTGGAGCTTGAAAAATCTGTCCTAAGCTGTCTACAAGAACACTCCTGTGGGTATGTTAATGATTGACTGTTGTTTCCATTCATCCTTTTAGAGGCTTTTGTTTTTTCATTATTTTATTTTAATGAATTATTTATTATTTTATATTTCAAATGTTGCCCCCCCATCCTGGTCCCACCTCCCAGAATTCCTCACCTCATTCCTCCTCCTTTTTTCCTCTGAGAGGATGTTACCCCCTGCTGAGCATCCCCCTTTCCCGGGGCATCAGTCTCTACAAGATTAGGCACATCCTCTCCCACTGGACCAGACAAGGCAGTCCTCTGCCACATATGTGCTGGGGACCCTGGACCAACCCTTGTATGCTTTTTGGTTGGTGGCTTAGTCTCTGGAAGCTCCCAGGGGTCCAGGTTAGTTGATACTTTTGGTCTTCCAATCTCCTTCAGCTCCTTCAGTTCTTCCTTTAACTCTTCCATAGGGGTCCCTGATATTAGTCCAATGGTTGTATCTGTATCTGTCTCAGTCAGCTGCTGGTAGAGCCTCTCAGACAACAGCCAAGCTAGGTTCCTGTCTGCAAGCATAGCATAGCATCAGTAATAGTGTCAGGGTTTGGTGTCCACACATAATATGTATCCTAAGTTGGACTGGTCACTATATGGTCTTACCTTCGGTTTCTGTTCCATTTTTGTTCCTGCATTTCTTTTAGACAAGAACAATTCTGGGTCAAAGTTTTTGAGGGTAGGTTGGTGACACCATCCCTGCACTGGACCCTGTCTGTCTACTGGAGGTGTTCTTTTCAGGTTCCATTTTCCTACTGTTGGACATTTTGGCTAAGTTCATCCCCATTGAGTCCTTGAAGCCCCTCACATCTCAGATCTCTGGGACTTTCTAAAGGTTCCCTCCATTCTCCACCTCCAAAAGCTCAATATTTCTGTTCATTCTCTTGGGCCTCAGGTTTCTCTCCTGTCTCCTCCCATACATGATCCTGAACCCCTTTTCTCCTTCCCCCTCCCTTCATCACACTTAGCCCTTCCTTCCTCTTCCTCCTGTGATTATTTTGTTGCCCTTTCTAAATGGGATTGAAGTACCCTCACTTGGTCCTTTCCTTCTTGTTAAACTTCTTAGGGTTTGTGGGGCATATCATGGGTATTCTGTACTTTTTTGCTAATATCCACTTATCAGTGAGTGAGTACATACAATGCATATTCTTTTGGTAAAAGGCAATTTCTGAACACCTACTACATATTGTACACAGTAGGGCAGCCATGGAAAGGACTGTGCTTGCTTGCAACCTCTTCCCACTTCTCACCTGGCATAAATTTCATTTTATGGTCCTCCTCACAGAAAAGATGTTTGTCTTCTTGTTTGCTTGGCTTGCTACTATGAGAAATAATGATCATCACTTCATAATAAGAGCACTCTCACTTCATAAGACCAAATAGTGTGGATGACTGTCTGCTGAGTTGCTTTCAAAGAGCAAGTGAGATAACAGGAGGTCTGCCTTTAGCCAGCTCTAGGTGCTACATTGATGGTCCTTTGCTTGCATGTGACCATGTGACCTTGACTTTTGTTGTTGTTGTTGTTGTCTATTTTCCAAGCTGCCTCCAGCTAATAGGCTGGCAAAATTTACTTTCTCTAACTCTAAGCCAATGAAAGTACTGGAAAATTATACCTTTGTTTGTCTTGGCTGACAGGCTTTACTGGTGGTTCCTGGAGTTTCCAGTAGAGTGAGGTTAGAGACAGACAGTCTATCTAATAATGGGCACCTCATTGTCTCTTCACCTGTATTCCCTTTCTTAACACTTTTCCATTCCTGTTTCCTGTACTCCTTCAAAATATTTGTTCTCTAGTTCTTGTCTCAAAATTTTCTCCTGGGAATATTTAAGCCAAGAAATTAAGTACCTTTTATTTTGGGCCATTTTAATCATCAGGGGCTTGTGATTTAAATCTAGAACTTAGCAAACCAAGTAAAATTCAGTTCTAGTCACTCTTGTGTGAGGTGTTAAAGGAAGAATCACTGTTAAACAATTTGATCATCATGTTAATTTATATTACTTTGTAATTAAGTGGGGGCATTATTTTATTGTTTTAGACACACCATATTGAGTATATGTGAAACACAATTATCTAGGTTTTGTGGCAGGTTAAAAAACAGCTTTTAGTTTCAGAGTCAGGAAAACAGGACACTTGCTTTTACAAGTAAATCTGTGGGATTTTAGGATTTTTGTTGTTGTTTTTTTGTGTGTGTGTATTTGTGGGTATGAGAGAGAGAGTGTGTGTGAGTTTGAATGAGTGTGAGTGTGTATTGTATGTCTCTGTATGTAGTTGCTCTTGGAGGCCAGAAGAGGGTGTCTGGTTCCCCAGATTTGGGGTACAGGCAGTTCTGCACTGTTTGACTCCTCTGGAAGAGTAGCAAGTGTACTGAGCAGTCTTTGTAGCCTGGGGATTATGGGATTTCTTTGCAGGCATGATTGAATAAGTTGGCGTTAGTTGTGGAAGGTTATAGGAGGGGAGTGAGATGCTTAGAGGAGATGAAAAGATAGGAATGGTGCAAAATCAAGATCAAAGAGTGTTTAAAAATGTCAGTTGCTGGGGATCATAAATCAAAAGTACTTGCCATAATCAGTTCTCAGCACCTATTTTGGGCAGTTAAAAATAATCTGTAATTTCAGCTTCAGGGGATCCAGTACTCTCTTCTGGCTTCTGAGAGTACACATATCCACACACCTATACAGGCACACACAGACTTTGAAAAATGAGCCTAAATTAAAAGAAATCTTTAAAAAAAAGCTTTTAAATTCTATCTTGTTTCTATATGTAGCCAGATAGGAAAGCAAACATCAATCAAATGGATGCAATGTCTAGTTCGTTTCTACTGTCTTGACAACAATGCTGGCAGTCTTCTGGTCCTGGTGCTGATTGTGCTCACAACACAGACAAGGATTTGACCTTAGCTCAGCATGTAAGTGTCTGCCATTTTCTTCTCTAGAGGAGAACAGTGAGAGAGTGTGTAGCAGAGTAAGCAGGAAACACATCTCTGGCTTCTTTGCTTTGCTAAATGTATCCTCTCTGTGAGGACGAGGTGGCTCTGAGTTGCTAATGGGATGCAGCACACTTCCTATTGTATTGCTGGCTGAGAGCAGATCTGTTCCACAGTGCCCTGAATCACCTTCTTAGCTGATTTTACTAATTGAAGAGTTTATCTGCTTCTCTAGATGCATTGAGCCAAAAGATAAATTATTCATCTGTGATCCATAAGAAAAAAACGTTTCTAGTTTATGTAGAATGCTAGGTTGACACCCTTTTACCTCTTCTCCCTTTTAACCCTTGCTAGTTTCCTGGGTATCCCTAATTTGACCTAAGTCCCAATAGGAACATTAAATTTTTGCATTATTTTTATCTGTGTGTGTGTGTGTGTGTGTGTGTGTGTGTGTGTGTGTGTGTGTGTGTGTGTATGTGTGTGTGTGTGTGTACCTGTCCATGTATATGTAATGCATGTGTGGAGGTCAGACTGTGAGGAGTCAGTTTTCCCCTTCCCCCAAGGGAGACCTGAGTACTAAACTCAAGTTTGCAGCCTTAGTAGCTCCTAGGGAGCCACATTTTCACCCTGAAGTCTGGGGAATTTTGAGACTATTATAAAGGAATTCAGGGCTTTGACTTGGGAGAGAAAAAAGTCTGGTGTCTTTCTCTTTGATCTGTCCCCACTTGATTTGGAATGTCCTCAGAGTCACTTAGTCTGTTTTCTCTCCCAAACCTTACCTCTGTTTACACATTTGTAAACAAAAATCTACATGCTTCGAGGACATAATAATTGTAATTTAATATACTTTCTTAGCATTAAAGAGCCTTTTGTAAATAAATACTTCAGATACTACCTCCTCAGATAAAAATAAATCTTATTTTTAAAACATCCCAGAGAATTAGATTCATGTTTTAAAAATAGATTACTATTTCATGATGTTATGCTCCAGTTTCATTCCAGTATGCACAGAATGGGGGCAGGGAGAGATAAACCATTGGCACCATTGCTAGGATGGAGATGGGCAAAGTGCAGAAGGTTTGGTGAGACTGACCACTGAAATGGACATAGAGTTTGCCAAAATATAGTCTCCACTGTCATGCTTTAAGAGTTTTCCCCAAGCCCAAATCTTGGTCAATTCTAGGTCTATCATGTCGTGGACAGGTATCCCAGGCCTGGCCCAGATTCTTCTGTGGAGATGCTAAATGGTGTGGTAGCACTGAGGGCAGTGAAGCCATATGCATTCCTGACCCCAAACCACAGTGGATTTTAGGTATAGATCTTCTTAGGCCCAATAGCTGTGGCCTCCCCACCCTTCATCAGAATTTCCCACCCCAATCCTAGGTTGCTAGTGTTGCTGACAGAAAGCTGTCTTCAACCATCAACCACTGGAGAAGCAGCTGAAAAGAGCCACCCCATCCATGTTCATGTCCTGATTTCAGAGAATTCCACCTTCAGGGCAGAGGATGATTGATAGTCAATAAATACTTCTCTTTGAAAGGTTGTAAGCATATCTGCTATATTTTAAAAGGTTTATTTCTTTATAATTTTTGATCCATATGCACTAATTGTATGCAGGATGAGGTCAGGTCATTTTGCCTCCATGTGCATATTCTCTTGTCTCAGTCACATTCACTACCTTACAGGAAGTCAGTGTCATCCCTATTACAAAACAAATATCATAACATTGCCAAGTTTTTTAAGGTTTTGAGATTTTCCTTCATTGGCCTATGATGTCTATCTTATTGCAGAATCATTCTGCCTTAGTCACAATAGCACTTGATAATCCCTGTGATGTAGTAGACAAGGGTGGGCCACCTGCTCTGCTCCTTCTTTGTCAGTCTCTTCACTTTTCTGAATGTTTGTACTTTCAAATAAAATTTAGAGTAAGCTGGTCGAGTTCCGTTAAAATCCTATAGGGATTTGACAGGAATTAATTTCAATCCTGAAAGATAGCTAGAGGAATTGACAACTTTACAACATGGTCTTCCTTCTTATTGATGTAATATGTCTCCCTGGTCATCTAGGTCTTTTATAGAATCTTTTAATCAGCTCTATAATTTTCTCTGTAAAGATAATACACATTTGCTAGATTTATTCTCACACTCCTTATACTTTATGATGCTATAAATTCTTCTATCTATTATTGTATTCTTTTAGTTTATTATGGGTGGTGGTTAGAGACACTAAAAACTATTGATTTCCTGTTTATTTGCTTACCCATTAATTCTTATAACTGTAAATTCTCTTGGAATACTTTTAATAGACACGAATATTTTTATAGACATGAATACATCCAGGTTTCCTTCGCAATCCCTGTGTCATTTTGTCCTGTGTGAAAGAAAATTCTCTCACAACATTCACAGTGATCACAGTCAGTGTGCATCTTGTTCTGATCCTACGTTACGATAGCTCCTGTCTATTAAGTACACATTCTAAGGACACTTTGTACTGATTATTTGTTTTTTTCTTTCATTGATTATTAAATTATATTAGTATATTTACCAGATGTCACCATTTAGCTTAGGTTTTATTCCCACTTCCATTTTGAAGCAACTCCTTAAAAATTCCTTGAACATTCACCAGAATTTAATTCAGAAGAAAGAGCCCTCCTGGCATGTTAGAAGTACTAGTATGTTAAGAGTAAACTATAAGGAGGAATTTAAATTTCATCTTTTTGTATTTAGACTTGTAGTAGCATTCAGCTGTCACTACTAGCTTTACTCATACTGTTCATTAAGCTAATAATGCTGAGGAGTTGCTTTCCTCTAGGGCAGGCAGGCAATTCATTCATACAACACAAGTTCATCGTATTTGTGGAAATCTTCACTTCAGTAGCACCCCAAACAGAGAAAACCCAACCACTCTCTCAAGAGGGGTTTTGACCCAGCTTGGGAAGCCAACTTATTTTATTCCCAACTTACCTGCTCAGCTTTCTTTTACTTTGATGCTGTGTGTTAACTGGAATAAATTCTGGGTGGAAACCTTTCTCTATACACAGTTGAGCCGCAAAAGAACACATCAATGAGTAAATTGGGATGGTGATTTTATTTTTGTTGTCTTACAATAATAGACTCATTCAACACTTCTTTCAGAAAGGCCCCTGAGCATAATGAGAGAACTCAGCTAAAAACCTGGGAAGAAATGTTTCTGGGCTTTGATAAACTTGTGGGTCCAATTTCCTTAGTGACTTTAAGGTGATCAGGTTACAATTCCATTCTATTATTTCTAGCAGAGACATTTAAATATGGAGGCATCTCTTTATGGTAAGTATCATCACAGCAGAGCAATGATTTATATTCCCATTTATTAAGCAAAATCAAGAGATGAAAATATGAAATGATGACAGTATAATATATATTCCATGCCTTATCCAAAGTATGTGATAGTCCTTACAACTTCTCATCAAAATTCAGCAGCCTAACAAAAATGAAAATCAAGTTGTGTTTCAAAATAGAAACCCATGATCTTAGCGTTAGACTCCGAGAGATACCAACGTAATGCAGCCCATGAAGATATAGAAGCATGCATTTGGACATTCTATCATGCTGTATCAGGCATGAGAGACACCAGCTCAGAGTCCAAGCAGAACTCCCAGAACCTCAATTGTCAGCAACAGGATCCAATTACAAATGACGGAAGCTTACCAGTGCATGCACTATGAGCACAAATACCGCATGAGACTTTTTCATGACATAAAGTGCTTTGTAATCTTAAACATCTTTTCTTACAAAGTCTATTAAGTAAAATTAGCTATGCAGTGTGGTCTAATTGCTGTCTCTGTAAAAGTCAGTGGATTACCAGTGATTGCATATGCACAAATGCAAACAACAGTGAAGGAATTCAGGGACATGCAGCAGAGACACTGGTTTGAAAAGTAAACTGGCCCTGCTTCACAGGCCATATGTATTGTATGTCTCAGTTAGGGTTCCTACTGCTGTGAACAGACACCATGAACAATGCAACTCTTATAAAGGAAAACATTTCACTTGGGCTGGCTTACAGTTTCAGAGTTTTAGTCCATTATTATCATGGCTGGACATGGTGGTATGCAGGCAGACATGGTGCTGAAGAAGGAGCCAAGAGTTCTATATCTGAATCCACAGGCAGCAGAAGGAGATTGTGTGCTCAATTGTAGCCTGAGCATTAGGAGACCTCAAAGTCCTCCCCTACAATGACACACTTCCTCCAACAGGGCCACACTTCATCCAACAAAGTCACACTTCCTGGTAGTGCCACTCCCTATGGGCCAAGCATTCAAACACATGAGTCTATGGGGGCCATACCAACACAGTGTAGGAGGCCTACACCAAGAGAGCTGGCTTGTGAAAAATCTGCTTGTGTGAAACACCAAGTCGTAACATAAAGGGATTATCTAGTGAATAAGCAGAAGTTATTGTAAAAGAAAAACTGTTTCTAATCAGTGATTGTGTTATAAATATTTGGGCCTAAATATTTGATGGAAAAGAAGTTAAAGGCAGAAGCTCTCCTTAGTGCATGTTAGGTTTTCAGTCCACCCCAGCATCTTGAACAGAGATGTTCACCTCATGATAAGGAGGTAGCATGGCTATGCAGTAATAGGATGGACCCAGGGAAAGACATGGTCTTCAACGATATGCTTCACTTACTTCCTGCCACCAGACCCCACAGCCACAGCCTCAGAAACTTCTAGTAGTCCTTTCAAATCTTCGAGTCTTTAATATACTCAATCTGTTATTAGTTCAGAATCCTGAACATATATACATTAAAAGGGTAGGCAATCTAGAAGAATTCTAGAAGACATATGATAAATTTCTCTCTATATGAGACCTAACAAAATTAAATCATGAATATCTGAAACACTTATATCAATCTGTGACGAGCAATGAGATTAGAGCAGTAATAATGACTTCCCCAAAGAAAATTCCTGAACAGGTTCACTGCTAAACTCAACCAATTAAGAATATTGTGTAAATTTGATTGCTGTGTGTGACCATATCTGTAGGATAAGAAAAAAGCATCTAATTTACTTTTTATCAAAGCACATATAGATAAATACACTGAACATTCACTATAAGGTAGAAATTGCTACGAAAAGTTATACAGTAGTGATTTATTCACATCCAGTCTCTTTAGGGCATGTGAAATTTAGTTGAACCCTTAAAAATGATAAGAAGTATTTTCATAGATAAAAGTAGTGTTCAGAAGAAAGTGTATTTCCGGAAGAGGATGGGGGCCTGCCTCCTCCTCTGAAAGCTGTGGGACCCCACATGGCCTGGGCTTTCCTCTAGAAATAATAATAAAAAACTAGCAGAAAGGTCCTCATATGGCCTCTTACTGTCTCTAGCAACCATTAACTCACTTCTGGATGTGTTCTTAGGGATTCATAATCCAGTGCTGTATTTTTTGAGATATAAAGAGACAATAGACTATATTGTTCTGAGAATTTCTTTTCTAATTTAAGAAAAACTTATGAGGGATCTTGCTTATAGATTTAGGACCATATTCTGTGAGTGTTTTCTGCATTTCTAAAAAGAGACGAGATTACTGTAGACTTTTTTTTTTTTTTTAGCAAAGTTTCTTTTTTTAAATTTTTTTTATTTTTGATGCTTTATTTACATTTCCAATGTTTCCCCTTTTCTGGGTCTCCTCTTTGGAAACACCCTATCCCCTCCCCATCCCCGCCTCTATGAGGGAATTCCACCT
>CM052708.1:99803402-99832159 GCA_028551405.1 Uromys caudimaculatus
TCCTTCTGCAGCAATGCGTTTATTGCATGATGAAAAGAGGAAAGACCCCGGGGCCCCAGAATGGCGCTGTTATATAGCCCCGAGGCAGCGTGTCCTCCATTGGTTGGCGCGCCCGGGAGTGGGCGGTGATTAGTCATGTACACCCATAATGCGCTTCGGGGGTTTTCCCGCGCTATCCGTAAGTTTCCTTAGAGCGACAGCGGAGGTCAGTGCCATCTTGTAATGGCGAATACTCTAGCCGCTCCTTACAGTCAGGACTGGAACTCAAGCAGGATGCAGAGGCCATGGAGAGATGTTTCTTACTGGCTTGCTTGCTTCTCCTGGCTTGCTCAGCCTGCTTTCTTATAGAACCCAAGACTACCAGCCCACAGATGGTACCACTCACAAGGGGCCCTCCCCCCTTGATCACTAATTGAGAAAATGCCTTACAGCTGGATCTCATGGAGGCATTTTCTCAACTGAAACTCCTTTCTGTGATAACTCCAGCTTGTGTCAAGTTGACACAAAACCAGCCAGTACACCTACTATATATGAGAACTGTCACTCTGAGAAACTCAGATTCTAGGAGCGTGAAGAGCATAGTCCCTATGCTGGGACTCTGGCAAAGGTCTATGTGCACAGCAGAGTTGGGTATTGGAGGAAAGTCATTGAACCTTTTACATGCAGCAGAGAGTCAAAAGGGTACGAGTTTCAGAGAAAGGGATTAAAGGCTTGGTTATTAGTGTTGAACAATGCTGCCATGTTATGGGTCATGAGAGATCCTCATTACAGAGCCCCAGTAAATATGGCAGAAAGAGCATAGCAACTGAATTAAATTTAGTGCAGACATTTGGGAGTATTGGAAATGATATAGGTTGGAGACCAAGCTATAACCAGAACTAAATTCTTAAATCAGACTTGGACATAGCAGAGTTCATCCTTATAGCTGCTTGTGTTACTAATGCTAATTATGTTCCCCCCAAAACTGTTTGCATGAGAGAGTCTACACATAGCTTTTGGGAACCTGCCTCCAGTTGGTTCTGATTAGTAAATCAAGATGCCAACAGCTAATATCTATGGAGGACAGTCCGAGGCCGCATTTTATGTTTCCTGGGCTTGGGACTAGGAGGAGGAAGAGAAGATTGGCCTTCTTTATGTGGATGGAGAGAGCAGAGACAGAAGCCATCATGGGGTAGAGAAGCAAGGAGAGCACCCTGGCCTATGGGCCAAGAAAGTATGGTCCAGGGGGCTACACAAATGGATCTGGAGCTGCCAAGATGGAACATAGAAGTTAGTAAGTAGTAACTCAGAATTATTGGTGGGAGGTAGCTTCTAGTAGCATAGAGGTTAGGTAGTTGCCCAGCTACTGTGTTGCTTAAGGCATATTAAAATGTAAAGACTATGTGTGTGTGTGCCTTTCATTTGGGAACATAAACTATTGAGGCGTGTAGCAACCCTGTGCTGGGTTTTATTAATTAATAATTACTTCAATACATCTTGGTTTGGGAGCTTTCCCTTTCTTTCTATATTGGTCATGCACTTTCCAGTTCACAGTAGTGGATGAGGCCTTCAAGTAGAGGAAGTTATTACCTCACACAACACAGAATGATAATGTTGAAAAATTTTAACATGGTTATATAGGTTACCTGGTCTGCCCAGAAAGCCATGTTTACAGGTGCATAGACTTAAGAATTGTTTACCTGAAATCTTCTATAATAGGGTTCTTCTGAAAAGGCTACTGTATATATAAAGAGTATTAAGAAACATCATCAGTCTCTTTATTCAGAAGAACAGTTGGCAGATATTTAAAATACTTGCCTTCTTTTCTCCTTGGAGGAAATAGAAGTAATCTCATTTGAATATACATGATAGAAAGATCTCTACTATGTGCTGTGATTGTGAAGTGTGTAATGATTGTGGGTAGTGGGATAGTAGTGATCTGACAGAATCACACTATAGCCTTAAAGATATGTTGGCACTGAGTAGAGGCTTTACAAATATCTGTCAAATGTGTTAGGGTATGAATGCACGAATGCATGCATGAGTGGATGTGAATGAATGAATGCATATGTGCATAGGTGAACAATGTACATTGTGGGCAGTTTTCACACTGAGAGACGTTAGCTGTTCTCGCACTCAGTCCTGAAGCCCATGTAGTGCACAGTGTAAATAAATTGCTTTTAAAAGCTATGGAAGAAGCCATAGTGTTGTTCCCAGGACAAGTTGGAAAATCCAGAAAAGGTGCTGAGGCACATGCTGGCATTCTGAAGGGTGACAGGAAATCTCAAAGGTGGCAGGAGGGTTGACAGGAAATCTCAGAGGTGTCAGGAAGCCATGGGTGGTATTCTGGAGAAGGATCTCCTAGGCCAGAGCAGTGCTTAGGACTTAGAGTCTGGCTGCAGAGAGGCTTCCTGGTTAAATTTCGTGTTCCTTTTGAAGACATTATGGCTATGTTTTCCTGAGTTTCTAATCCTGAGCTTTTAAAAACCTGACTCAAAAGAAATAAAACATAATCACCAGTAAAATCAATTTGTATTTTGATAAAATACTCTTGCTTAAAGCCAAAGATGCTCTTGAATTAAACTAAGTATCTTTTCTATGATGTATGACATAAAGTTTCATAGTGTTTTGCTTAGCTTAATTTTAAAAATCCTTCCTATTACCCATCATATACCTGCACCAAAAGTACTACTTTTCTATCTGGGCAGGTTTGTGTGTTAGAAGATGATTTAATCTTTCAAAACCTCTGCTTCCTTGAGTATAGTGAGAATATGGTCTGTCTGTCACATTGGACAGATGAAATCTGGAGAAGGAATAAAGAGCAATCGCATACAGTAAGTAAACAGCACAGGGATAGAGTTGAACTCTTCAATCCTTAGGCAGATTTGGTTATTTATCCACTGCATCTGAAGTCCTCTTATTCCCTTTGTTTTGGGGCCATCAGTATGGTGATGGAGCTGAAATATTCTGTATGACTAAGTAGTGTAAGTAGTGTAAAAGTAATTTTTATTTACCTGATTTAATTGTCCTCTCTGACACTTACTGCATCCGACTGCTAACTTAGCTTCTATCCTCCCTACAACCCAATCTAGGTCTAGAGTGTTTTCAACCTCTGAGACTTACTGCTGAATAAGCTCACCATTTCTAACTCTTCTAAACTCTGGCTGGCTGGTCAACTCAGCTATTCTGGCTCAACTCTTCTCCAAGCTGACTGATTCAATCTCCCTCAGTCTCCTGAATTGCTCATCTTGGCCTTACCCTAACTCTGGTGATTTGTTCTAATCTTTTGGCTCCTTCTCAATCTCTGGCTCATTCTGTCTTTACCAGTATTAGCTTGTTCTCTATCTGCAACCTGTCTCTGTAAAACTCTCCCAGTAAAACTGACTCCTTTTTGCCTTTTTTTTTTCTCTCCATTTGATCATCTTGTAAACACCTTCTCTTTCCTCTCTCTTCTCATAAGTGTCAGGCATATCCTATTCTGTCAAATCTTTCTCTGATTTTTCACTTTGTCTGTCACTCAATTAGATATAACTTTTAAACATGAGTGCTCCCTTCTACAAACTAACTTTACCTTCATTGACTGTGATTGAAGGTTTGTACTAAGGGCATGTTCAGCTAGAGGGATTAAAGGTGTGTGCTAAGGGCTGAGCCATCTCACACAAGTGACTTTTTTTCAGTAACTAGCACAATGTCAGAGTTCACAGAGTGATCGAATATCCTTCTACAAAGTGGTTTACCCTAAAATTTGGTTTTGAGGAGTCATTAGAGGAATGAGAGAAACCACAGCAGTACAGATACATGTGCATGGTGTAGTGCTCTCTCCTGTGAGGGTTAGGGTTAGGGTTAGGGTTAGGGTTAGGGTTAGGGTTAGGGCTTTAATGTACATGATTCTTCATGATGCTGGTTCAGGCAAAAGAGCAAAGAACCCACTGTTCTGTTCTATAACCCACAAAGAATGTACTTATTTAGTAGGAAGCAGTAATGGCTTTTATGGTCTTAGTGAAAGGACACTTCATTTTTTCTATAAGTACTCTTATTTTCTCTCCATGGCACTTTAATGGTTGATCATTGAAATTTGACATTTGGAGACTCTGAAAGGGAGAAACAGCTGTAGGTCAATGCACTACTGCTTCACAGGCTGCATTGACTCTGAGCTTTTCATGGGGATAATAAGCTTTCATTGGCTTCAAGTTGCCAAAGAGAACATCATGTAATAATTTTCTCCTACTGTTACCTGAGATACATTTGGATTATAGAATAATTGGTTGCTACTTTTAGCAAAAAAATCAGATTATAGTTAATTTCATTAAAGTGAGCGATAGTGGCAGACAATCCTCTCTCTTTACAGCTATATAGTACCAGGAGGCTCTAAATTTGATTTAAGTTCCTAAGTGGCACATAGTATTCACAGCACTAATGGCTGTGGTTATTTCTCAGCTATGAGTTTCACTAGTACTAAGTACCACAAGAGCATCCCATTCTATTTATGACTCTACATGAGTGACACCTATTTCTCAGACATAGCCTTCAAATATCATGGATTCAGGAAGCTTCAAAGTAATGAGGTGGTGGTTACAAAAAACTATAAAGGGTCCTCAACATGTTATGTGAAGCTCCTCTTTTCTTTAAACTGAAGCTAAACAGGTTTTAGCCTCATCCCTTTTTTCTAGTAGTTTTCCTTCAAGTCCCCAAAGCCTGACATATTCAGAAGGCCAAGGCTTAATTTTTGATTCTTAAAGTCAATTTGATTGACAACTTCCTTGAAACATGTTTGAAGTGTCTGAGTCTTCTGGCCACCAACCCTTCCTTAGTTTCCATTCATCCTGTCTCTTGCTGGTCCTATTTTGTGTCTTCCTTCTTGCATTTATGTTCCTAATGCTGAATTAGCTCTTTTGTTTCTGGCGAAGACCGGTATTCTCATCCATCCTTTGGGTTATTACTATAATTGATGGGATAGCATCATATGGTTTATATATTCTACTCTTTCTGACATCAAAATTGTAAATGCAGTTGTTCATGATAATCTCCATCTATATGCCACATACTCATATTAAATATAATAGGTTCAAACTGATTTCCTTTCTCCTGTTTAATTTTTTTCACTTTAATGCTTACTAGTAGTAACTATATTTTAAATATATATGCTGACACTTAGAGTCATATTCTGTTTTCTTTGAAATCTATCTTACTGTACTTTGAAAAGATAGTGAGAATTCTTGCACCACAATAGACACACTCTAATTCATTACCTCCACCCTCCTTAGCTTCCTAACTGCTCTCTGCTTCTATATTTACTCATATTAAATCAACATTCTACTTCTTAGCTGGGGTGATCCTACTCATATATGGCAGTACATGGTATCCACTGGCTGCAAACATTTAAGGAATTTTCATCCTACTCAGAGCAAAATCTAGACGAAATGACAGACATTGTTGTCTATGACTGCATCCTACACACAGTTTGTTGCTGTTGCTCAGAGAGTTATGGGTTCTTCCTATGTAGTTGCTTATCTCTGTAAGTCCTATACATTTCCCCCTTCTCTCTCTAGTCTGCATGTAAAGATACCTTACTACAGAGATGTCTGTGAGGAGCTAAAACGTTCCCTTTACTGTTCCCTTTCCATTACCACCCACTATCCTGTTTTCTTCACCACTTCATCTGTTACATTGAGGTAGGAATCAACTCCTTATAGGCAATAATGGAAAACTTACCATCACATAAACATAGAAACAGAGAGAATATTATTTTACAGCTAGTAATGCTAGTGTACATAGGTGTCTAAAGATACCAGTCCTGGTTTACAGCTAGCAGATGAAACAAGCTTAGCAAAAAATCAAGTATGGACAGAGAGGGGACTCAACATGAGAGCACCATCCTAATTGGGTAAGTAGTACATGATTATATCCTTGATTGGACCAGAAGGGCTGGGCAAAGTGTGTGTGGGTTCATAATTGGCCTAATACAACAAGTATCCAGAAAACTAACCTCTCAATAAAAACTGCATCATTCTTTGTTCAGCTTCTGCAATAACTCTCATAAGAAGCTTCTAAACAAAGTTGTCACAGTACCTCCTACTTCAATAACCTTTAGCTTTCCTTCTGTTCTTAATACATTTGGTTTTGCCTATTAATTTCTTCTTTGTGTGTATCCTTAATCATCATCAACATGGGACAACAAACTTACTGTCCCTTTCTGACTTTTGGTGACCATTGATTATTTGGCATCTTAATCCTAGGCTTAAGCCATCTAGTTTGATATAGGGCCTATTATCTAAAATATCTGAATCTATTCCAAATATTCATTTAATTGCTTAGTATCTATATCTCCTTAGAACAAAACTTGTGAATTTAGAAAATATTTTCTTGCTTGCACATTGCTCTATCATTCTACTTAGTGTAGTGTTCCCCTTTGAGACAGAACCTGATATCTATGAAATTCAAAGTGGGGTGAGATAGTCTGACCACTACTCAGCCAGCCTCCATCAGGCCTGCTGAACAAGGAACAATCAGGTTGGATACACTAACTAATCAGGATTCCCATGCCTGAACCCCAGGTCATGCTCAGCTACCCCAAGTCAGCTGTGGGCTCTCCTAAGAGCTCTATTGTCTGGCCACTGTTCTGATGACCTCCATCAGGCCTGCTGAACAAGGAATATCCAGGCCTACTTAACAAGGAAAAATAAAGCTCCCCCTAAAAGGAACATCCAGGCTGGATACACTAAGAACAACCACTCCATAGCTACCTAATGAGGCCTGTAGCACAGGGAATATCCAGATTATTCCTGTCTTACTGATACCTGCTATACCAGGAACATCTAGGAACAACCAGATGGTGAAAGGCCCTTGTAAGAACATAAACAACAAAACCCAGGGCAACATGACACCTTTGGAGCAAAGCTATCCTACTACAGCAAGCCCTGGATATCCTAAAACAACTGAAGAACAAGAAAATGACCTTAAATCCAATCTTATAAAGATGACAGATGCTTTTAAAGAGGAAATGAACAAATCTATTAAAGAAATACAGGAAAATACAATCAAACAGGTAGAAACTAATAAATTCCTTAAAGACATATAGGAAACTATAATTAAACAGGTGAAGGAAATGAATAAAACCGTTCAAGACTTGAGAATGGAAACAGAAACAATAGGAAAAAGACTCTCTGAGGGAATCATGGAGATGGAAAACTTAGGGAAGAGAACAGGAACAATGAATACAACCATCACCAACAGTATACAAGAAATGGAAGAGGTAATCTCAGGAGTAGAAGCTACAAGAGAAAAAACTGATACATCAGTCCAATGGTTGGCTATAAGTATCTGCATCTGTCTCAGTCAGCTGCTGGTAGAGACTCTCAGAGTACAGTCATGCTAGGCTCATGTCTGCAAGCATAACATACCATCAATAATATTGTCAGGGTTTGGTGCCTGCCCAGGGGATGGATCCTAAGTTGGGCTGGTCACTGGACTGTCTTTCCTTCAGTCTCTGTTCCATTTTTTCCCTGCATTTCTTTTAGACAGGAAAAATTCTGGGTCAAAAATTTTGAAGGGGGGCTGGTGACCCATTCCTCCACCTATTGGAGGTGGTCTCTTCAGGTTCTACTTTCCCACTGTTGGGCATTTTGGCTAAGGTCATCCCCACTGAGTCCTGGGAACCTCTCACATTCCAAATCTCTAGGACTTTCTTGAGGTTCTATCAGACACTCTCACCCCCCAGCTGCATTTTTCCATGTTAAATCTAAAAATTCCTGACAAAAATATCCAGAAAATCTGGAATAGTATGAAAATCCCTAACCTAAGAATAATATGAAGTAGGTGAAGAGTCCCAGCTCCAATGACCAGAAAATATATTTTTAACAAAGTCATAGAAAAAAATCCAAACCTAAAGAAAGAGATGCCTATAAACATACAAGAAGCTTATAGAACACCGATTACATTAGACCAGAAAAGAAAATTCTCATGTGTATATAATAATCAAACTACCAAATTTATAGAAAAAAGAAATACTTAAAACTGGAAGGGAAAAAGGCCAAGTAACATACAAAGGCAGATATATCTGAATTACACCATACACACAGATACACACACACACACACACACACACACACACACACACACACACACCCCACTGTCAATATCAAAACAATAGGAATCAATAATAATTGGTATTAATAGATCTAAACATCAATGGACTCAATTCCCCAACAAAAAGACACAGGCTAACAGAATGAATATGAAACAGGATCTTATTATTCTCTTGTATACAAGAAACACAGCCATTACCTCAGAGAAAGGGCTGGAAAACAGTTTTTGAAATAAATGAACCCAAGAAGCAAGTTGAATTAGCAATTCTAATATTGAATAATATAGACTTTGCTCCAAAATTAATCAAAAGAGATGAGGACAATTCATATTTATCGAAGGAAAATCCATCATGTTGATATCTCATGTCTGAACATATATGTCCCATGCAGGGGCACCCATGTTTGTAAAAGAAACATTACCAAAGCTCAGACCACACATTTAACACCACACATTACTAGTGGGAAACCTCAACACCCCACTTTCATCAATGGACAGGTTATTGAGACAGAAACTGAACATAGAAATAATGAAACTAACAAAGGTTATGAATCAAATAGACCCAACAGATATCTATAGAACATTTCACTGAAAAAACAAAAGTATATACCTTCTTCTCAGCACTTCATGGACCCTTCCCCAAAATTGACCATATAGTCAGTCACAAAGCAAGCCTTAACAGATCCCAGAAATTTGAAATAAATTTTTGTGTAAGATTACCATAGATTAAAGCTTGAAGGAATATTCAATAAAATACCTGCAATCTGAATCCAAGAACATACCAAAGACATTATCCAACATGATCAAGTAGCCTTCATCCCAGAGATGTAGGGATAGTTCAATATATGAAAATCCATCCGTGTGATCTACCATATAAGCAAACTGAAAGAAGAAATCCACATGATCATCTTACTAAAAATGATCTAATGTAAAGGACTTTGACAAAATCCAACAACACTTCATGTTAAAAGTCTTGAAGAGATCAGTGATACAAGGTGCATACCTAAACATAATGAAACAGAAAGCTAATAACCAATATTAAATTAAATGGAGAGAAACCTAAAGCAATCTCATTAAAATCAAGGATAAGATAAGGCTGGCTACTCTTTTCCTATCTATTCACATAGTACTTGAAGTTCTAGATAGAGTAATAATGTAACTAAAGTAGATCAAGGGGACACAAATTGGAAAGGAAGAAGTCAAAGTATTTGCAGATGATATGATACTATACTTAAACAACCCTCAAAATTCTACTAGAGAACTCCTGTAACTGATAAGCACCTTCATCCAAGTAGCTGGATAGAAAAATCAACCCAAAAACGTCAATATCCCTTTTTATACAAATGATATATGTGATGAGAAAGAAATTAGGAGGACATCATTACTAGAACAAATGGGAGCCTACAGAATGGGGGAAATGTGAGCAATGCATTCTTTGGGGGTCCTGGGTTCTGCCTCTTTTTTTTTTTTTTTTTTTTTTTTGCCAGTGGTATCTGGGATCTGCCATTCATTGGCTCAGAGAGAAGACGGCAGTCTTTTTGGGGCATCATTGGACCACTCTTTATAAGACCTGGAGGGGAAAGCAGGGCCTGGAACAAATGTGATTCCCTGTCTCCTATCTGCATACCCAGGTGCTGCCTGTGTACCACCTGGAGAAGAAGTCAGGAATGGGGGGGTCATGTGTCCCCCTTCAGGGGGTATGAGACAGCAGCTACATACCAGACCTAAAGGGAGTAAGTGGCCCGAGAAGAGCAGGATCTGGTTCAGTTGGGAGCAAGTGCAGAGTACGTGAGGGGTAGGAGAAGAAAAAGGCCTTATTCAGGAGTCTTAGTGTCATTTAGGTAAAGCTTGTTTATGCAAAGGGCTTTCCATTATTTCCATTATTGAACCAGCACTCTGAGACTATCCTTGTTAGTTCATATTGCTTTATTTGTGGCGAATGTGGATGCATACACTTTATTCAGGGTAAACCAAGTATTATATACTTTTGAGGGGAAGACTGTGAGAATATCCAGAAAGGGAGGTCATTGGCTGAAGGCTAAGGCTATCTATATACCTCATTAGCATGGAGAAGAGCTACAGGTGCTATGCTATATGACTGAGTGATCTTGGTTCTCTCAGTTGGTGGTCAGGGTTACATGTTCCAAAGTAGGTATTAGAGGCTGGGAAGGGGTAGCTCCACTCCTACTAGCTCATATCTCTTAGATTCCCAGAATTTGAGCATGTCCTGCCTCATCAGTTCTTATACCTATCTGGTAGCACAATCCACATGCCCTATAGGAGAAGATACAAAATATATAAAGAACTGACAAAATTAGACATTAACAAAAAAGTAACCTAATTAAAAAAATGGGATATAGAGATAAACAGAAAAAATTTCGATAGAGGAATCTTGAATGGCTGAGAAGTACTTAAAGAAATGTTCAATGTCCCTAGTTAAGGGAAATGCACTTTAAAATGCTTCTGAAATTGTTTTACCAGTCAGAATGACTAAGATCAAAAACTCAAGTGACAGCACATTGCTGGTGGCATGACAAACTTGTACAACCACTTTGGAAATCAGTTTGGTCATTTCCTAGTAAATTGGGAATAGTTCTAACCCATGATTCACCTATATTACTCCTGGGCATATATCCCAAAAGATCCCTCACTCTACCACAAGGACACTTGCTCAACTATGTTCATGACAGATTTATTCATAATAGCCAGAAATTGAAAACAACGTAGATGTTACTCAACTGAAGGACAGATAAAGAAAATGTGGTTCATTTGCACAATGGAATACTATTCAGCTATTAAAAACAAAGACATCATGAAATTTGCAAGCAAATGGATGGAACTTGAGAATATCATCCTGAGTGAGATAATACAGTCCCATAAAGACATGCATGGTATATACTCATTTATAATCAGATATTAGCTATAAAGTGCAGGATAGCCATGGTATAATCCACAGACCCAAAGAAACTGGGTATAAGGAGTGCCCAAGAGAGGATGTATGAAAGGTGGATAAGGAGAGTGAACATGGTGGGAGAGGAGGTAAGGAAGGGTATGTGGATGGCAATGGTGGGGGGGATAGGAGAGGGCTGTGAGTGAGAATTGAAATCAGTGGGGCAGCGTTTCTGAGACCAGCTGGAGACCTGGGATAGGTAGGCTACAAAGAGTCTATGGGGGCAGGGGATGAGCATAGCTGAAATTCCTACCAGTGGGGGATATAGCTTCCTGTAGCCAGGCATGACGTCCAGTGGAAGGAGTGGTCATCAACCACAAAACGTTCAACCAAAAAAAATGTTCATTTCTACAAGATGTGCAGTAATAAAGATGAAGCAGAGACTGAGGAAATGGCTAACCAATGATTGGCCCAACTTGAGACATATCCCATGGGATTAGCTCTTTCTTGGGCTCACGGGGGCTAACAAAGACTGAACCACCAACCAAAGAACATGCTCCACAAACATTTGTACCAGATATGCAGTGTGGTCTTCATATGCATTCCCTAACATTTGGAGTGGGGACTGTCTCTGACTCTATTGCCTACTATTGGATCCGCTTCACTTACCTGAATTGCCTGGTTGGGCTTTAGAGGAAGAAGAGGTGCTTAGTCCTGCTGAGACTAGATGCCCAGGGTGGGTTGATATGTAAGGTGAGGGGGAGGCTTTCCCTTCTCTCAGGAGAAGGGGAGGGGTTAATAGGGTTAGAAATTTGCAAAGGCTGAACTGGGAGGAGAGGAGAAAGGGGGTTGTGACTGACATGTAATATGAATAAAAATAAATAAATTATAGAAAAAAGTGGAGTGAGAATAAGCTTTTAAAAATGTACATGATAGTTAATGATAATGTTTCTCGCTCTATTTCTTAAGTTTTTTTCCTGGGTTGGTAAAATGAGCAGCATTATTATTAGGGTGTAAGGCTTAAGCAAAGTGGATGTGTTTTTTTGTTGCAATTGTTTTGTAAAAGGGAAGTCTGAACTGTCCTAGAGCCTGGAGAGTTCACATAAACTGGACAACTGTTAGGAAGAGGCCTAGGGATGTGGCTCATCTCCAAACTGCAAGAGTAAGGAATCAGGGGTATCTTTGATTATCAGAAGGGCACAACAGGAAAAGGAAAAAATTCAAACAACTAGTCTGCATCAGGAAGAGTCTGAAACAGGTAGACCTAGCTGCAGAGCATGCTGGCAGAGACACAGAGGTAAAGA
Source organism: Uromys caudimaculatus (assembly GCA_028551405.1). Lineage (NCBI taxonomy): Eukaryota > Metazoa > Chordata > Mammalia > Rodentia > Muridae > Uromys > Uromys caudimaculatus. The sequence goes on from CM052708.1 coordinate 99,815,658, forward strand.
AATGCAGGAGAGTCATGGAGATCACAGAGGTGAATTATACAAAGTGGGAAAAGGCAGGAGTCTCAGGTTACAGGATGGGAAGTTTGGCATGAAAAAGGGCACAAGAAAGTAGGATGTGTGGGCTAGAAATAGAAGGGAGACACACCGCACTTGTCAGCTTTGCTGGTGAACCACCTGTTTTGGGGCCACACAGGATGTTTATTTCAAATGATGCCCTCTATGAGCCAAATGAACGGGGTGAAAACCTGGCCTGCTCCATTGGCTTTATAAGCTCCTTCAATAAGAATCATAGCCTTTTGATAATAAAGGGGATAAGGAAGGATGGGACAATAGATGCAACTGGATATTAAAAGACTGTGATGAGAAAATTTGGAATGTGATATATGCTATATGCTATATGAAGAGAGTTTGAATGGCTTATTATTGCTGAGTAAGAATCATATTTTGTTTTATTGAGATACTCTCTCTATTCATCCCTTTTCTGGCTATAGCAAATGTTGAATTGTATACATTTTCATGTATACATGTGTACACATGCATGTAAACATCCTTCATACTAAAGTTCTTTTGAATTACATTTATTTAATTGTTATTGATTTATTTGGGAACACATGTCAAAGCATGTGATAGAAGTCACATGATAGCTCATAGAAGTTAGTCCTGTCTTTATACTACATGGATCCCAAGGAATAAATTTAGTTTGTTAGCCTTCTTGGCAGGTGCTTTCCCCCTTGAGCAATCTCATTGTCCATTTAGAATTGTGTTATATCTTCTGTGTAGTACAGATGAAGTTATTGAAAATGCACATGCTCACACTGATCATCTGTTCATTAGCAAAACCACTGGCTATTCCCTCATCAGAAACTAATAAACAGGCAAAAATGACCTTATGCCATTTATTTGTTGAACAATCTCAGAAATTATGAATTTATTAATTACTTCAAAATTTGAAATGGTTTAGTTAAACATTACATTTCTGGCTATTGATACAACTAAATTTTTGGCAAAGCAACTTTTCTACTTTCATAGGACATCTAGGATGGTGGCTGTTTGTTCAATACTGTCTTTCTTCAGTTTGCCATGATTTTCACTGCTTTCCTTTACCTCACTCCTGTGAATGAGTCACTTAATCACTTTAGCTATTTTCCAAGACCATACATGTGATGAAAATAATCTAATTCAGCAAATTGATTAGTGGTTTATGCAATAAATTGGTCCCCAAACTCAGTATGGATGATTAAGTAGAATGATGCAGACATATTATCTGACTCATGTTCTTGACAGCCTGTTTAACTGAATTTTCTATCAAGTATTCTGGTATTGACATTTAAACTTACATCAAAATTCTTGGGAAAATATATTGACAACATGAGATGACTGATTCATTAAACCATGTCTAGAAAAAAACAAAACAAAACGAAACAAAAAAATGCCCAAAATGAACCTAATGCATGGGCAGATAACAATTTTTCTGATATGACATTCAATTTTTTGTAGACATGTCATCAAAAGATATGCAGCTAGAATATCTAGAATCTGATACTAAATATCCACTTCCTTTAAGTCGTTATGAGTTTTTTAAATCTGTTCATGATGAACATTAGTGAAGCATAATATTTTTAAAGTCTCACAGTTCCTGAAGGGTGAAAAGAATACACATGGCATAGTCAGCAGCCATGAAGTCTTTTTTATAGATTTATTTAAATGGACTGACGTGCACAGGAAGGACATGCTGGAAGATCCAGCTAGAGGTAGTTATCTTATGTGGAATGATGCCCTCTACTTCAGCCTGGACTGAATGTATCCCATAAGAACCTTGTGAAACAATGAAAAGAAATTGAAGGGAACATGAGCCAAGACAATGGAAGAGGCTGCTTAATTCTACTTCCTTAGGGTAAATTTACAGGCTATCATGGCTGCTCATATGAAGGACTTCTTATAAAATTCTCTGTGGATAGTGGCTGATTTCAAAACTCCAATAACATGTTAAACTTTAAGATTAAAATTCAAACAACAACAACAACAACAACAACAACAACAAAAAGACAACAACTGCAAGTGGTAGTGGGAAGATTCAGTTTTAACTTTGGCAAGCAATGAGGAAAATGAAGGAAGGAATGATAAAATAACTTAGAGAAAGTGAAGGAATTTGTAGGGTTATATGGCCCTCATGGCATAGGCCTATAAGCTATTACAGGATAATTGCATGTTCAAAGCCTGCCTTAACTAGAATGAGTTCAAGCTCAGTATGTGCAACTTAAGAAGCCTCTGAAAGGAAAAAGAAAGAAAGAAAAAAGAAGATAAAAAGACGTCTGGTATATAGCCAAGAATGCATGATTCCTGGATATCTTAAAAGGGAAGTCAATGACCAAAACAGACAGGGAGATCTGACCATGTTGTTAGAGAAGCTACAGAAAATGAGTATACTTATGACTCTCATAAATACAGGTGTTAGTTGGAAACTAACTGTAAGGTGCTTTACTAGTCTATCAGTTCACCTTCAAGATGTCCTCGGCCCTTCCTATTTAGCAAGTTTCACTGAATTCACATCTTGCTCAACCATTCAACTTTTTTCTCAAAAGAGGAAAACATTATTCAGTTTAGAATGAAATTAATGAATTTGTCATTTATGTAGAAATGCCCAGTGATAACAGCATAATCTAAAGTATTCTTCATAGTCCATCAGTTTAAAAGTGCATCTGCTCAGAATTGACTCTTTCTCTTGGTGGATTTTTCCTTTGGTGAATATGAAGTGTCTTTCCCCATCTTGCTTGGTAACTCTTGGTTGAATATCTATTTTTACTGGATATTAGAATGGCAACTCCCACTTGTTTCTTGGGACCATTTGCTTAGAAGACTTTTTTTCAGCATTTTACTCTGACACAATGTCTTTGTCACTGAGGTGTGCAGCAAAATGCTGGATCTTGCTTGCTTTTCCAGTCTGTTAGCTTATGTCTTTTTATTGGTGGAATCGAGTCTGCTGATATTGAGAGATTTTAAAGACAGATGGTTCTTAGTTCCTGTTATGTTGTTGTAAGTGGCATTAGTGTATGTGATTCTCTCCTTTTGGTTTTGTTGTGAGATGATTAATATCTTGTTTATTCTTTGGTGTAGATGTCCTTTTTGTGTTGGAACTTTCCTTCTAGAATCCTCTGTAAGGCTGGATTGGTAGATAGATATTGTTCAAATTTGGTTTTGTCCTGAAATATTTTGGTTTCTCCATCTATGATGATTGAGAGTTTTGCCGGGCATAGTAGCCTGGGCTGGGATTTGTGTTCCCTAAGGATCTGCTTTGACCTCTGTCCAGGCTCTTCTGGCTTTTAGGGTTTCTGTTGAGAAGTCTTGTATAATTCTGATAGGTCTGCCTTTATAATTTACTTGGCCATTTTCCTTTACAGCTTTTAATATTCTTTTTTTTTGTTGCTGTTGTTGTTGTTGTTCTGTACATTTAGTGTTTTGATTATTATGTGATGAGAGGATTTTCTGTTCTGGTCCAAACTATTCAGTGTTCAATAGGCTTGTTGTCCATTTATGGCCATCTCTTTCTTTAGGTTAGAGATGTTTTCTTCTATGATTTTGTTGAAGGTGTTTTTTGGTCCTTTGAGCTGGGAATCTTTGCTCTCTTTTATTCCTATTATTCTCAGATTTGGTCTCTTCCTTGTGTTCTGCATTTCTTGGATGTTTTGGGTTAAGAGTTTTTCTGTTTTGAATTTTCTTTGATCGTAGTGTCAATATCTTCTAAGGTATCTTCTATGCATGGGATTCTCTCTTCTATCTCTTGTATTCCATTGTTGATCCTTGCATCTGTAGTTCTTGACCTCTTTCCTAGGTTTTCCATTTCCAGGGTTGCCTCCATTTGTGTTTTCTTTATTGTTTGTACTTCCATTTTTTGGTCTTGGACCTCTTTGTTCAATTCCTTCACCTGTTTGATTGTGCTTTCCTGAATTTCTTTAAGGGATTTATTTGTTTCCTCTTTAAGTTTCTACCTGTTTACCTGTATTTTCCTGTATTTCTTTCAGTGAGTTATTTATATCCTCATTAAGGACTCTATTATCTTCATGAGATAGGATTTTAGGTCAGCATTCTGGTTTTCAGGTGTGTTGTTGTATCTAGGACTTGCTGTGGCTGGAGAACTGGATTCTGATAATGTCAAAGTATACTGGATTCTGTTGCTTATGTTCTTGAGCTTGCCTCTCACCATCTGGTTACCTCTGGTGTTAGCTGGCCTAAGTGTTTCTGTCTGGAGCCTGTCTCCTGTGTCCCTGGGTTGCTGCAGGACTCCTGGGAGATCTGTGTCTCTGGCTATACTAGATCTTCTGGGAGGGCTTAAAGAATGTGGGGTCTTCAGAGGGGTAGAGAAGCTGCTGATCTGTTTCCCTGCTTCCAGCAGGTCTTCTGGGAGGCCTTCAGACTATGAGGTCTTCAGAGGCGCAGACAGGCTGAGGTTATGCCCCAGGGAAGGCTCAGACTGTAAAGGGGGTGGAGTTTGAGAGGAGAAGGGGGTGGGAGCGGGTCCCAAGTCTACTGATCTCCTCTAGGTTCCCAGGTGCTATGGTTGTTTGGGAGAGTCCCTTCCTTGTTGACTTGTGTGCAGCTGATCTGTTTCAGGCTGTGTGGTCTTCGGAGGAGCAGACAAGCTGATGATCTGCCCTGTGAAAGGCACAGGTTAGAAAGACTGATCTGCTGTGTTTACTACTTTACTTTCAATCTTTCTTTCTTGGGAATATACTTCCCCCATTACTCTAATCACATCATAACAAATGAAATATATGCAGTTCTCAGTAATGAAAATTGGAGATGGTTATGAGGCTGTGGAGGATGAAGAACAGGCCCTCTGCTTCACCTTCTGGGCCATGGAAAAGGATCTAGACAACATAACCACAGAGGCCATAAAAGTCTAATTGGTCCTTTCTAGGAATAGCTCATTGCCAAACTTGGCCTTGAATTTGGAATTATTAGGAGACATATGTACCCTCCATTCTAATGACTGCTGTGTTAATTAGCCAGGGTGAATTTGGGGACATCAAGGATAGAAAGTTAAAGTGGTCTAGAGAAAAAAAAAGGCATGGATAGGAAAATAGGAATTTATATATGATTTAGGAATAAATCATATTAGAAGGAGAGTAGAAAAGGCTATGGAATTGTTTGGATGAAGAAACAAAGATTAGAGAATTAAAGAATGATGTAGAAGTATATAAAAATCAGTACTTTGTTCTCCTAGCTATTTGAAGAATTGGAGATGATAATGTCTGGAAAGACATTAGAGAGAGCTAACTGCTTTAGTTACATAAATTTCAAATCTTTGTAAGAAATCATTATAATTTTAGTAGTCTTTCCTCTTTCTGTTCTTACATGAAATAGTTACTAAGGACTGCTGACTGTTGTACCAGGAAACTGCAAGAGCTATGTCCAGCTACCCATGAAGAACAGGCTCTATAAACCCATAAAGAAATGTGCTTTTGCTTTGTGTTTAGTTTCTGCTCTAAGGAAATGGGGCTTGGAACAATTGATCTGGGATTAATAGAATTTATGTACATTTAAGAAAAATTTTGAAGATTAATAACAATGTTCAAAGCCCTGATATTGTAACTTTAGTCAATAAAAGGCTCTCTGGTCAGAAAGGAGAAGAATAAAGAAAGATGAGAATCTTTAGAGAACACAGAGAGTACTTGAACTGACAGTTTGCATCTATTACTGACTCTGAGTCATTATTGAATCAGTGCTGTTCCCATTCCTGCCTTCTTCGGACTCTCCTAATGCTGAGGCTGGACCTCTGTGTACAGTATTAGATCACTGACCCTTCCCACCCCATGAAGCACCTTGGCCACTCTCAGGGTCACAGAAAACCAAGTGGCTCTAGAATGTTCTATCACATATGATCCTCTGATCCTCTTCAGAAAGAAACATTCTACACTCACCTCCCAGAACAAAGGGAAAGCAAAGAACAGATACATAAAAAAGGTAGTTAGTGCTGTCACTTGAAATTTCCACAGCATGCCTGCTACAGGGGTACAGGACGGCTGTGTTGTCTAAACAACAAATCTTATATCCTAATTTGCCAATTTGCTGGCCTTATACTATTATCTCAAGGTAGTTGATTTGTTACAAATTCCTTTTAATAGAAAATTTTGTTTCATCTTTCTGCTAAGTGTCAAGGTCAAAGAAGCCTCACAAATATAGAGAAGCTTCCTCTCTCTACTCTCTCACTTCATGAAGACAATCTTCTGTTGAGACTGTAAATAGAGGAATTATTTTTCTATTATCCCTGGCAACCTCAGTCTTAAATACAATGTCTTTAACATAGCTACAAGCAACCAATAAGGGTAGAGTATTATGTATATGTCAGTGAATTGTTCATTTATTTCACAAACAAGGGAAGTTCAAGATGGCAAACCTTTTGAGAATGAGATGAAAATGGCCTTCCAGAGAAGACAGGATGAAATAAGCTTCCAAAGTCAGGAAGAAGTGTGTGCATACTTCATAGGGAAACGAGACCATAGCCACAAAGGTCCCTATCCTCTAGGTAACCTATTCACTGAGTTACATATCTACTGGGTTAGTTATTCACTGGGTACCTATTCATTGTGTTACCTATTCACTGGGCACTATTCAGTGGGTTACATATTCACCTGTTACCTATTCATTTGATTACTGTCTATCCACCTATCCACTGAGAACATATCTACTGGTTTACTTATCCTATCTGGGTTACCTGTTCAAAGGGTACCAGTTCACTGGGTGACCTATTCATGGTGCATCTATTCATTTGGTTCTTTACTTGATTGACCATCCAATAAGTTACCTATCCACCTGGTTACCCATCCACTGCATTACTTACTCATTTGGTTATCTATTCATTGACATCTCTCCAAGATATTTGCTTCCCTCTAATATCAAAAGTATAGAGTTTTATGAAGCCTAGTTCATAATCAATGATACTAAAACAAAGGAATCTTTTCACAGAGAATGACACTTCTCTTAGGTATGACACTGAGAACATGTATGTTCTAGTTTAGATTCATTGCTGTAATAAACATCATGATCAAAGGAAACTTCAAAGGTAAGAGTTTGTTTTATCTTATACTTTACAATACACCACTAAGGAAAGCCAAGGTAAGGTTTCTGGAGGCAGGAACAGTAGCAGCAATTACAAAGGAACTCTCCTTATCAGCCTGCTTCTCCTGGCTTGCTCAGCTATCTTTCTTATTTAGCCTAGGCCCACTTGCTCAGGAAAGGCAACATCCATAATTGTCTAGGCCTTCTATACCACTTAGAAATCAATATAATGTCTAACAGACATACCACAGTCCAATCCTATGGAATCAATGCTTCAGTTGAAGCTCCCTCTTCCAGGTGTGTTAAATTGCCAATAGAATCTAGCTGTAACAATATGTCATCCTTCTTTGATTGCTATCACATTTTGGGTGATTTTTTTATAACTATTAGATGAAAAATATTATGTCCATGTCTCTATTTCTCAGGTTTCTTACTGTTAAAATTCATGCTTTAACTTTCTTTTTCACATTAACCATGAACTTACCTAATCATTTTGTAGTTTGATCCATTTTTGAGGTCATAAATTAGAAAAAATTTATAGTACGTCAGAAGGTATTTTCAAGTCCAGTCTCATTTTTATAATATTTAAGAAGATACAGAATATAGATAGAAATCAAACAAATTCAAATAATGGTCAATGTCATTATAACTTTCGATTTTATGACTCTTCAAGACACTAAGTTTCAAAGAAGGTGATTTTCTTGTGGGAACTAAGCAGTTGAGTTTCAAAGTCAGTTTGCATTCTAGTTTTCTTTCTGTTGCGATGACAAAACACACTTGACTAAAGCAAGGTTAGAGTGGAAAAGATTATTTGTACATTTCCAGTTCACAGTCTATCTTTGGAGAATTAACATCAGGAGCTTAGCCAGAAACTTGCATCAGAAAACCTGAAAAAATGCTGTGCTTTCTGGCTTAATCACTCACTGGCTCATGCTTTTCTAGCTTTCCTGCAGAGGCCAGGACACATATCTAGGGATAGTGCCACTCACAGTGAGCTGAACCTTCCTACACCAGGACACTATCCAGACAATCCCCTTAGACATAACTACAGAGCAGTCTAATCCAGGAAAGTCATCAGTGAAGGCTTCCCTCTCTAATGATGTTACAATATGTCATATTGATAAATGAAGCCAATTAGAACAATATCTTTTCCACTAGGCCTCCTACTTGGGGTTATTATTGCTATTTGTGAGAACTTGTCTTTTGATTTAAAGTTTATTTTTGTCTTCATTATAATTTAAATGCCAATCTGTGAAAAAGACAATGAGATAATTCTAAGTCATTCACCAAACAAAATGCTAAATGGTAGATCTTATTTTTATAATTATGATAAGATTTCTCCTCTAAATAATTTCCAAATCATGCCTTTTTTCTGATGCCCATTAAGTCTGTACTTCTTTGTAAAATTATGACTCAATAAAGCATTCACTTCTTGCTGGGAACCAACAGAGTTAGGATTTTTCTTATTAACCTAGGTAATGCCATTTTGTATTAGATTTAGGCTTGGAATGGTTGTAGGCCTAAGTCTCTGTTCCTGGGAAGTAACTGAACACTTCCCAGAGACCAGGCATCTCACAGTTTGGCTCCCAACATCTCCTCCCTTTTTACAATTTTTATGAGGCTATTGAGTAGTTAGGGATGATCGCACTATGAAGATGAGTGGGCATTAACCAGAGGGGGGAAGTAAGTATTGACCTGATCCTCTGAACACTTTATATGTCATCAGTGTCTTTTGGGGAGGAGAGGTTAGCCTTTGTCAATTTCTGTAGGTATTTCCACAGTATGATCAAAGGAAGGGCAGACATCAACCTCTGAAACTAATTTGAAGTAAATAAACTATCCTTTCTTATTTGAATTTTCTCTGCCACAATTTGTTTAAGATATAACTGAGGCCCCAAATATTGAAAAGGACACTGACTTTGAGTCTTTTCTGGAGCAACAACCACTCCAAAATTTTAAAATTCATTGTACAAGAGCACAGGGTTGTAGTAAAACTTCTTCAGAGGGAATCATCTTGTATTGAAGCAGCAACAGAAATTTTTTTACACAATGTAAGGCTTTTAGCCATTCCTTGAGGCAAAACTTTCCAGTGATATCACTTCATGGGCTCTTCAAAATTACAAACTCACTAAAAGCAAACCCTTTACAATCATCAGGATGCAAAGGGACAGTATAAAAACAATCTTCCAAATCCATAGTAATTCTATATGCATTTCCTGGGATAGCAGCTAGAGTAGGCAAGCCAGGTTCTAATGACTTCATAAGTTCCATAGCCTCATTAACCTTTCATAAATCTTAAGTTCGAATTTTGTTTTGGATTAATGGAATAACCAATCCCTTGGAGGTGAGTACATCAGCTCCAACATCTATTAATCCTTCAAAACTTTCTTCAATTATTAATTTAAGGTTAGGTCTCTTATTAGTAATAGACTGAACTCAGTACACGTCAGAGGAATCAAAGCCATCTTGTCCTCTCTTATTCGTAAGGGAACTAAAACAAGCTGAGCAAATCTTTCGTTAATGCCATAGGGAAAGCAGCCATATTGATCTATAGCACCTGGATAAGTTGCGTGCTATGAGTGTGCCTCAGGGTCTGAGGCTGACCCCTCCTCCCTGAGGAAAGAGCAAGCACCTTTCTAGGGGCAAGTCAAGACAAAAGGAATGCCACAAGCCTCTGCTGAGGCTGCTCTGAGCTTGGTATTAACTCAAATGTAAATGTAAATGTAAATTAGTACCCTGCAAGGCAGCAGCCATAGCCAGACCCTGATTGTATGAGGTTCCAATTTCTGTCTTCATAGCCTTGCTTGATTCCAGATAAATGCCCACTGAGATCCCCATTCCAATATTGTGGGGTTAAATTTGCTTCTACCCGTGTATCCAATAATGCTTTTGTGAAAGGGGGCAGCAGGCCTGTACTGTGCTACAGCTGTTTTTCAACTCCCCCATCACTCTTGCAATCATCTCCACTTACTTGAATTTTCTTAATTACAAATATAGGTAAGTTAAAAATCCTGAGGCTGTGCTCGAACTGCAAACTTCAGTCAATGGAACACTGGCAGTTTAACTATAATTGTTAAGTTTCTTTTGCAACACCAGAACACAACCATAACTTTGGAAAGCAAAACTCAAACAACCTCTAATAAACAATTCAGTCTCTCCCAAATCAAGTGATTCACCCCCATGCTACAAAGTTTTGGTTGCCAATTCCTGCACACGAACGCATGATGGTGCAGCCTTTAATACTTCACCAAAGAGACATTGCCCTAAATCCTATCTTTTATAAGTCTGGTTTCTAGGTTAAGAATTACATAAAATATTACCCAATTTAAATGAATCTTTAGAGACCTGTTTCCCTGGGTTGGCTCATGCCACGTGTTGCTGTCTAGAATGACTCCAACTCTGAGTTACCAGTTTTAAGCCAACTTCCTGTTATCAAAGTTACAAATTTTTAATCATATCCAATAACTTATAAGCCAATAATCTATAACCAAAACATGCAGAACATATTTATACTTTTAAAACCAGTCAGAAACAAAAATTAAGTAGCTACGCATTTACTTATTTAGACCAGACACAATTTAACTTTTTCTAGTTGTAATTTCAAGAGAAGAGCACCTTGTCACCTACTGAACCCAAGAATCAGGATCACAGAGATTTTTCTCGGAGAAACAGCCATCAGCTCTCTTACCGTAGAAGCCAAGACGGTGCTGGCCCCTGTAAAAGCACCTTATACAGACAATTAGCCTCTGGAAGAGCTTCTCCAGCTGTGCTTGACTCCCAGCTACAGGTGTAGGGCTCCAAAGGCCTATTGAGACTGCTTTTTTCTTTTCTTTTCTCCCCCCTTTTTTTTGAACATGAAACACAGAGCAACATTTAAGCAACGAAACAAAAACACACATAAACTGACAGACACGGACAGATTGGTGCATCAAGAACATACAATACACAGGGAGGAAAGAGAATTAGATGTCCCAAAGGGACTCAGATATTCTACCTAAGAGACCCAGAACTATAACTAAGCATTTCTCCTGTAGGGGCCAGAGAGGATGCAGGACATCTCCTGACCTCCTTCTGTCTCTAGGAGAGATCTGAAATGCTTACATTAATTTTCCTTCCCCGGATAGTCGGGGAGGATTGCTTTTCTCAAACCCATTCTCTCATGTCTAGGGTGTAAACTATCTCTAATCAGGGTCCAAAGACTAAAAGCACCTATGAGAATTACCTTCGCTTCTCTAGATTTTAGCATAACTCTAAACACATGCATAAAACACATTTTATCATTACCTTGTCCTTCTACAAGGTTTATTCACCACTGGCTCATCTTTTTTCATCAATAGTTCCTTCTTGAGGAAACCAAGGGCAGACATCAATTAACAAATTCAAAAAACTTAATAAGATCCTTTTCTCTTTACCCAAGTTCCTCGTGTCTTGAGGGACTCCTTGAGACCCTGTAAGAATAAGTCATGCTTACTCAATGCTTGTCCCATATTTGCATTGCTCTATCTTACCTCAGTGGATCAGGCTCACAGACAGGTGTCTCTACAGCGATCACAATTTGGATCTTCTCTCGAAACCTTGTGGAAGTGCGTCAATCCTATGGATTGGGCACACCCCTGGGTGAGCAACATTCAGTCGGACCCCTGTACCCAGGCCTCATATTTGGCGCCAATTGCCCTGGCCTGCAGGGGTTCAGTGGGAACCTGGGGAGGGGGTGAAAGAATGGTGGACAAGAGACACAAAGAAGGAAGGCAAGTCTATATTCTGATCAAGCTCTCAACAGCCTATGTTCTATACATAGTTTATATGATGAAGAGCAGGGAGGCAGCTGGGATAGGAGGGAATTCCACAAAGCGATACAATCTTCTGTAAATGAAATTCCTTGTGCAGATGGGGTACACTGTCATAGCAACTCTCTTTGCTGCTTAACTGCTTGACCATATATCTTTACTGCTTAATTGCTCAACCATAATGGAGATACCTGGTCTCTGTGAAGCCTTCAGTTACTTCTCAGGAGCAGAGACTTAGGCCTACAATCACTCAAGCCTAACTCTAATACAAAGTGGCATTACCTAGGTTAATAAGAAAAATCTTAACTCTGTTGGTTCCCGCCAGCTTCTCAGTTAGATTTTAAATGTTGTCATTTCTGACTTAACTAGCCTTTCCAGGTATCTCCTCATAGATTTTTGTCTCAAAATACCTGGAAATAGTCTATACATTAAAAGGCTAAGGGAAGTGGATTGCAGATAAGATTAGGAGGTGCTGAAGGATTATATTGTCCACATTATGACAGTGACCCAGTCTTTCATACCCATGGACTGTCAATACATTAAAATGCAGAAGGTATGAACAGGAGGGAATGTGAATGCAGCATGAGAAATTTGAGGCTTAATTGTAATTTTGATCAAAGTACTTTGTCCATCTCCACTAGTCTTTGTCTAATGAGGCGTTTGGGAGTAATAAGCAAAGTAAGCCAGGAGGCAATGGTTGCACAGCTTATGTATCAGCCAGGTTTACTTAGCATGCATACTCTACTTAAGAAGGTTTCTACTGAATTGACTTATACAGTCTTTTCCCTCTGCCTGTGACTATGACAGCTTTCTGGATATATGATTCAAGCCTAGAGATCATCTCATTTTGTTTGGGAATTCTCTTTCATTCCTAGCCTTGTAGTAGATTTAAACTCTCTTCTTTCTCTGTCAAAGAACTTTCTCTTTTAGAGAACTCCCTGTTCCAAGTTCACTAGTTCTGATCATTGTTAAAACTGGGGTTTCTGTCCCCGGCCTGCGGGGAATTCAGCATGATCCTGGGGAAAGGGGACTGATGGATGAAAGAATGAGACAAGAAAACACACAGTATCTGAGAGCAAGACAGAGTCCCTCCACTCAAGCTCCAACATTTACTTTGGAACAGCAGCTTAAGAATACAGGCAGGCGAGAAGGTTACACATGGCCCAAGGCTAACCCACTACCACAACCGGTTTTCAGGAAATACCAGACATTCTTTCAACCTTTGGGACCGGAGACTGTGGACGCATTGTCCTTTCTAACCTTGCACCTGACTGAATAGGCTTCACAGAACAGTGGGTAACTTCAGGTCTGGCTTCCGACAGGTTTCAAAGAAAAAGAGATTGTGCTGACACATGCCCCTTGCAGCAGCAAATGCTGTACAGCAGATACTGAGTGAAATCAATTTTAGCATGCTAATTGATATTCATGAGATGTGAACAATGTGATTCGTTCCAAAGAACTGGAATATAAGGAATATATGAAGAATCAATGCATGTCTACGAGTAAGTGGAGAAGACATTACACAGACAAGTAGTAGGCAGTGGTTGAGGCTTACTTACTGCCAAGTATCAACTTTACAGAAGCTAGAATCTCCCAGGAAGCAATCCTCTAGACTAGTTTGTGAGGGCTTGTCTAGGTTAGAGTTAGACTTCGAGAATGCCTCTGCTAGATTATCTTGATTATGCTAATTCATATGTGAAAAATCATCTTAACTGCAGACAGAGCTATGTCCCAGGCAGATAATCATGGGCTGTATGGAGAGAGTAACCTGAGCAGTAGCAAGCAAGCATCAGTTGCTCTCTGTTTTCTGACTGTGGGTATGATGCATCTAGCAACTTCAGGTTCTCACTGCCAAGACTTCCCTGCCATGGAAAACTATACCCTTGAACTTTGATATGATTTTTCTTCCTTTAAGTTGATTTCTCATGCATTTTATCACAGGAAGAGAATCTGAAACATGCTGATAAATCAAGAAATCCTTTTCCATAGAACCTGGGAAAGCTGCGTGAAAGCTTCCATAACAGCCTGAAACATCATTGTTCAAAAGCATGCACTCAAAGAGAGCTTTCCTGTGTCACAGTGAGGAGTGAGTCTTGCTATCTCAGCTGTGGGCTGGAGAAGATTCGTGAAGGAGATAAGGGAGAACTTTTTGTTTATGGTCTGAATTTGGCTGTGGGACTCTAGAGCAGTGGTTCTCAAGCTGTGGATTATGATCCCATTGGCAAATCTCTATCTCCAAAACTATTTAAAATACAGTTTTGGAGTAGCAAAAATACAGTATGAGGTAGAAGCAAAAATAATTTTATGGTGAGGGGTCACCACAACATGAGAAAGTGTTTTAGAAACTGCACCATTAGGAAGGTTGAGATTCTCTGGAACCTGTGGGTCTGAGCAAAGGCATTTCTCATCACAAGCCCTGGATATTCTCTCTACTTACTGATCTTTCATTCTAAACAACTTTTCTAGGAAGCTCTATGATTCACCAGAGCTACCCACTGTCCTGGATCCTGTTATATTGTTTTCGGGAGAACTATCCTTACTATGGAAAGTGCTAGAAGCAAATTTTCACTCCATCTGATTCAGCTTTGTCATTCATTATTTTTGGTAAGAGAAATGAATAAACAAATTTATTAGTATAACTTTAAAGTTATTACAAAATTTGAAATAAAATGCTAAATTTATAGTCATCCTATTATCCAAAGAGTTTAACAAAAGTCATTTTAATATAATAACTTGTTTGGTTTTGATCTATAGTCACACCAGACATCCATGCATTTTGTTTGCAAATATAAAGAAAAGAATATACCAGTTATATGCACAGTCTCCATGTACACATGAATAATTACTATCATATATTTGCTCATCTCTATACACCTGATAGGATACTGTAGTTCATAACATCATAGCACAAATACACACATCAAACTGAACACATTCTCCTAAGGGAATGAATCATGCTGCCAGTAACAGCACAAAGCACAGTGGTAGAATACCTCTACTAAAGTGAGCTTAGTTTTCAAAACAGAGTAGATTTCTTAACCATAGCTTTGTGCTTCAGAAACATCACACTTGCCAATTACAAATTACCAATCTGTGTCTATATATAGTGTGTTTTCCTTCTCATCGCATTAAGAGAAGTAAACATATGGAATTATCATTTAGAACAACCCACTCCTGATTTCACTGGCTTAGTGTATTGCAAATATGTGCTATCATTTAATAAGGCGGTAACATTTAAATGTATATTTGCAAAAACCACATTATGCATCAGTGTAGTAGGAGAATACCTAAAAATCACACTTTGAACAACTGTTAGAGGTCAGAATTTCTTACCTTCAATCCAAAAGCTAGTCAGTGGTTGTAGATTCTGGGGCTATAACTCAGCTGGAGATGCTTGTCTATGAAACACAAAGGCCAGGGCCAGATCCCCAGCACCTGAGTAAGCCAGGCGCAGTGACATATTCAATAGGCTAAGCATTGAGGAGGAGGAAGATCAGCATTTATGTGCATTCTTGGCTGCATAAAGAGCTTGATAGCAGCATGGGCCACATGCAACTTTATCTCAAAATGATTGCAGATTGTGACTCAGAACATCTGACCCACAGTCTATGTGTCCAGCTAGTTCCCAGGACCTACCAAAGGTACTGGCTGGGAGACCACATTTAGGATGGTCTGCTTCGTTGATTGTTACCACAAGACATGTCAGAAAGCAGAGTCTTCTTAAGAATTCAACTATCAGATATTTGACTTCTTACTTTGGAGTCAAAACTGCTATGACCAGAAATAGGAGTTGTTTGTTTGTTTGTTTTGTTTGTTTGTTTGTTTTTAATGAAAGGAGCAGATAGCTTGTCTTTTTAACTGTGTTGTAAACTGCCCTAGGCTGTTAATGGCAAAACTGAGTAAATTCTGAGCATCATCCTTTGATTCTCTAGCTTTATTTGTATCTTTGGTTTTAATTAATTTATTTGTTCCACAATCCTGAGACTTGAAAACAGTGCCCCATAACATGGAATCCTGGCTCTGTACCATTACCCTATATCCACAGCACAATTTTCCGTATATTTTGAGATACTTAATTGTCCAAGTTGTCATTTAACTCACTCACTCTTTAGCCCAGGCTGGCCTTGAATTCATGATCCTTCTGTCTCATCCTCCAGAGTAGTGTCACTACTGTAGCTAAGCTTGGTATTTCTGCTATTTAAATCTTAAAGTATGTTCCAATTTTTGTGTTATTGATTGTTGGACCTGCTGTTCCTATTGCTCCATTCCCAAGACTCTTATTTCTTACCCTGCATTGCATCAATTCACATATATTGAGTACATATGGTGTGGCTGGTCCAGAATTAAATTGAACACAGATCTACAGTAGTCAAGAAAGCATGGGCATTATCTTACATTTGAACTTTAGTAGAAGAAATAGATGGACTTGAGTACATTTAAAAGGGAAAACAGGCTTTACTTTGAAACCCAGGCTGGTACTAAACATGTAGGCTAGGCTTGCTACAAAACTATTACCCTCTTGCCTCAAATTCTTAAAGCATGTACTTACATATTGGGCTTGAACTTGAAGACTTTAAGATAGGATGCTACAGCATGCCAACAAAAGTATCCTTACTATTGTTATAAGAATTCTGAGGAAAGAACTTATTTCCAATTGGA
>CM052708.1:99832659-99849658 GCA_028551405.1 Uromys caudimaculatus
AAAAAAAAAAAAAAAGAATACAGAAAGATAGCTCAAATATCCCTAATTTTTCTCTTATTTCTTCTCATATGTGTACATATGAAGCACATACACAGTCTAGGCATCTTTTCATCCCTTAATGCTCTTTTGATATGGGGACACTCATTCTTGATCCATCAACATACAGAAACAGTTTGGGTCTCTCCTGCCAGCCTCACTTAGATAAGAATTAAGTTCATTGTCTCCCACAATTCCAAATTGCATCTATTTTGTGTTGCTTTTGATATGTGATACCACATAGCAGAATTAACATAGACACCTGAAAGTATCCTCCATTTATCTACTTATTTTCCCTTACACAATTGAGGACTAGATCTTGAGTAGTTTGTTCTTCACTTCTTAACACAGAAATAATATATCGTTAATAATAACAGAGATGGAAACAGAAAATGAGATGTCTACAGAAAAGGGGACTGAAATCTCTCTTGCTGATGTTTTTGTGTTGGACAATATTGGTTTCCTCTACTGCTCTGCACTTAGCATGATCTTGATAAGAGAGTCCTTGGGGAAAATAATGATATGTTTCTTGTATAGCTGGTTAGCAAATAGATATGACAAAAGTCTCATGTTGTTCAGATTTCTGACAACCAAATATTAACTGAGCAACTAGAGATAGCACAGTAAATAGACAGCAATAGAATATATTTCAACCTTCATTGAGTAAATATATACAGTAAATATTATTGTACTAAGCAGCTGACTTATAAACATTTTAAATACCACTCCTGTTCTGCAAGGAGGGAGAATCCCAAAATATGTATGAGAACCAGCCAATTCAATTTAGAAATATATGTTTTAAAAATGTATTATAATTTTCTGTGAACTAGGCTTTTAACAAAGTAAAAATTGTGTCCTTTCTGTAGGTTTGCTTTCAAATAATTATCAGGATTTTAATTCTCATGGAGAAAAAGGGTTAAAGTAAAAGCAAAAACACCAAACATGGTTGTCTGAAAACCAAAATTGATAAAACTTTAT
The DNA here is from genome assembly GCA_028551405.1 of Uromys caudimaculatus. Taxonomy (NCBI): domain Eukaryota; kingdom Metazoa; phylum Chordata; class Mammalia; order Rodentia; family Muridae; genus Uromys; species Uromys caudimaculatus. The sequence goes on from CM052708.1 coordinate 99,833,674, forward strand.
GTAAACAAATCAGAAAGAATGATAACACAAATTTCAGAAATTAGAAGCAACATAGAGCATGTCATCATAAAACATATGTATCATAGACATTTATAAGTACATATTAAAATGCTAATATTTCACCAAAACGAGACTGCTCAGAAGAAAAGGACACGTGTTTAGAAAGATACAAATCAGCACAGGCTCAAGAATGACAAAAGAATCTGAGCAAATCCACATCAAGCAAACAAACTGAAGAATGAAATTTGCATTTTTATTAAGCTTTCACAATATGCTGATACAGGTTTATAGAATCTGTGCTTGAGTAATCAGTTTATTGGAAGTGAGGAGACAAGAGCCTAGGCCAAAGGGTTTGGTGGGACTATGCAGACAGAGGCATCAGCCAAGCTCAGCACTAATATGCTTGTTTTATTAATAGACACCCTATAGTTGCTTTCACATGGACCGGCATGTCTGAAAGAGAACTGTGAAAGACTCTCTGAGAAAAAGGTCACCACTGTGTCCTTACATCCAAGACATTGGCACTGAAAATCTAGGGTGCAGCAGATGCTGAGCCATGAAAAAGTCTTTGAAAACAAATCTCTATCACTGCTCTGACAAAGAAGATTCTATTCTGAGATATTTAAAACAATGATTCTTTCCTCTACATAAATCATGTTGTGTCTGCCTTCTGATTTAATGGCTTCTTTTTATCTCAGAAGAAAATCATATCTGCCTAGAATAGAGAATTCATTGTTAAACTTTAAGCTTCAAAAAACATGTTTTCTTCAATCCATAATTGTTTTGAAGGCCAGACTTGTATATCTGGATGAGAGAGGAGGTAGAAAGGAACTAGAGGGAGAGGAAATTATAATCAAAGTATATTATATGAAAAAACCTACATTCAATACAGAAAAATAAACTAAATAAAAAATTTTGATTAAAAAGGTCAAATGATGAATTTAGAAGGTCTGCTGTAATATTACAAGAGCAAAGTTAGAGGTCTGTGTGTGGAACTAAAGAAAACCACCAAAAAGAGAGAAAAGCAGGCTGAGGGGTAGGCAGTACTGTGAGAGTGTGAAGATCTGAGTTAGAATTGAAAGCATCTATATAAAAAGCCAGCAGGGTGATGCGTACCTGTAATCACTAAATCCCTGGTATTCAGTAAGTCAGTTCCCTGACTATGGGCCTGGAGAAGTAGAAGGCAGACTGGCAAAGACTGGGAAGCTCAACAGCAGCAATAATAATAGCAACAAAAGTCACATAAAAAGCTATCAAATTAGTGCTGTGCTTCTCATCTATTACAGATAACATGCTGGAAAAATAACAGAGTATCATTGAGAAGATGAGATGTACAGACTATGGTTCAGTAATAGTGTTGGCCTTTTTTCCCAGTTGCTTGCTTCAGCTGGGTCCCAGACACATGACATTAATCTGGAAGTTCATTTAGGGTACATTCAGCAATATTTAACAGTATGATTGATACTGACTTATAGATCTTAATTTATATTGTAGAATGTCTACTTGAAGTCTTTTAAGATATATTAGTTTCTATCGTTTAGTTGCATTTTATTTTTTCCTTTTATTGAAAATAGATTTTCCCTAACAGACTGTATCCTGATTACAAGTTCACCTCCCTCTACTTATGTCAGTTCCTCCCAGTTCCCTTACCATCAGAATAAACTTTCTTGCTGACTCTCATTAGAAAACAAACATACTTCTAAGAAATAATTTTAAAAATAAAATGCCATAAGCTAAATCCAGAATTAATACATTGGAATTAGACAAAACAAACAACAAAAAGAACAGAAGAACCCAAGATAAGGCACAAGAAACAGCCTCACTCACTCATTCCCACACTCAGCAATCCCAGAGAAACACTGAGAAGGAAGCCATAATATATATGAAAGAACTTTAGGATCAAAAGAAAGAATAAATAAAAAAAAACAAAAAATATAAGGTAAAATGTTTAAAGAGAAATGCTCTGGCATGACATTGTGGGACAAAGGCATCCAAAGATGCCATTGAGTTCATTGTGTGGTGACTGTCTAATGCAGGACATACAGCCTACCCTTTGAGTAGTGTGCTCCCCAGTGAGACTGACTCCTTTGGAGGAAACTAAATTTCTGGTTGTAAGTAGTTATCAATTAGAGATAACCTCTGGATTATGGATGTGAGTGTGTGTCCACTTCTTTCCACTCTAGAACCCCATCTGGTAAAAATCCGTGCAGGCCTTGTACATGTTGCCTCATCTCTGTGTGTTTATATGCACAGCAACCATGTTGATTTAAAGAGTCTTGTTTTATTTTGTTTTGTTTGTACCCTCCATTGGTTTTTAGTCTTACACTCTTTCTGCCTCCTCTTCCCCAGGGTTGCTGAACTTCAAGGGGAAGGATTTGATAAAGACATCCCATTTAGGGTTTAGAGGTCCATATCTCTCATTATTTTTTACAAATCTCTGGCTGTGAGTCTTTGTATCTTATTCCCATCTGTCATGGGTTGAAGCCAAAGATGGCTGAGCAAGGCACTGACCTATGAATATAGTAAAATATTATTAGGAATCATTTATTATTATATTATTTTCTTTTAAAAAAAGTAGCATTTGGTTTTAACCTAGGTCCCTGGGTTATCTAGTCTCAGGTTTTTGGTTACTCACAAAGTGTCTGGTATGAGTTAAATCTCATGGAGTGGGTCTTAAGACAAACTGGATCTTGGTTGGCTACTCCAACAACCTTGTGACACCATTGCACTAACATATTTTGCAGTCAGGACACAAATGTAGATCAAAGGGTTTGTGGCTAGCTCAGTGTTTACATTTCTTCATTTGTAGACTGCAGAGTGCATTCTAGTAACAAAGATGCTAGAACCTAGTGATGAAGTCTCTGTGTATGCGCCAACTTGCCTTCTCCATGTTCAATGAGCTGTGTTGATGTTGTTTTCAGCAAAAGGCCCTAGCTTTTAGTGTGTAGAGTATCTTGGCAATAGACTGAGTTATTTGAGTATTCTCATGGAACCCCTTTGGCTAACATCTCAATTAGATGTAGCCCTATCTTGGTACTGGAAGCTTCATTTGATGACAAGAGATGCCAAGTTGGGGCTCTGTCTCTTCATTATTTGAACATTTCATTTAGATCACTTTTATATATGGATATACTTTATGTAGCTCCTACTAAATTGAGTTTTCATACTACCTCTCAAATGTCCATTAATTTGAGCTGTCCAGTAGATACTATTTTAAATAAGACACAAGTCTGACTATAGTAGAAAAATGTGGAATAGCTACGTTTGCTGTTTTGCTGCAATGGTTAGTAATAATATGTTTCCTTCTGAGGAGGAGGAGAAATAGGAATTCCAGGAAAACTATATTAGTAAATAATCTTAAAGTTTAAGGACTTTTAATTATTATGGTGATTACTGATTAAACTTTAAACTCCCATAGTCACGAGAAATGACCACTGTATTTGAAATGTCTATACTGGAAGAGTGAATCCACCCTCTCCTTAGCTAATTAGATGAGCTTCAACAGAAGAGGAAACTTCTAGGTAAACAAAGAAGTAGTTTAGCATTTGAAGTTTCACTCCCAGGACTGAGAAACAAAAAGTCTGAAAACTGAAAGATACTGTGTTAATGACTTAGATGATAAGGACAGTTTCATAAGTAGAAAAGATGATGAGCTGGTGTAACCAGAAGCATTATGCTAACTAGAGGAAAGTGTAGGAATGTCCCAGCACACAGAACTATGAATATATGCATATATATATACAACGAGTAGTTCAAATACAAATGGAATTATTATGGATATATGAATAAACTCATGAATAATTTGGGAAATAATGAGGTTGTTAGATATTTCAGACATCTTCATTTCTCCACATTTACTGTTTTCAAGGAAATATATTCAGTATGATATGCAAGAATCTGCTGATTGTAGAAGGTAGGACTTTATAATAGCCTCAAAAAGTCAGTGCTAAATCAGGATGCCCCTTCTTTTTGCAAGACTTGTTTCCCAAGTCTACATTTGTCATCCAGACCTGTAGGGACTGAGCTTTCCTGGTGTCTGTGTAAGTAGAAGCCATAAAGGATGTGATAGATACAAAAGAGGAAGTTAGTGGATTTTAGAGGCCACCATACTATGCTTATGTCTCCCTTTAAGGGTCTCCCAGTGCTTTCTAAGCTGCTGATACAGTGCATTATTAGAACTGAATTCAGAGCAGTGTGAAGATTCCTAAGTCACTAAGTGACTTCTCAGTAGTCTTGAATGGTTTGGAATTCATGGAAACCCTTTTTCCCTAAGCTCTAAGGATTGTAATTAGATATGTATGTCACTATGCATGATAGAAGAACATCTTTCTGACATTTTTAGACACCCCCAAAGTACTTCCTTAGAGACTTTATCTTGTTTCCCCAAACTCAAGGGAATCAAGGAAGAAAAGTTAGAAACTACATTGTCTGACTTGAGATATTTTCTGTCTATCATTTCCTCATCCTGTCCTCTCTCATTACATCTTGTTGTATCCAGTAAAATATCAGATAGCCAATTAGTATCTTCACTGGGTTATACTGATTTACAAATCAGTGGTAGAAGGTTTGCCTACCACTCACCAAGTCCTAGGCTCATGTGGACTAATACTTAACAACATCTCTCAAAGTTTTACCTGAGGAGAACGTGTTAGCATTTATATAAAGCCTTCTTCATGCCTTTCCCTTTGCCCAAAAGATGTTTATAAACATCTAGTACATGATTCTAGATAAATAACAGAAAATAGAAACTATGGGGCAACAGAGCTCATGATGTTGGAGAATAGAGTAGCTGACCTTCCAGTCCATTCTTTCAGGAAGAATGGACATGTGGTGAAGAAGTAGTGTGTGTGTGTGTGTGTGTGTGTGTGTGTAATGGCAGCTGGGGAAAGGTTGAGATAACTAAAGAGAAGACAAAGGCTACCAAAGGATCAAGAGCCACATCTTCCCAGAGGCAAGTCACTGTTTGGATAGGCATCCCTAGAGAGGACAGAATGCAAGAAGAGCTAACAGTGTTCTAGCCCAGCTTCTGCCCTAGCTACAACTGACCCACTCCAGGGATGATTCCTCTGAGCTAGCTTCCGTATCAGTGAAGCAAGAGCATTAGTCATTGCCCTTTCAGGAGTTGAGGCCTTCTAAGGTCTTTCCTTTCTCTGAATTTATAAACTCTGCATGATGACAGCCACATCTTTACCCAAGGATGTTGTCATTCAGAACCATATAATATCCTGAAAGTCATTAATTAGACATTTAATTAATGTGCCCACTTGATCTAGAATGGTATTTTGGTGAAAACAGTGGCATTTTTCACTTCTTTCTCGGGTTCAGTTATACATCGCTACCAAGTTAAGTTGTTAATGACTTTCCTTCACCCTCTGGAATTCCTGGGAAAATGACAGTTTTCTGCTTTCTTCTAAAATATATCTTTCTAACTGGCACATACTTCCTAAAGCAGCACAATATGGCTACAAGAGCTCTTTTCAACACTATGCCTTGGAAAATACCTGTACTTGCAGAGAGATTCTGCTCATAATAATTCGTATAATAATATGAAAATTGTAGTATGATGATTATGTCTATCAAACATTAAATACCAGTGAATAAATGTCTCTCCATTTGAATATTCTATCTGTAGAGTTCCTAAATTTAATTTTAACAATCTATTCTATTCAGAAGCACTTGCTTCTGAATGTGAATTCAATGAATGCCAACCTTTGCCCTTGCTCTGTGGTCCTCCTATCATAGGCAAGGGCAATCTTATAGACTAGAATAGCCAAAAGCTCTAGCTCAGCTCTAGGAACCCATTCCTCTTTCATTTCCATTGTCTGGTATTTGTCCATTTGACCACCCATTTAGAGGACGCAGCTGGCAGTGCTGATGAATGTTAGCCACCATAACTTTTTTATGTCTATGTTTTGCTTCTCTATAGACAGTTCTCTCTCTCTCTCTCTCTCCCACCTCCTCTGTCTCTTCTTCTTTATACGAGGCCCTCTGTGGCCAGTTCTTATGTATTCTATACCTAAGGGTCCACTGGTTCCCTGATTACCCTCAGCAGTTGTTTGATTGTTTTTGTTTTGATATTAAGCCTTTTATTACGTTTTAGGATTATCACAAAGTTGATAGTTTATAACAGAAAACAAATTTCCCCACAGTCTAAAATCCAAAAGTCTAGAGTTTCTAGATCCCTTAGGTATTGGCAGATAATAGTTAAGTTTGTACTCCAAAGGTTCCAAAGAGCCTAAAGAGGAGTATTTCTCAGACACTTCCAGTTTCTTGGGTTCCAGTTGTTCCTTGGATTGTGGCAGCCTCAGTCCTATAAAGTCTTACATGTTCAAATGGTATTATATCAGCATACCTTCTTCCTTATATGTGTCCCTTATAAAAATACATATTTTTGAGTTTAGTACTGAACTATATAATCCATAATAATCTTATCTTGAGATCCATATGATCAAACTCGAGGTTCTCAGACCAAGTGGGCTTTTATGGTGATGGTACCATTTGCCTTTCTACAAGCATCCAACAATGTGAAAGGGTTTTCTTGAGAAGGTTGCTATGTTCAGGGTACAGCTTTTGTCATTATGCATGTGTCCCACATGCAGCCCATCAGCCCACACAGCAGATCAAAGGCTCCTTCCCGGTGTTCCAGTGTGAGGCCTAGTGCTGACCAAGTTCCTCTCCCTCTGCTTTATTCACAATACCAAGGAAACAAAGGATGTATATGAAACATAATACTTTAACTCAGCAGTTATAAAAAACAAAATTATGAAAATTTCAGGAAACCGGATGGTACTCAAAAGTGTTGAATTAAGAGAGGTGACCCAGTCTCAGAGAGACAAAACCCCCTTGTTCTCTCTCATATGCAGAGACAATTAATGTGTTGTGGCTATAGATGTGGGTGTACATTGTGAGGATGTGTTGTGGAAGTGAGAGTGTCTCGTGGAAGTGTGTTTTGTGTATGTGTGTGTGTGTGTCTGTGTGTGTGTGTGATGTATGTGTAGAAGTGTGCTGTGAGTGCAGCCATCTGTTGTGGATATAAGTGTGGGAAGCAACATTTAATGGCTGTATGTACTTAAATGTGGGTTTGTGAGGGTGGGTGCAGACTATGGAACAGTATAGGAGACCATGAGATGGAGCTCAACAGGAGGTCAGAAATGGGAGAAGAGACAGTTATTCAATAGGAAGACAAAGTGTAAGCTATAGGTGGTGGGAGAAAACCAGGGAAATGTGGGGGTAAAGAAGAAGATACAGAGCAAAACAAATTTTGTTTGGAAAGTGCTCTAATGAATGTTAATTCTTTGTGGTGTAATATAAAACAAATACATAAAAATACTTTTGTTTTTAAAAGTGTATAACAGAAAGAGGCAAGGCACAAAGCTGGGGAGATTTCATAAGACAAGCTGTAGGAGACATGGAGACTGTCCTTATGCTTTGCTACAGTGATGTTTAAGAATAATTGGAGCACCTTTGCTTTGATTATTAGAGGGTTGATCTCCTACTGGAAAATCAAAGTGTCTGGAGAAAAGTAAAATAGTAATGGACAAGAGGTAAATAATGCTGATTGGAATTGCTTTTCCCTTTTCTTAATGTCTTTCCATTATACTTAACTATATAGAAAGCCAACATCCAAACCTAAATCATCAGAACTAGCATATATTTTGCAGAATAATTGATCAATCAATGAGCAGACTTGTGATATTCTGCTCACCACAATAAGAAGTAGCTCAAACTGGAACTCCACTCAGAAATAGCAAAGCCCAACACTTGCTCTTGTTTAGATCATTCTATTAACACAAACATCATCATAACATTGAGATATACCATATCTCAAAATCTAGTCTTCTTTCTTGGATTGCCTTTCCTACTCAGCAAGACTTCTAAATCCAATTTAATAATTCACCTATCTTCACTTAAATCCAGGAAAACAAACTGTTGATTGATCTCCTCTGCAGAGGATTAGATCTGGAGCTCTTTCTTGGGCTCCCCACCTCTTAGAGGAGCATGAAACTATGTACCTAAAGTACTTAGGACAGGACCATCTCTGAAGCAGGTGCTCCATTAGTGTTAACTTAGTATCATTAGGGAATTCTCTAATCTGTTTCTCCTTGTGGGAATGTACAGAAATAGCCAGATCTTTTCAAAATTACCATATATTAAAAACTAAAGATTACTCTTAGGAATTAGAAGCACTCATAATACAGAAGGCTATTTCATTGCCTGTCCCATAGCACACACCCATAACACTCATACCACCAAAAGACACCTCCACACTTACAACACACACCATATTTACAACACACTCCAACACCCACAACACAATACCATACTCTAATCATACATCCACACTACATTCCCACACCTATATCCACAATAGACACCCACACTCACAATACCTGTCTACACCTACAATACATACCCACAACACACACCTACTTCTGCAACATACTTCCACAACACACATCCACACCTATAATACATCCTCACATTTACAACATGCACATACAACACACTTCCACAACACACATCTACACCCATAATACATCCCCACATTTACAACATGCATATACAACACACACACAACACATATCCACACCTATAGCACAATTCCACACCTATACCCACAAACCTCCCTAGCAACACCCACTTCCACATGAACATCACACATACGACACACACACAGCATACACACCACAGATACAGATAAACATACATACACACACATACACACACACACACACACACACACACACACACACACACACTTTTTTCCTCATAAATGTTTATTGGTCTCAGAAGGTACTACTGTTAGGATTATTTTCTGTCAAAGAAGAATATATTGACTGTATTTTAAGCTTCTGTAGGTTCTGGGTTGTGTTAGTCATCCTGTGTCTATGTCACTCTAGAGAGATTACTAAATAAAGATTTATTTATAAATATATATTTACTTATGTTTTTATTATATTAATAATGCATATTCTGTTTAGCTACTCAGTTACAATTTAACTAAACATTATAGAGTCTTTGGCTTAAGGATATTTTTGTATTTGGTTTGTATTTTTGTTGTTGTTTGGGGGCTTATTTTGGATACATACGTACCTTATAAAACTTTTCTTTTGCTTTATTTTTCACCCAAATGTAACTATGAAGTTAATCACTCATTTTAAGCACTCAAACTTCAGTAGGCAAATTTTTATACTAGCAACTAGTACTGAATCCATTTCTAACTCCTCAAGCAACTTCCAAGCACACCCTCTCATCCTCTTCAGCCAACAGTGAACATCTCCACCATGTTACCTACACTGACTCATGGGGGTTTTGTTTATCAAGCTTGGAGTATCATTTCTAAGTGGAGTCATTTGTCTACATCAGTGGTCTGGCAGAATCAAGGCTTTTTTGTTTGTTTGTTTTTTGTATTGCTTTGTGCATTACATTCTTCTGAAAGTGTGTTATGCTTAGAGGTGTATCTTTGCAGTACAAATATGGGTAGACATTACGTGTTATGTAAAACTAAAAGTCTTTTCATTACTAACGTTCTGATCATTTGTTAAAGATGGCATAACCACAAAAATCGCATGGGCACTGGACTTGGAAGACATCCTTAATATGTTTTGGTGGCATCGTCGTGACATAGCTTTCTTTCTTTCTTTCTTTCTTTCTTTCTTTCTTTTTTTTTTTTTTTTTTTTTTGGTTTTTCGAGACAGGGTTTCTCTGTGTAGCCCTGGCTGTCCTGGAACTCACTCTGTAGACCATGCTGGCCTCGAACTCAGAAATCCGCCTGCTTAAAGGCGTGCGCCATCGCTTCTCGGCCTTTTGGCTAAGATCAAGTGTAAAGGCGTGCGCCACCACCGCCCGGCTGTGACATAGCTTTCTAAGGAAGATAGATAGACAGGTGTCAAAGACACTGCAGTGTGGACTTGGAAAGTACATAGTCATATTTCCAGTGGACTGCCACACACTGAGGCTTGTAGTCGCAAACAGTTGCTCTCTCAGTTCTCACCACTGGTAGTCTGGAACCCATGCTTTCTCCTGTACAAGTCAGGAAGCCATGTCTGCTCTTCTTCCCTCAACCCGGCCTGCATGGAAAAAAATCTTTCCTGCCCACTGGGAGAAAATTCCATGCTAATATGTCATCATTCATTACCTCAGCATTTCTGGCAACCCACTGAAAAGTGCCTGCCCAGGAGCTCAGTTTTTGACCGTGTATGGACATAAACCCAGCTCCTAGTGGCATGTCATCACTCCTCACCTAAGAAGAGTTCCTCCTCTTGCTGTAACCCAGATGTGGAACTCCACTGACCTCTATTTGTGAGATTGGTGAACCTGTCCAAGAGGTGCCTTGTAATAAACATGCCTTCATCTACCTTTAATTTGGTCTAAAATGGCCTATATCCACATCACTGAGGGAGAGAAAAAGCCCTTTCAACCACACTGCAGAACCATGTCTTCTATGGAAGTGGGGAGTGAGGGATGGCTTTTTTCATCTCACTTTACCACTTGAGGTTGAGTAGCTCTGGTTTGTGCCTCCATTTATAGGGAGTTCCCTTCATCATCCACACATGTCTCCTTTGTGCTCATCTTGCAGACAGGTCAACTAGGATGATTCTATTTTCAAACCCACAACAATATCTAAAAAGATCCTTTCTCCAAAGAATGCCACATCCCCCAACTTTGGGTTAGGACATGAGCACATTATGTGTGGTAGGAAGGCACAATTCACACACTTTAGTATCATAAAGTAGCATAAAATGAAAAAGGATCTATGTGGACCTGATAAAGAGGATTTGGTGCCATATGGTTTGCAGTATGTAATTCTGGTCTCCATGCCTAAAGTGTGAAACAGGAAAGCTTATGGAGGTGTCTACCTAGCTCTAGTTCTCTTCCACTAAATATAACACACAGAGGCTTCTAAATGATGCCCTTTATAGTGAACTAAAAATTATCTCTGAGATCTAATCTTAGACTAGAAGTTACTAGCTTCTTTAAGGTCTTTGTTTTATGTGAATGGTCTTCCAGAAATACATCTATTGTTTAAATATATAAACTCATAATCTATATATGTGTATTAATATATGTCCAATGTTAGAGAATGTATCATACAATCATTATTGTGAAAAAAACTCTTTGAAGATGACATTTGCCATTGGTTTGGGAAAATATCTTTCAAACAGACACTACCTACAAGATTAGTGTGTGAAGTATGCAGTTGTTTAAGTCTTTTGAAGTCTACTGCTCTCCACCTTTTCTAAGCTCCAGCTGTGATACTGCACCAGAGTTTTCATGAACTTACCTTCTTTGAAGTCTGTTCATGTCCACAACAGGAAGAGATGAGACAGCTGTCCAAGTTCTTTCCTGTTTGCTTCTGTTGTGCAGTCTGTGTGGCTTCCCAGTAAGCCTTCAGGCACCAGCACTAGCAAGGAAGCCCTTCTCTCTAGACACTGAAACTCTACATAGAAGAGACCTCATCAGTGACCATGTCATGTAGAGGGACCCTCATTAATATTTAAGTGACACCTGCCCAATTTTTTTGTCTTTGGCTTGCATCTTTGATCACTAAATAGTTCTCTGAATCCTTCACCAATTTTTGCATTAAATTTTCTCCATCAAAATAATAGACATAGCCTATATCTTCATAGTTGAATTCTAACAGAATCAGTCAAAGTAATTCTTGTACCCATTGTTTAATAAGCATGAATAGAAGCTGTGTGAAAGTGTCTGTCTGTGTATGTCTGTGTGTGTGTGTGTGTGTGTGTGTGTGTGTGTATGTGTGCACATGCATGCACACAAGCGTGCATGTGGGCCCATGCCTGTGTAACAGTATGGTCACTATGAACAAAGGTGAAGATAAGAGCTGAACCAGAAATTATCCCAGAAGCCTAGCCTTTCTCTGATGCCTCTCTCTGTCTCTCTGTCTCTGTCTCTTTCTCTTTCATATACACTTGACAAAAGTAAGATTAATATTCTTTTATCTCTCTGACTCTAATTTTTCCATCTCCTTCAGAGATCTTTCAAACTGTTTATTGTTTTCTCACAATACTGACACGCACTATTTACCATAGTGCTGCTATGCTCTTTACCTGTTTCTTCAGTTGACATTTAAGCATTTTACTTTAAACCTGAAGGTTTGATTTGTTAGTTCATTTATCATCTTTTTTCCTAGTAGATGAAAAGCAATTCCACTAAGTGCCCATAGATACCTCTGGGAGATCTGACCTTGTATATCTTCAGCTTTGTAGTCAGACTTTTCTAAAGATATCTAAACAGACACTACAATGAATCACCTCTGAAGTCAGTGTCTCATCTGTAACACAGCTCCCTCACTGCTGCTCCACAAATGTGCACTCTTGCTGGAGATAAATCAGCCCATTGTGAACAGTTCCCAATCCCACATTCAGCAGATTTAAGAAAGCCTCAGTTACTAAAACTGATGTTGAGTTGAAGCACAAAAATAATTTTCATTTTTTTACTAAAGGAATATGAGATACTTAAAATTAATCATGGGATTAAAATAGTATTAAAGAGTCAGGACTTTCTGAAAAGCAAAATGAAAAACTCAGTAGAGACTCTCAAACAAACAGTTTTACTGATGCCAACTGCACTAATACATGTCTCTAATCCCAGCACTAAATAAGCACAGGCTCTTTTCTGAACTGAAGGCTATCCTTGGTTGTATATTGCAGAGCTTCTTAAAATAAATTTACTGATATCTCCTTTTCATCCAAGAAATTTTGCCTTATCCTAGGTATATATGTATGTGAAATTTATATACACACGAAACATTTACTGAAAATAAATGATTAAGAAATTGTTTAAAACAACTTTTGATATATAATTTTATCATTTGTTAAAGATTAAAGCAATTTTAAACCAATGAAATGAGTGTAGATATTTGTGCATAAAGAATTTCATATTGCCTACCACTGCTCACCAGGAACCGCCCCGAACCTGCGGGACACAGGGACTGAAGTAGGCAGGCATAGGAACCTTCTGGTTCCCATCTGAGGCAGGAGACCTCTGCCCGGGCCACCAGGGTTCCATAGCCAAGCAGCGCCAGGAGAAATTTGCTCTCCCAGGAGCGTGGAAAAACCGTGAGTGGGGACAACACGAGCACCACTGCTCACTGGACTCCGCCTGGAAACCACGGGCCACAGAGACTGAGGGGCAGGAAACTTCCAATCTCCATCTGTGGCTGGGGACGTCAGCTTGGGCCACAGGGCTCCATAGCCAATTAGCACCAGGAGAAAGCTACCCTCCCAGGAGCTTGGAAAAGCCGGGAGTGGGACCAAGACTAGCACCACTGCTCACCAGGAACCACCCCGAACCTGCGGGACACAGGGACTGAGGTAGGTGGGCATAGGAAACCTCTGGTTCCCATCTGTGGCAGGAGACCTCTGCCTGGGCCACCAGGGTCCCACAGCCAAGCAGCATCATAAGAAAGTTACTCTCCCAGGCCAAGACTGAGGAGGAAAAGTAAGGGACAGGAACCTTCCGGTTTCTATCTGTGGCGGTTGACCTGTGCCTGGGCAACCAGGGTTACATAGCCAAGCAGTGCTAGGAGAAAGTCATTCTCCCAGGAGGGTGGAAAAGCCATGAGTGGAGATAAGACAAGCACCACTGCTCACCTGGACCTGGAGACCTCAACCTTGGCCACAGGGCTCCAGGAGAGAGCTGGTATACTGGGAGTGCTGACACACATTTGAGCATAGGCAAAATCACCAATTCTGCTCAAACTCACTGGATCAAGAGGGACCCTTGCAGAGCCATCAGGACATAGGAACCAAGGAACAGCTGGGGACAAGATCCTTCTGGTTTCTGTCTGCACCCCAGAGCTGACCCTGTGCCACAGCACTCCAAACCCAAACACCTCTCAGAGAGAGCTGGTCTTCAAAGAGTATTGATACAGAGGCCTGCAGGAGGGAAAAGCCATAGCCAGACAGAGTAAGATTAGCTAACATTAGAGTTAACAAAATGGCAAAAAGCAAGGCCAAGAACCTAAGGAACAAAAACCAAGGCTACTTGGCAACATCAGAACCCAGCTCTCCCACCACAGCAAGACCTGGATTCCCCAACACACCAGAAAAGCAAGACTCAGATTTAAAATCAGTTCTCATGGTGATGATAGAAGAATTTAAGAAAGAAATTAACACACTTAAAGAAACACAAGAGAACAGAGGTAAAGAACTAGAAGCCCTTAAAGAGGAAACACAGAAATCCATTAAGGAATTACAGGAAAACACAATCAAACAGACACAGGAAATGAACAAAACCATCCAGGAGCTAAAAATAGAAAGAGAAACAATAAAGAAATCACAAAAAGAGACAACCCTGGAGTTAGAAAACCTAGGAAAGAGATCAGGAGTCATAGATGCAAGCATAACCAACAGAATACAAGAGATAGAAGAAGAATCTCAGGAGCAGAAGATACCATAGACAACATTGACACAAGAGTAAAAGAACATACAAAATGTAAAAAGCTCCTAACCCAAAACATCCATGAAATCCAGGACACAATGAGAAGACAGAACCTAAGGATAATAGGTATAGAAGAGAGTGAAGATTCCCAGCTTAAAGGACTAGCAAATATCTTCAACAAAATCATAGAAGAAAACATCCCTAACTTAAAGAAAGAGATGAACAAAAATATACAAGAAGCTTACAGAACTCCAAATAGATTGGACCAGAAAAGAAATTCATCCTGTTGCATTATAGTGAAAACACCATATACACCTAACAAGGAAAGAATATTAAAAGCAGTAAGGGAAAAAGGTCAAGTAACATATAAAGGCAGACCTATCAGAATTTCACCAGACTTCTCACCAGAGACTATGAAAGCTAGAAGATCCTGGGCAGAACTCATACAGACTCTAAGAGAAGAAAACTGCCAGGCAAGGCTGCTATACCTAGCAAAACTCTCAATTACCATAGAGGGTGAAACCAAAATATTCTATGACAAAACCAAATTTATACAATATGTTTTCACAAACCCTACCCTACAAAGGATAACAAATGGTAAACGTCAACTCAACTAGGGAAACCACACTCTAGAAAACACAAGAAAGTAATCTTTCAACAAACTGAAAAGAAGATAGTCACACAAACCTAAAAGTGACATCTAAAATAACAGGAACCAACAATCACTATTCCTTAATATCTCTTAACATGAATGGATTCAATTCCCCCAATAAAAAGACATTGACTGACAGACTGGATCCATAAAGAGGACTCAGCATTTTGCTGCATTCAGGAAACACACCTTTGGGATAAAGACAAACACTACCTCAGAGTAGAGTGCTGGAAAACAAGTTTCCAGGCAAATGGTCCCAAAAAAACAGGCCGGAGTAGCCATTGTAATATCGGATAAAACTGACTTTCAGCCAAAAGTTATCAAAAAAGATAAGGAAGGACACTTCATACTCATCAAAGGAAAAATCTACCAAGAAGAACTCTCAATTCTAAACATCTATGCTCCAAATGCAAGAGCAGCCACATTCATAAAAGAAATCTCACTAAAGCTCAAAGCACACATTGCACCTCACACAATAATAGTAGGAGACTTCAACACTCACTATCATCAATGGACAGATCTTGGAATCACAAACTAAACAGAGACACAGTGAAACTAACAGAGGTAATGAACCAAATGGAGTTAACAGACATCTATAGAACATTTCATCCTAAATCAAAAGAATATACCTTCTTCTCAGCACCTCATGGTACCTTCTCCAAAACTGACCATATAATCGGTAACAAAACAAACCTCCACAGATACAAGAAGATTGAAATAATCCCATGCCTCCTATCAGATCACTATGGTTTAAGGCTGGTCTTCAATGGCAACAATAACAACAGAAAGCCCACATACACATGGAAGCTGAACAATGCTCTACTCAGTGACAACTTGGTCAAGGAAGAAATAAAGAAAGAAATTAAAGACTTCCTTGAATTTAATGAAAATGAAAGTATAACATACCCAAACTTATGGGACACATTG
>CM052708.1:99850158-99895804 GCA_028551405.1 Uromys caudimaculatus
AAGAACAGTAAAAAAAAAAAAAAAAAAAAGAAAACTTCTGTAATGTATAGAAAGAGATAGCTATAAATGTACAAGAAGCCTATAAAACACCAAATATATTGTACTGGAAAAGAAATTCCTCTTGTCACATAATAATCAAAACACTAAGTGCAGAGAACAAAGAAAGATTATTAAAAGTAGTAAGGGGAAAAGGTCAAGTAGCATATAAAGGCAGACCTATCAGAATTACACCAGACTTCTCAACAGAGACCCTAAAAGCCAGAGGAGCCTGGGCAGATGTCATGCAGATCCTTAGAGAACACAAATGCCAGCCCAGGCTACTATACCAGATAAAACACTCAATCATCATAGATGGAGAAAACAAAATATTCTAGGACCAAAACCAAATTTAAATAATATCTACAAATTCAACCCTACCTAGGAAGGACAACTTCAGCACAAGGAGGGTACCTATACCAAAGAAAAAGATATTAATCATCTCACAACAAAACCAAAAGGAAAGAGTCACATATACATAATGCCGCCTACAACAGAAACACAACAGTAACTAACAATCATCTGTCTTTAATATCTCTCAATGTAAATGAACTCAATTCCCCAATAAAAAGACATAAGCTAACAGACTTGATAGGGAGGCAGGACTCAGACTTTTGCTGCACACAAGAAACACACCTCAATAACAAAGAGAGTCACTACCTCAGAGTAAAAGGCTAGGGAAAAGTTTTCCAAGCAAATAGTCCCAAGAAATAGGCAGGAGTTGCTTTCCTATTATCCCATAACATAGACTTTCAAGCAAAAGTTACCAAGCAAGATGGGAAAAGACACTTTATGTTCATCAAAGGGAAAATCCACCAAGAGAAAGTCTCAATTATGAACATCTATCCCTCAAATGCAAGGTCAACAACATTCATAAAACTAGCTTTACTATAGCTCAAAACACACCTTGAACCCTACACAATAATTGTGGGAAACCTCAACACCCCACTTTCACCAATGGAAAGGTCATTGAATCAGAATCTAAACAGAGACACAGTGAAACCAATAGAGGTTCTGAACCAAATGGATTTAACAGATATATACAGAACATTTCACAGTAAAACAAGAATGTACCTGCTTCTCAGGACCTCATGGTATCTTCTTCAAAATTGACCATATAATTGGACACAAAACAAGTCTCAACAGATTACAGGAAAATTGTCATAATCCTAGGCATCCTATTAGATCACAAGGGACTAAGCCTAGACTTCAATAAAAATGAAAACAGAAAGCACACATACTCATGGAAACTGAAAATCTCTACTCAATGATAACTTGTTCAGGGAAGAATTAAAAAAAGAAATTTAAAGACTTCCTAAGATTCAATGACAATGATGACACAGCATATACAAATTTATGGGACAAAATGAAAACAGTGCTAAGAGAAAAATTCATAGCAAGGTTGATTCAGTATATGAAAATTCATTTATGTATTCCATTATATAAACAAACTCAAAGAATCACATGATCATTTCTTTAGATGCTGAAAAAACATTTGACACAATACAACACCCCTTCATGTTAAAAGTATTGGAGAGATCAGGAATTCAAGACCCATCCCCAAACATGATAAAAGCAATATACAGCAAACCAACAGCCAATATTAAATTAAATAGAGAGATACTTGAAGAATCCCACTAAAATCTGGGACAAGACAAAGATTCCTTGTCTCCCCATATCTACTCAATATAGTACTTGAAGTTCTAGCTACAACAATAAGACAACAAAAGGAGATCAAGGTGGATACAATTTGGCAAAGAAGAAGTCAAAGTATCCCTATTTGTAGATTATATGATAGTATACATAAACCACCCCTCTTCCAGAGAACTTCTACAGCTGATAATCAACCTCAGCAAAGTGGCCCGATGTAAAATTAACTCAAACAAATCAGTAGCCTTCCTTTATACAAATGAGTAACAGGGTGAGAAAGAAAATAGGAAAACAACACCTTCACAATATTCACAAATAATATAAAATATCTTGGGGTAAGTCTAACCAAACAAGTAAAAGATCTATATGACAAGAACTTCAAGTCTCTCAAGAAAGAAATTGAAGAAGACCTCACAAAATGGATACATCTCCCATGCTCATGAATTGGTAGGATTTACATAGTAAAAATCGCCATCCTACCAAAAGCAATCTACAGATTCAATGCAATCCCCATCAAAATTCTAACACAATTCTCAATTTCATATGAAAAAAACCCAAAAAATCCAGAATATCAAAAACATTATTATTATTAAATTATAAATAAAATTATATAATAATTTTATTTAATCTTTGTTTTATACTCTAGATTTTATCCCCCTCCTGGTCTACCCTCAGACTGTTCCACATCCCATACCTCCTCCACCCCATCTCCTCAAGGATATTCCCACCCCACCAGACCTCCCAATCCCTAGGGCCTCCAGTCTCTTGAGGGTTAGGTGCATCTTCTCTGACTGAACCCAGACCTGGCATTCCTCTACTGTATATGTGTTGGGGGCCTCATATCAGCTAGTGTATGCTGTCTGGTTGGTGGTCCAGTGTCTGAGAGATCTCGGGGGTCCAGGTTAATTGAGATTGCAGGTCCTCCTACAGGGTTGCCCTCCTCCTCAGCTTCTTCTAGCTTTTCCCTATTTCAACTACAGGGGTCAGTTTTTGACTGTGGGATGGCAACCTCATCCCTCACTTTCTGCTGGAGGTGGGCTCTACAAGTTCCCTCTCCCAACTGTAGGGCATTTCATCTAAGATCTCTCTGTTTGAGTCCTGAGATCCTGTTACCTCCCCAGTCTCTGGTACAATTTGGAGGGTCCCAATACCTCTTACCTTGCCTGTTTCCATTCTTTCTGCTGGCCCTCAGAGCTTCAGTTCTGTTCCCACACCTAATACCTGATCAACCTGATCATGTTACCCTCTTCCACTTTCTGTCTACTTCCCACTCAAAACCCTCCCTCCATCCCCCCTCCTGTGATTGCTTTCTTCTAACTCCCAAGTGAGATTGAGATGTCCTCACCTGGGCTGCTATATGCCTAAGAGTGGTATACCTGGGTCTTCAGATAGATGTATTTCCAATTTTCTGAGGAATCTCCAGATTTCTTTCTAAAGTGGTTTTGCCTGTTTGTAGTCCCACCAGCAGTGGAGGAATGTTCCTTTCTCCACATCCTATACAATATGTGCTGTCACCTGGGTTTTTGATCTTAGCCATTCTGATTGGTGAATGGTGGAACCACTGGGACATTTTGATTTGCATTTCTCAGATGAGTAAGGCCTTTAAACACTTCTTTAAGTGCTTCTAGGCCATTCAAAATTATTATGTTGTGAATTCTCTGTTTAGTTCTACACCCCATATTTTGATTGGGTTATTTGGTTTTTTGGATGTTAGCTTCTTGAGTTCTTTATATATTTTGGATATTAGCCTTGTATTGGATGTGGGGTTAGTGAAGGTTTTTCCCATCTTGTAGGTTGTCCACTTATCCTAATTACTATGTCCTTTACCTTAGAGAAGCTTTTCAGTTTCATGAGGTCTCATTTATCAATTCTTGATCTTAGGGTCTGTGCCATTGGAGTTCTGCTTGGGAACCCCCCACCCCACCCTGTGCCAATGAATTCAAGGCTCTTTTCCACTTTCTTTTCTAATAGATTCAATGTATCTAGTTTTATGCTGAGATCCTTGATCTACTTGGACTTGGGCTTTGTGCAAGGTGACAAATATGGATGCATTTTCATTTTCTACATATAGACTGCCAGTTAGAGCAGCACCATTTATTAAAGATGCTTTCTTCTTTCCATTGTATAAGTTTGGCTTCTTTGTTAAAGATCATGTCCATATGTGTGCTCATCCATAGCCATTTTGGTTCTATTCATAAAAGTCAGAAATTGACTACCTACTAGTCAGCCTAGTGTCTATCTACTAGCGAGTGAATAATGAAAATGCAGTGCATTGGCACAATTGGGTATTACTCAGTTGTTAATGAAAATGGAGTTATGGAATTTGAAGTTAATTGGAAACAATCATCCAGAGTGAGGTAACCCAGACCCCAACAAGCCAGGTTCAGCACGGTTGCATAGGAAGAAATGTGATATGGTTTTTACCCTGGGTCATCACCAAGCCATTGGTCCCCATTGTCTTCATGTGTGCTGATGATTGCTGTCAATCTGAAGCTGATATGATGTCTTTACAATTTTACTTTCAATCTTTCTTTCTGGGTAATACATTTTTCCAACTACTCAGAGCTAATCACTCCATATTAAATGAAACACATGTGGTTCTTGGGAATGAGTAATAGAGGTGGTCACTTAGGGATGGTTCTAGACAACATAACCACAAAGGACATGAAAGCCTACCTACATGGTCCTTTGTAGAAATAGTTCATTGCCAGAGTTGGCCTTGAATTTGAAATTATAAGGAGATACATGTACCCTCTGGTCCAATGACTGATGTATTAATTAGCCTGGGTGAATGTGAACATGGGGACATAAATGACAGTGAGTTAAAATGGTCTCAAGAAGAAAAGGTATGGGTAGGAAAAAAGGAATCTATAAAATCCAAGTGAATGATAGATGGGTTTATTTTATAGGAGAAAGACTTGTATATGATTTAGAAATAAATAGTGTTAGAAGGAAACTATATGAGGCCATGGAATTGCTAGGATGAGGAAACAAAGATTAGAGAATTAAAGGAATGTATAAGCATATTAAAGGTTGGTGCTTTGTTTTCCTAGATCCTTGAAGGGTTGCAGATGGCAATGTCTAGAGAGCTAGCTGCTTTACTTGCATACAATTTAAAACTTTGAAAGAAATAATTTTTACCTTAGTAGTAACTACATGAAAGTAGTTACTAAGACTGGTGTCTGCTGTACTTGGAAACTACAAGAGCTGTGCCCAGCTACCCATGAAGAACAGGCTGTATAAAACTATAAGGAAATGTTCTTTTGCTCTATGTTTATTTTCTGCTCTAAGGAAGCAGAGGCTGGATTTAATGGTCCAGAATTCATAGAATTTATATAAATTTAAGGATTTCTAAAACAATTATTAATAATGTTCGAAGCCTTGATAATGTAACTTTCATAAGACTTTCTTCTCTGGTCAGGGGAAAGCAAAAGTATGAGGAGGAAAAAGGCTAAAGAATGATGAGAAGGAAGAAAGAAGAGCAAGGAAGGATGATGAGAATGTTTGGACAAAGAGAGATCAATTGAATTGACAGCTTGTACCCACTACTGACTCTACTGACTAGGAGTCATTATTGAATTAACCCCACTCTCATTTCTGCCTTTCCCAGGACTCTCATCATACAGAGACAGGGACCTCAGCACCGAAAGGTAGATATTGCATGTTTTCTCTGATAAGTGTATGTTAAACTTAAGCTTTCATTATGGATCCTATAGTCCAAATAACCATAGAGTTTAAGTACATAGTAAAGAATCAGGAGCAAGGAGAGAATCTCTCAAGGAATGGGAAATGGAATATAGGGTTATGGAAACATAAAGGGAGAAACTAGAATAGGATGATTATACAGAGAGGGGGGTTGGAGAACAGGGCAAAAGAGGGATATGGAGAGGGACAACTAACACTAAAGGCCCTTTTGAAAACTACTGTAGAAGCATATTTATATGGGATTAGGTTGGGGTTAGGAGATAGACAGAGGAAGTGCAAGGAACAATGGCTGGAATTGGGGAGCACTGTGGGGTGAAATATATATGTATATGAAATGACTCTAAGTTGAATCAGCACATAATGGAGGAGCCAGTGCTTCAACCAGACATCTTTGCCACTACGTGAAACCACCAGTCCCAGAAATTGATTACATCTTGTTTAATCATTGGTCAAAAGGGTCCAATAGAACTCCTCAAATATCACTGGCTATTTCCAAGGCTATTGGTTGTTCTATACAGCATGATGGGGAGGCCATATTGATTAAGAAATTTACATATGTTACTGAACAAGGTAATTCAAGTTGGTGCTCCAATCAAAGCTTTACCCCCATGACTATGATCCATGGTTCTGGAAAGTACTCTGCATACTACAAGAAGAGAGAGGTAATCAGCAATATCAACCAGCTACAAACCCTGTAACCTGACCTCAAGATATACTGTTGCAACCATAGCACAAATATTATGGAAGTTGATTTTGAGACCTATCTCATGAGAAGGAACTCATATCAAATACTACTAATGTGGCCAATCTGAGACTAGGTAGATGGTTTATGAGTCTAGGGGAAAACTATTATTCTGCTAAAGTAGTACAGAAATAAAATTATTCCTAGTGACAAATGGCTATACCTATAGATTAGTTTTTTGCTCAACCCTCGTCAGAGAAATATTTTAATGTAGTACATGAAAATTAACATAGAGATCCATAACTAGACAATATGTAGAGAGTGAGAGACTTTGGAGCAATCGGTCCCAATTGGGATGTCTTCATTAAACTCCTCTCCTAAACACTCATGGGCCTATGTGGAAGGGGAGACAGAAATATTGAATGAGCCAGAAGAAATGGATGACTCTAAGGAAACCTGTGTGTGTGTGTGTGCGCGTGCGCGCACACGCGCACGCGCACGCGCACGCGCACGTGCATGTGTTAATATTTCAAGGACCAGGTATATGGCACATAAACCTGGGGTTACTTTGCATGTTCAATATCAGCACTCAGGAAGTGCACAGATCAGATGATCACAGTTTTCTTTGCCTGCATTGTGGAGCAGTGATCTGTGACAGGCAATCTGGCACCCTGTTGAGCACAGGCATAAAATCTGGGTGACCCAGTGGAACAATCCATGAGGGACCCCAGAAAACTTTATGCCAACACTCCCAGGAGGCTGTGGCTTCAGACACAGGTCATATACCACCCCTCCTCAGGTAGAGGTGTGGCCACATAGCCCCAAGCCATCCCCATGTTAATGAGACATCTAGAGGCTTAGCCACATCCCTTCCCAGTTACTATAGCTGCCTTGCTTCTCCTGTCTCACCCAGAGCCACAGTGCCTGGGACAGACACGTGGGCCTTCTTTCCACTGCGCCAGGCTTGTTCCCACACTGCGTGATGGGTTGGAGGCCAATCTAAGACATACAAGATCTTGTTTCAAAAAAAAGTTGGCACTGGTCAAGCTGGATATCTGCATGTAGAAGAGTGCAAATAGATCGATACTTATCATCCTGCACAAAACTCAAGTCCAAGGGGAGTAAAAACCTAAACATAAAATTTAATACACTGAACTTGATAGAGAACAAAGTGGAGAATAGCCTTGAACTCACTCAAACAGGAAGAGACTTTATCAACAGCACAAATAGCACAGGCACCAAGATCAACAATTAATAAATGGGACCTCATGAAACTGAAAAGCTTCTGTATGGAAAAACACGCTGTCAATCAGACAAAGGGCAGCCTATGGAATTGGAAAATATTTATTTATTTATTTAAATAAATAATCTAACTCATACAATAAAAACTAGTATCCAAACCACATAAAGAACTCAAGAAACTAAACATCTCCCCCCAAAATCAAATTATTCAGTTTTAAATGGAACATATATCTAAAAAGATAATTCTCAATAGAATAACCTCAAATGCTTGAGAAATACTTAAAAAGACATGTTCAGTGTCATTAACCATCAGGGAAATGCAAATAAAAACAACTCTGTGATTCCATCTTACACTTATTAGAATGGTTACGATTAATAAAACCAGTGACAGCTGATGCTGGTAAGGATGAAGAGCAAGGAGAACACTTCTATTGCTGATGGGGACTGCAAACTTGTACAGCCATTGTGAAAATTAATACAGTGGTTCCTCAGAAAATTGGGAATTGATCTACCTCAAGACACATCCTAACCACTTTTGGGCATATACCCAAAAGATGCTCCATTCTACCACAAAGATACTTGCCAACTATATTTATTGCAGCTTTATTTGTAATAACCAGAAGCTGGAAACAACCTAGATGTACCTCAACTAAAGAATAGATAAAGAAAATCTGGTGCATTTACACAATGGAGTATTACTAAGTGGTTAAAAAGAATGGCATCATGAAATTTTAAGACAAATTGAAGGAACTAGAAAAAAAAATATATCCTGAGTAAGGCAACCCAGTCCCAGAAAACAAATATGGTGTGTATTTACTTATAAGTGGATATTTTCTGTAATCTGTACATCTAGAGAGGTTAGTAAAGAGAAGTGCATGAGCTGTGCTTAGCCATGCCACTTACAGTCTTCTCATGAAGAGGATAAGGGATATCCCTGGGAAAGGAAAATAGAAATGATTTTGTAGTTGTAATGGGAAGCTGCTGGGGACCCAAGTCGGAGGGATTAGGTTGGGGGTAGGGAATAGACAGATAAAGTGCAAGGAACAATGGCTGGAATTGGGGAGCACTGTGGGGTGATGTAGAAACCTAGTGCAGTAGAAACTTACAGGAATCTATGAAGGTGACTCCAATGAGGACTCCTAGTTGTGGGGATATGGAGTGTGAACTGGGCATCTTCTATTGACAGGCAAGGCTCCCAGTATAGGACTCCGATGCATTCAGTTGAGTTGTTGGCAGAGGTGGTCCCGTGGAGATCCCCAACCAACCCAGGCTGATGCTAGAACAGAGGCTTTTCACAAACTTACAGCAGAGCCTTATCACCCAGAACAACACACACACACAGCTCATTGAATGTGGAGAAGTCTAAATGGTGCCTGAATTGAGTCTTCACCCCTACATTCAAGTGTCTTTAGTGCAGGAAAGCTCTCTGCAGTTGCCTTACCCAAACAAGCCACAAAACCGTTGACCTACAATTTGCCCAGCCTACAAGATGTGCTGTGGCAATGGTGGTACAGAACATATCGGAGGAGCCAAGCAATATCTGATTTAACTTGAGGCCCACTACTCTATAGGGAGCCTGTGCTGGATATTGCTTGTGTGGCCAGGAACAACAGAGGAGATAGCCTAGAGGCCTAGGGTAGAACCAAACACCACTGCCAAAAACAAAACAAAACAAAACAAAACAAAACAAAACAAAACAAAACAAAAATAAATAAATAAATAAATAAATAAATAAATAAATAAATAATCCCTAAGGGTATTCTGCTATACTCAGATCAGTCCCTTGTGCAGCTGTCAGAGAGGCTTCCTATGGCAACATAGGAGAGTGGGTACAGAGACCCGTGGACAGATATCACATGGAGAGAGTTTGGTTGTTGTCTCTTGGAAGTCTGCTCCTTTTCTGAATGGAAATGGAGAAGGACTGGATCTGAGGGAAAGAAAAGAGTAAAGTGGGGTGGGTGGGGTACAAGAAAGGGAAACTATAATTGGGTTGCATTACATGAGAGAGGAATCTATTTTCAATAAAGAGAAAAATAAAAAGAAATAGCTGCCAAATATCATGAAATAAAAATATGAAATAGCAAGCTTTGAATGCCAAATACACTTAAAAGTGACTTTTAATTCTCTATAACACAAATGTACTTTAACATAGTTTTACATGTGATGAAAGAGAGCTAAAAATTGTTGTTTCTTCAGATGTAATTATATCTTAATTTAAAAAAATCACATATAGATAAAAAATTAAAGTGAAAGAAAATGCTGTGTTTGGACGGGCAGTGGTGGCACACACCTTTAATCCCAGCACTCGGGATGCAGAGATAGGTGAATTTCTGAGTTCGAGGCTGGCCTGGTCTACAGAGTGAGTTCCAGGACAGCCAGGGCTATACAGAGAAACCCTGTCTAAAAAAAAAAAAAAAAAAACCCAAAAAAGAACCGAAAATGCTGTGTTTGGATCCTTAATCTGATATGATAGAGATGGGCTTTGGGAAAGTAGTTAGGTCTGAACAGGATTGGTGCCCCATGGGAAGTAGCAGGAAACAGGTTTATTGCAGTGAATACACATCAAGAAGGCATCTCTCTCCAACCCAGAAAGAGGATCCTCTCCAGAAAATGTCATCTAGCCCGTTAATTGTGGATGCCCCAGTTCAGAAACCGTAAAAACTAAACAAGCTACTGCTTCAGCCTCACTGACCACAGTATCTGCTGCAGCATCCCCAAATGAAAGATATTTGAGAAAAGATATTTGCTCAAGAATTAAATATCCCATAATAATGTATGTGGAAGCAGTAAAGACTTTCACTATAATATAATAATGAAATAATTAATAAAAATGAAACACGTTTTTAAAAGGGTTAAGAGAATGAATAGATATATCTACAAAGGAGATTAATGGCTATCAGGCACAGAAAATAATCCTTTTAAAAATTATCCATCAGTTGAGCAGCCGGCCATGGCTGTTCTGAGGGACTGTGGCCGCGCTCCTGTTAGCGGGTCTGTGGTCCAGCCGGCAACCCGAAGGTGCGGTGCCATGAAGCTGAACAGCCTCAGTGTCCTTTACAAAGACAAACCAAAAGCAGTGCTGCTTAAAGCCGCGTACGACGTGTCTTCCTTCAGTTTCTTCCAGAGGTCCAGTGCTCAGGAATTCATGACCTTTACAAGTCAACTGATTGTGGAACGCTCAGCGAAAGGCAGCAGAGCTTCTGTCAAAGAACAAGAGTATCTTTGCCATGTCTACGTCCGGAGCGACAGTCTGGCAGGCGTGGTCATTGCTGACAGCTAATACCCTTCCAGAGTGGCCTTCACCTTGCTGGAGAAGGTACTAGATGATTTCTCCAAGCAGGTCGGTAGAATACACTGGCCAGTAGGATCGCCTGCTACAATCCAGTATACAGCCCTGGACGGTCACCTTAGTAGATACCAGAACCCCTGAGAAGCTGATCCCATGAGTAAAGTACAGGCTGAACTGGACAAGACCAAAATCATTCTGCATAACACCATGGAGTCTTTGTTAGAGCAAGGCAAGAAGCGTGATGACTTGGTATCCAAATCAGAAGTACTGAGAACGCAGTCGAAAGCCTTCAATAAAACTGCCTGGAAACAAAACTCATGCTGTGCAATCATGTGACATAGCCCACAGAGGCAGGCACTGGATCGTCATGTCACTTCAGCCCCTGGAGACAAGCGATGTCCTAGAAGAGGATCTGGAGCCAGGCAGACCGGCTGCTTTTATTTTGAAGTTCTCAAGAGGAATCGAGAGATGATTTAAGGGTGGGAACATTGAAGATCATATGTGTAGCTGTGACTTTGGGAAGAATTTGAGGTCCTCAAAAATGTAATGTTGGGAAAATGAAACCATAAACTCTAAGTGACTCTTATAGGTGCTGAAGGGCTTATTCTCAGCTAACCCTGGAAGGCTCTGTGGGAGGGAATCTTTGTCCTGATCCTTGGTATGACTTAGGATTTCATTTGTGCATTAATGATATTAACTCTCCAGTGATTGGGGTGGGGGAGGGTCTCGGGTGATAGGGTTGGGGTAGGCAGAGTTTGAACACTCCAACATTCTACTACCTTGCACTGGGGACTGGGAGAAGGTCACCATGGCCAGTAAAAGGCAGTGGTCACTGGGTCTCACATGTTTAGCTTGCCTATCTGCTAGGACTGGCATCTGGCAGGGACAGGGCCCATTCTAAGTACCTTTATCCAGTACCACAAAGATGACTTGTGGGAGGTACTTAGAATGGGCTAAGATGGGCAGTTGCAGTTTTATCAGCTAGCAGACTGAGTGCGGGCTGGGACTGTTCTGGTGTTGGAGGGTCAGCTGGGAGTGTCCATCTTTAGGGAAGAAGCAGACACAGGTGCCTTCAGCTGTCCGGTACGGAGGAACACTCACCTGGACTTGCAGGTGGACTTTGAACATCAATATCAAATTAGTGGGTACTGTCGTCTCTCAAAGCTGGTTTTATTTGTCTCTGTATCCACAAGATTGTTTTGGCAACTGTCTGGAACTTGCATTTGGAACAAGTCATTCCTGTGGGTACCAGGAAAAGTGCCAGCAGCTTGAACATTTCCAGTGCCCACCTGTGGTCTGTCGAGTTCTGACCTACAAGCCCCTTCCCAATCAGAGACAACTGCAGGGTAGAGGATGTTGAGGGGTTAGTCTGAGCTGGTACCACTGCCAGCACAGCCTACATGGTGAACCCAGAATGTGCCAGGTTTCACATTGCCTCTTCATATTCTGCTGTGCACAAACTATATCTGAGAGATCCTGTCTCCCCAGAAGCCACTGCTGGGATTCTGGCCTCTTATTTTTGAGCCAGAGTTGTCTCGCTCTGATGATCCCTACCCTGAGCCTGCTGAGCTGCCCTCAGGGTGTCCGTATGGGGAAGAGGATATCTACTGTGGCTTCCAACAGTCCCCACTAGTTGGTGTACCTGTCTATTTCTCTGGAGTGGCCTGCCCATGTAATTTTCCCATTGCCACAGACCTCTCCAACCCAGGGACCCTGGACAGCACAGATGCAGTGTGTTGCTGGCAGTTGAGGGGTCATAAATGGCTTGGGGTGCTGCCTCTTTCTCTCATTGCTCTGGGAGTACTGGGGAGGAGTCGAGGTGGGCAGCAGTAGAAGTTTGAGGGGAAAAGGTAACCTTTGCCTACATTCGCTGTCCTACAGGGTCTCGCTTGCCCTGCAGTGGATGAGTTGCTGTGTTTCCCATTTCCCCATTATATTCTAATTCTAAATCACTTGGCAAGAGTGTATTTTAATAATGCCTAATTTCTCTATGTTCTGTTTGAAGGTTTCTGTCCAAATAAAATTGTCTTTTGAAATTCAAAAAAAAATTATCCATCAGTTAAATGAAAATCAAGACAATGAGGTGGCACTGTATACTCACTAGAACAGATGAGAAGACACAGGTGAATAAATGTCTGCAACAATGTGGCAAAAATAGAAACCATTTTTATATGCTGCTAACCTGAATGGAAACTGCTGCAGAATGTTTAAAACAGTAGCAATGTATCAAGGTGACAATGGAGTTTTGATAAATTCTCTACTAGTGTAATGAAAACATACATTTGTAAACAAAAGTGGAGAAATAAAATGTGCTATATCCACACCATTAAAACATTATTGGCAATAAAAAAGAGTG
This sequence comes from Uromys caudimaculatus, assembly GCA_028551405.1. Lineage (NCBI taxonomy): Eukaryota > Metazoa > Chordata > Mammalia > Rodentia > Muridae > Uromys > Uromys caudimaculatus. The sequence continues at coordinate 99,863,119 of CM052708.1, forward strand.
GGATAGTAATTCATGATTCAACACAAATAGACTTTGGAGCTATTATCTAGGTGAGGCAAGCAACTTGCACCAGTTGTCTAAATAGTCAAATCTATCAGGATGGGAAGCAGAATAGTGGTTCGTTGAGAATAAGGGAATAACACTGGAGAAAAACAACTACGAGGTATTGTGTTTCTTTACAGGGACAAAGTTTACATGTATAGTGTGATAAAGGTGGCACAAAGCTACAAGACTTAAGTGCATGAATTTATATAAAGGCTGAATGTGTTACTAAGGTCACCTTGTTTACAGAAATTGGGGGAATTATCTGGTTGCTTTTCACCAACTTCTGGTCTAATAGACAAGCTTATTCATTGCTTCCTCTGTATTCCTAAATTACAGCAATGAATAGATTTCTGTAGCTACCATAAGCTATGCTAATGTTTTATTGTTTTAACACAGTATTAAAATTCTTTAATTTTATATTATATAGTATGTATGTAGTTATATGTATGTTATTACATATATGTATATATTATTACATTATGTATATTATATATTATTACATATATTATATATTATATTACATAGATGTATATGTGTAATTATGTATATATGTAAATATTATACATGTTATATGTATAATATAATATGCATATGATATATAGGGATAGATCATAAATGGGGTACAATCTCGGTGGACTTCTTCCTTTGGTAGACTTCACAGAAAAAAAAAATTATTTTACTGAGGCCACATGCATTTCTGGGTTTACCATCTCCTTCTCTTCCATTTTCAAAGTAGCAATGTCTGATGGAGTCTTCCTCAAATTTAATTCCTTTGAGGTTGTTTTCTTTTGTGCCTCTCTCTTCTTAGGAAGATCCATTTTGCTCTTTTGAGCTTGCCTGGATAAACTTTGGGTATATCTGATTAGCACTCTCATTTCATCTGACATGTATTCCTTTGTACTATGTAAGGCAATGTGAGTGTCTCTGGGGAGCCATATCCTTCCCACTCTATGGATGAGGATAACAAAACTACTTACTTTCCCTGCTGGCCTCATCTCACTATTCCATAGCTTTTCTGCATCTCTATTCTCATCTGTTAGGATCCACTTTGGACACATTTTATGTTTTATTTCATGCTCTTGTACTTTATTTTTATCAGCAATGGCATTAGAGTTTCATTTTACCTCTCTCATGCATTTCACTTTCCACATACGACTGGTTCGAGATATAGACTGGTCTGAACAAGATGGAGTGCACCATGGCCCATGGCATGCAAGTGTAGGGCAGAAATGACTTTCAGAACTTGGTTCCCTTTTCCCACCATGTGCGTCTCAGTGATTATACCTGAAACCCCAGCCTAATGGTAAACATCTCTAACTATGGGGCCATCTCACAGCCCCCAAGCCTTGTTATAACAGTTCTACTATGTTTTCTGTGCCCTGGACTACTCACCGTACAACCCTTCCTGTCCTTGGCAGTTGGAGGTGAGGTGATGTAGTCAATGACACAGACTCCGGGAGCAGGTGAGAAATGCCTCAACAAGCTCTCTGAACACTGTTGTAAGCTCCTTTAATAGCCATTGGTCCCAAAATAGTATCTTTTCTAAACAACAATTCCCAATTGACTGACACTGTTTGAACCAGCAATTCTTGGTCTCTCAAAAGGTCCTCAATTAGGTCCTCCTACAGGAAATTCTTTTAAGGTCCCCGACATTTACACAGAGGAGGCCCTGCTATTCCTACTACAGAACTATTTGTGCCCTAAAATGCCACATGTTTTGCAATCTCTGAAGTAGCTCACATTTATTGTAGTTATGTTCAAAGTCATAGTACCCAGAAGTCTTCCACCCATGCCTGTGCCATGGGAGAAAGAATAACTATGAACAGCCTATCTCTCCCTTTCAAAGTCTGGGCTGATGGGATAAGTCATTTTCCCTAGCTGAGAGGATCTCCAATTTGCCAGGCTCTGTATCCCATGGCAGAACAGAACTTCCACATTCAGATATATTTTGGGGGTTATTCAGAGCTAAGTTTTCAGATTTTAATTGTTTGACACACAGAAATTACTCTCCTATTTTTGGATTCTCTGTTATTTGTATTCATCCCGTGCTGAGGAAGCAGAAACGCTCCATTCTGCTGTTGACAATGCATAAGAAATTGCTCTCTGCCCCGAGGAATTTATTTCAGAGCAATTCAAACTGGTTAAATCAGTGTCAGGCTCTCAACTTTGAACAGACAGCTGGGGAGAGGAGATAAGCTTTGAAGATGCACCAGGAATGGTGTTTATAGAGGGAATGAAAGTGGAAAAGACCACAGTTAATCAAGAAAGGGATGGATTATACACACGTTGGAAGGGAGCAGTAAGGAGGAAGAAACTAACACTCGAGGTAAAGGGGAGGCCAGGCCAGCTCAATTTTATCTCCTGAATTTTCAGAGATCCTGAGGAATTTAGACATCAGCTGGATTTATCTAGCAGGCATGCCTCCTGAAGTTTATCCAGCATTCCATCACATACGTGCTTTTTGCTTATGATACTGAGCGGCTTCCTTTTTCATGCTGTGAATAAAATTGATTCCTTTGTGGTTTTCCAACTCAAAGTCACACTCAACCATAGGCTGAAAAAGTCACACTGAACGGACTGTAATTCACGGGTTCCCATGACATCTTTACCTTTAAAATAAATGTTTACAATTCAACTCACTCTTAGTTGGTAATTATACATTACTTATACATGAAAGTTCTCTGTGTTATAAGAAATGAGGATGGCAAAGAAGGTTGTGATAACTCCCAGATACAGTACCTCATCAGATACACATATAGATGGTCCAGGCAGGTGTAGAGGCTCTCTTGCTGCTGTAGACTGTCTTCCCGTGCTGCAGTAGCCAATCTTATCCCTCTCCTCTGCAGCCTCTATAGTATCCTGCTGTTCATATTCCACTATAACTGTCTCTCCCCACTTTCCTGTGGTTAGACTCTGACAGTTTGGACATGAAATGTGTCAGGGTGGTGAGCCATTTGCCCTCATTGTTCCTCAAACACCAAGCTTGGTATCACAGATACTGATGAGTTCATATTAGGGAGATCTCTCTCCTTCTCTCTTTCCCTCTCCTTCTCCCTCTCTCTCCCTCTTTCTCTCCCTCCCTCTCTCTTTTTCATTCACATACATACACACACTATAAGAAAATAACTGTAACACTAAAATGGGTTTAGTGTTAAAGCTGGTCTTATGGAGCACTTGTTGTTTGAATTCTGAGCTTCTTCCTTAGAATTCTGATTTGTTTGTGTGGGAATACACAGCTGCAGGACTGGACAAGGAACACGCTGATGTAGAGTTCCAGATGATCCTTTCACAAACCTGACAGCTGAGAGCTCAAAACTGAGCCTTGATCTGCCCAAGGTCATCCCAGATGCAAGGTATATTTGACAGAGTAAGTAACACCAGTGTGGCCACACCCAGTAAACCCATTAATTTGTGAATCATGATCATAGCAAAAACATATTTTCTTTTTATCCTAAGCAACTAAAATTGAATGAATCAGTTTGTTACAGAGCTATAGGTTCTTTTATAATTTGAATATGAAATATCTGCCATGGGTTCATGCTTTTGATATCTAGCTGCTGGTGCTTTTGGGAAGGTTCAATGAAAGCCTTACTGGATTGTTGAAGCATTGGGAGTGGGCTTTGAGATTTATAGCCTGGCCTGGCCTTTGCTTCCTGGATGCCATGCAGGCCTCCTGCCACCTGCTGCAATGCTTTTGCTCCATGATAGACTCCATTCTTTCTGGAACCGTAAGCTAAAATAAACCCTTTTCTCCTGTAACTAACTAACTTTCTTTCTTTCTTTCTTTCTTTCTTTCTTTCTTTCTTTCTTTCTTTCTTTCTTTCTTTCTTTTTTCTTTTTTGTTTTTTGATTTTTTTTCAAGGCATTTTATCACAGCAACAAACTAAGAACTGGAAAAAGCAATATAAATAACCAGAACATTCATTTCTATATACACTGAGGTTGGCATTTAGGAGATGCTGTTATGTGTAGGCTAAGCAACATGACAATTTATTTCTCACATTAAAATAGTACAAACAGAATCTGTAACATACTTTTGCAGTTGAAAAAAGTGGAAAAGTTTAGATACAAGGTATTTGCCCAAAGGCAGATGAATGGAAAATAATAGAACCAAGGTCTGACTGCCCCAAGAATAGTCAGGCTAATCTGCAGTGTCTTAACTATACTGATTCAGGGTTAGAAAGGCCTAGGGCTTACTCACAGCCTTCATACAGTCCACAAAAGCAAGGCACCTAGATTAAATATGCCTTTTGATAAACGGTGAAACCTTAGCATAACTACAAAGAGTGAGGTAGGGACCTACTGTACAGGTGTTCCTGTATTGAAAGAGGAACCAAAGGCCAAAGAACATATTCAAAGAAAAACACTGCTTCCAATTGGAAAAACAAGAAAACAGTATCCACAGCAAATATAACAAACACCTAGTAATTCAAGAAGATCTTGTAGAATTAGGTAAAGTCGCAAAGTAAGATATCTTTTCTCTCTAAGTGAACTTATCCTCAGGAACAGATTTGGCTGGATAGGAAATTGGATTATGTAGTTGTCTATAGTTTTCATGAGAATATTTCATCAAATACAATTTGTCAAAGTTTCTTAGTCACTTATGTATAATCTAACAAGACTGTGGTGAAAGGAATGGAGACAGTAGGAAATAGTCATGTGTAGTTTAGTGTCTTTACTGATGTATCTCTTTATAGCAAGTGATTCCACTGTGTTTCATGTACATTTTTTACAGCAGTTGTGAGCCATCACTCTTGGGTGCTGGGCACTGAACTCTGCGAGAGCCAGAAGCACTCTTAATTATTGAGCCATCTATCCAATCTCTCATTTCTTTTAAAACACATTTTCATTACATTTGATTTCTTCTATAATTTAAAAAATTATAACAAAATGGCTGTGTGATAAATCTATTTTTATAGAAGCAGATTAATATGATGTGCTGACAGCACTGGAAACCATTGGTTTCCTACATTAGCATTATTTAGCTATGCTGTTATAATCTTGATCAATCATGGAATTCTCTATACAGATATTTTATTCAATTTAAAATTTGACTTTATGTTTGTATTACTGCATATTTCATTCTTCAGATTATAGTTTCATTGTCAAGTTTTGCTGTTAGTACTATTCTATCTCTGTAAATAAAATGGGAACACTTCTATTCTATACTGTGGCCTACTTTAACTGAAGTAAAATTATAAGAATATGGGACTTCTGTTGAATTCTGTTGATTAGTGTGCCTGTTTTTTATGCCAGCAATAGGTTGTTTGTATTACTATGGATCTGTAATATAATCTGAAATCAGGAATAGTAGTGCCTCTACTAGTGTTTCCATTGTTAATAACTGTTTTGGCTATACTAGGTCTTTTGGATTGCCATATGAATTTTAAGATTGTCATTTTAACTTCTGCAAAGAAATGCATTGGGATTTTGATGAGGATTCCATTGAATTTATAGATGGCTTTTGACAGGATGGTCATTCATAATAAACTCATGCTCCTATATTCACTTAACTTTTGGCAAAGTCCCAAATATACCCTGAAGACAAGACAATATCTTCAACAAACACTACTGGTTACATGCATAGAAAAATGAAACTAGTTGCATATCTTGTATCTTGCACAAAATTTCTTCAGGTTCCTGGCCTGAGTTACTCCTGCCTTTGCTTCCTTCAGTGGACTGTGATTTTAGATGTATAATCCAAATAAACTCTTTTCTCCCCCAAATTGTTTTTGGTCATGATCTTTATTATAGCAATATATTGTAAGTTGATATAAGTTTAAAAAAAGTAACAATTGAACACCTTCATTGTCTCTGAAGGTAGTTTTAATCCTGTGTTATCCATGTGCTCTGCTTCTGAAGCAGCACACATATTCTGAGTTCTTCAATTCTTCAATGATTACCTAGAAATACACTCTTTTTTTGAAATACACTCTTAGTTTAATGAACTGAATGTTTTGAAGTTACCTTCATTCCACTTATTCCTAATGTCCATTAATTAATTTTTTAACTTCTTTTACAGTTGTAGTATAATCAGAAAAGGTAGTCTGTACAATCTATTATTGCAAAAAATATCCTGTGGCTAGGTTCACATTCGATTACTGCTAATAATTTATGATAATAAAAAGAAAAGCATATTTGCATCTTCAAAAGATGGCAAAGTCTTACAAAATACCTGTTACATATTTCAGAATGTTTCTTTCTTCTTTTGCAAACTTTGGGTTATTCAGTGCATCCTAGTTCTCAGCTTGTCTGTTTGTTCCATAACCTGTGCCTTTAGTTATTAATTATCCACACTGGAAATGTTATATCTAAATAAGTACATAGCATTCATTGATTCTAGAACTCATTGTTCAATTTTTATTCCATTTCGTATCTCATACCTTGGTTTCTCCTCAGATTCTCTTCTGTACTGCATTTCATTGAGATATTGTCTCTGAGAATTGCTCTAAGATCTGGGCTGACCTGCTGGATAAAGAGTTCTTAGATCTTCTGTTGTGTTGGTGATCTGTAGTATTTCTTACTATAATAGATAATTCTAGTTCCTTCTACATCCTAGCATTTCAGACTAAAAAAAGGAAACATTCTTGATCTTTGTCCCAGAAGATAACTTATTCTTTCTGATTGGCAGACAATGATGAGGTTCTTATACCAAGCACAGACATAGAACTGTCTTTCTTCACCACTATCCATTAGTCTTAATCTGCTTTTTCTTTTTGTTACCCAGATATTTCACCTTGGAGACTTTTTGTTCTTTATTTACATATACATTATCTGAGGCTTTACACCATGATAGAACTTCTTCAGCAGAACACTTCCAATTTTTGTTCTGTGCTTTAACATGTAGAGCTTAATTAGTTTCCTGTCCTAGAAACTCATCTCCAATTAAATTAGAAGCACAGAAATAATATTGAACTATTGGACAATGCTTCATGTACACTTAGTTGCCATATGTCCACGTTGCTCTCATTTACCTTTCACTTCTCTGTGTGGTCACCTTTAATTTCATCTCTCTATGGAGTTTTAGGATTGATTTCTGAGGGAACCTGAACTCTGAAAGCCTCAGGAAAGCAAGTGTTCTCAATTCCTTTTCCTTATCCTGATGTGCTTGCACCTATGTTCTTGGTCACAGGGAAGAGAGTGACTGCCAATGCCTTCTAGCCCCCTTATCATCTCAGATGGTATTCACACACATGGCCAATATTGATTTTCTATCATACGATTCCCATTGCCAGGGCCCATGCTTTCATTGGGGCTTCCCCCTTCAACCCTTGCTAAAGTCCCCTCTGATAGAGTGTTCAGGTTCCTTTATGTACCAATTTTCTCCAAAGTGAAATGTTTCTTCTGGGAGGGAGGTGGGAGTCCCAAAAAGCTTAGGAAACCTGTGGTGCTCACAGAACTTAGGAAGCTCAGAAAACTACAAGGCACACAATATCCTTCCTCAATATTACGTAGTCAGTAGTTTCTGAGGAGAGAAGCCTCTATAAGTGGAGCTGACTGTGATATCTCTGTCAGGATCCTCCCACATACTAAGGTGGACTGTCCATGAGAGGGGCTTTTGAGTCACCTACAATCCTGTAATTAACTCTAAAACACTTACTGGTAAGGACTGGAATGGAATTGTCTCTTTGGTTTGTCATCAGTGCCCAGTCTGGGTTGAATAAATAGCTTGTTCACAATGCCCAGGGAAAACTAGCCATGGGTTCTTATCCATGAAAGCAAAAACCCCATGCTCCTCTGACACAGGCTGCTTTATGAAGACCCCAGTGTTGTCTGCATCCATCTACCTTCTCACACTTCTTTAGCTCATTCATATAAGTTGGATTGGAATGGACAGGTACTGATGGACTCATTGAGTACTTCACTACAAAGTTTGATTCCTCCATGTTTCACTGTGTTTGATCCTTATATCATTATGCTGACACAAAGATTTGAACCCCAAAACTTCATGCTCAAGACTATTTCCACTTTTAAAAAGTTTCAGAAAACAGGAGAAAAGAAAACCATTTGGATTTCCCTTGGTCATGTATACAAAGTCACATAATGACATACACATTCCCAAACTCTAAGGCCTGTGAGCAAGCACTGGAGCCTTGCAAACTGTTTATAAACTCTGTGGCATAATGAATGAATGAATTAGCACTCAGGGTTTGTAGCTCTGGGTTCTTCTTGCATAACTATATAACGCCATAGCCATCATTAATTTCTTTTGGCTCCTCCTTCCTGCCCAGCATAGGCTAGCTGCAAGCAGACCATCGACCATTCTCTGAGCAGGAGAGACCAAGACCGACAAATCTATTTCTAATGGATCTCAAAATGGGAGTGTTGTAGTTGCTATGGCAAACACTGGAACCAAAAAGCAACTTGAGGAAGGAAATTATTGATTGGCTTAAAACTTCAGGTTCATCATTCAAAGAAGTTAGGGTAGGAACATAAAAGAAGGCCTTACTGCTATTCCACATAGTGTTACCATGAAGACCTCATTTCAGAGCCAAGGAAGTACATCAGGAATCATGGAGACTGTAGCTTGCAAGCTGCCTTGCAGCTTATACTCATCTAGATTTCTTCTACAGCTCAGGACCATCCCTGCTTATGACTGGTACTGCCTAAAGTGGGCTGTGTCCTTCTACATCAACTAACAATCAAGACAATAAATTCAAAATACCTAGGCAATTCTTTAACTGAGCTATCAATTCAGATGACTCTAGGGTGTGTCAATTTGGCATGAAATACATTATTTTCCAGATAACAAACCTTCCATGAACAGAATGTACTAAAACCTGGCAGATTACTGTTCATTAATTTTGTAGTTAGGCTGTAGAGTACACATAAAATTTCAAACATAAATGTATTCATCTGTATTCTCCACTTTAAAAGAAATGAAGAGAAATGCTGCTTGCTCTGACACATAAAGCATAAGCCACATTACATCCCAGTGTTTCACAGTATCAGACAGCCCTTTCATTGTAGATATATCACTCGGTGGTGATTTGAATTGTGTCATAATTCTTAGCCTTCAACTCTTTGTCACCCTCCTGTTTTCCTTAGCTCCTTCCTGCTCAGAGTTATTTCCTGAAAACCTGTTATTGCAAGTTTAAGATTTTAAGTTCAATTCTGATAACAGCTTAAGAGGAAATACCTTTCAGCAATGTATACCCTTCCCCGGCCCCATCCTCCACTGTTTTTCACATGAGCAGCGCCCTCAACCAGCTTACAGGTCTGAAGAATCATTGAGAGAAGACTTCTTCCAAGGTAGTTGGTTGCTTCCATTAGAAGTGCTCTCTAATCATTTCTATAACCCCTGCCTAATCAGAAAGTGTCAGGTATTACGAAAAACCCACAGTGTGAAAGTGAAGTCACTTTGCGCACAAAATTTTCTTCTGTTCAAAAAGAACAAGGGAAACACCAGACGTGCTGAAGTGGACTAGGGTTGCCAGGGAACCCACGAAGCCACAAAGAACTACAGACAACTAAGAAAGGCTGAGTGTGGGAAAAGCTCACCAACTGATTATCTAATTCCTAATGGTCATTTTGAAAACATACACACAAGTAGCATAATAAGATTGAGTGGATTGAATTTCAGAATATGTTTGTATATACATATATACATATATGTGCATGTACAATGATTAATAAAATGAGGCTATGGAAGAAAGCAATGAAGAGTATATCGGAGGGCTTGGATGGGGAGGAAAAAGAAGGGGAAATGATATAAGTATATTATGATCTCAAAAAAGAAAAGAAATAATAAAAATATTTTCTTTAGTTCTAAAGCAGGCACCCATTTATCCATCTTTTACAATTTCCTATTTATTCTTAAGCAGCAGATAAAATTACAAATCTCTCTCTTCTGATTTCTTTGAATAAAAGAGTAGCAGCACCTACCCTAGGATGTCCAGGTATACAAAAATCTCACCTCTGTTTGCCAAACACCAGATGAACAGTATCAGAGGTGGATTCTGATCTTGGGTTTGCTTTTGGATGAAGCATGCATGTGTCCTCACAGTAATGAAGGAAGGTAGAAGATGAAACAGAAGATGGAAGAAATGAAGGAACCTAAGACCACCACTGAAAATGGATGTAAGTCTACAGTTTTGCAGCAGTCGTTTCTCCAGCATTCTCTACACTATGACCCTGTACTACTTCAATAAGCGAATCAGGTGTGTTAAATGCTATTTTTACATGTGAGAAATATTTTTTGTGTCTATTTCCTGAAAACTTCTGCTATTTTATAACTAGATTATAGCTATGTGCCTTGGCACCATCAAGGCATGAACTTCTAAGCAAGTTAGTCCATAAAATATTCATTTTGGAGGAAGGTTAGACTTACCACCCATCTCCACTAACATAAACAGATCCCTCTTATTGGTTTGTGAAGCAAGCTGTCTTCTCCATCAATAATTCTCCTCATCCTAGACAACACTGAGATAACAACAACAACAGAAATTTTTGATGATTATAACAAATGTGCCTTTAGCCTTGAGTGGATCTCACTAACGAGACTGAAGTTTGGCCAGTGGATCTAATCCAAAAATAGTTATCTACATAGATGGATGAATGGATGGGTGGGGGGGTGGATAAATGGATGGATGGATAGATGGATGGATAGATGGATGGATAGATGGATGGATGGATAGATGGATGGATAGATGGATGGATAGATGGATGGGTGGGTGGACAGATGGATACACAACTGGATATCTGTCAGAGTGGATGGTGAATAGATGGCCTAAAATAGTTTCATATCACTTGGGAGCAGAAGATATCTTTGTTTCATGTATTCTTCATTGTGACCTGCTCTCCAGGATTCCCCTTTATTTTCCTCAGTGACTACAAAATATACCTGTTCCAATGGGGCATGTCAGGGAGGACTTTTAATCCCAGCACTCAGAAGTCAGCAGCAGATGGATTTTGGGTCTATAACATGATTTCCAAGACAGTGAGGGCTGTATAATGACAGTGTCTCAAAAAGGAAAACAATAGCAACGAAAGAAACACCTTATTCCAATATTCAATAAAAGAAAAAAAAAAAAACAGATTCTGTGAACCCCAAAGAGCCCTGGAAGAGGAATGGAAATCTAGTTACAAGAACTGCATTCAGAACAATTTTAAATAATGATACAAATGAAAGTGAAATCTAATTCATATTTAAAATGTCATATTCTTAATTCTTTTTCTTAGGAAATGTTTTGCTTCATTATCTTACATATTTTTATTTCCATTTCTTATATTTAGAGAAATAGAAGTACAGAGCAAATTAAGGTAGCTAGGAAGTAGGGGCTGGTGTTTGAACTTAAATGACTCTGGCAGTGGAGCTCATGCTTGAATTTATCCTACTGTCATTTGCAGTTATCAAAACTTACCCTTGCATAACTTACTGCTATTCTGACAGCCTTCACTGATAATAAACAACCTGAATGTATTCACTAGCATTATATAGCCTGACTCTGATGCTGCTTCTGGCTATCCATTAACTCTAGGCAAACAGATGGCTTCTAAGTCAAATGCCAATTCTCTAAGATTATCCCACATTGTTCTTCTACCTTAAATGTACAATGACTCCATATTAACTAAGGTCAATATGGTAAACTACCCATGTAGATGAGTCAGTATGATTTGTTTATGGGCACAAACACAATTGTATCCATAAATAAAAGTGTAATTATACTATGAAAAGTGCATTATGTTGATAAAGTTTTACCTCCACAGTATATGGGAATCCCATGTTGGACATGCTACATATCTTTCCTGGGTTATAAGTCTGTTATGGAGCATATTTATGAGTAAAAAATATGCTACACAAAGTGAAGAACAAAACACTTACAGTGAAGTTCAATGTGATGTTTGCACTCTGGAAAACAAAAATTGACTTTGTCATTCTAATGGGGCACATTAAGACAAAGATGACTAGAATTGTCAAATGGGTTCAACAAGATGCAAAAACTGAGGGGTAAAAATCTCTAGTCACTATGATTATTCACTGAAAGGAGATGGGTGATACATGGCTTCCTTACCACTAAGGACAGATTATCAAATCAAAAGAAACACAGGAAATAGGAGGACAAGAAACAGGAGAGAAAAGAAAGATATACTGAAGATAAAAAAAAATGAAAAAAATCAAAAGAATGATGTTGGAAGAGAAGAGCAAGGAAGTGGAAGACAGAAGACAGAAAGCAATGAAAAGGAGGGTAAGATAGAAATGAAGCAGAGAAACAGACCTTCCTCCAGCTATGGACCACAGTTCACATCTGCCACTCCTGTTTCAGCTCCCGAACTTTCTTTGTGCAATTATTTTTAAACCTAGGATAGACTAAATCTTAGCATTTTTCTGTCATCCTACCTTCCACAGACATTAAGATTCCACCAGAAAGAGGTAGCTTATTTAAAGCTTAGAGTAAAAGAAAAAGAAAAATATGCTAACATATTTACAGGCACATTTATACCAGCATTTGACAAGAAAGGATGTCCGCATCTGTCTCCTCTATAAAATCATTGCTGCTCACAGGGCAGAGGAGAAGGCAGAGCCTGTCAAGCTTGCCTGCTCTACAACTGTCTTCAGATATCAGCTTCACAACCACAGCACCACATCCTTGTGAATTAGATATTTGTCAGCAGCAGCCAATAGAAATGTAAAATACTCACTGTGAAGATGTCTTCTCATTCTCCAATGAAAGAGCCTGAAGTTCAGACATGGAAAAAATCTCCTGTGGGGGAAAAATCTAGCTACAGTTTCTCATTTATTTAGAAATAAGTCCATTAATTTTTTTTTGTAGAACAGACACAAGCAGAGTTTAGAACAGAGTGGGTAAGAGCTAAGGCCTGGATCAAGGAGCAAAGAACACAGAAAGAGGTCAGTCAGTGATCTTAACAGTTCATAGCATTGTCAATCTGAAACATTTTAGGAATGCCAATCCATACACCTCTAAATATGTTTCAACCTTAAATCCATGTCAACAGGAAGCAAATGTATTCAAACATATTGTTTTGGTTCTCTTCTGATGAACTGCTTTTGTCTGATCCACTCAGTATATCTCCATGTTTATTCATTCCCTAAGAATGATTTGGAAATCACCTACAAACATCAAAGTCCTATATGTTTATGATAAATCAGATTTTCTCTGAGAGGATTTATATACCTGAAGAACATTCAGCCAACTGTTGATTTGGGCAAGTGGCTGAGAAGGTCAAGAACATTTTGCACAAACATGAGGACCAAAGTTCGAATCCCTAGAACACATTCTAAATGTCAATTGGGTGTGGCATCCCACCTCTAATTCTATCCTCAGAAGGTAGAGACAGTGGATTCCCAGATCAAGCTTACTGACTAGACTAGTCATATAAGTGAGCTCTGGCTGTGATTCAGAGACACTGCCTCAACGAAGGAGGGAAGGCTGACCTCTCCATGCACTGGAACACAAACACATGTTTCCATACACATGTAAAACATGTCTATACACACATTCGCACACCACACACATAAAAATGAAAAAGAAAAAATAAACAACAGCATGCGAACATTGGGATGCTTATATTTCAGGAATGTTAACATGCCAGACAAGTGGGTACCATTACTTTTACTTTAGGGTTCAAGAAGGTGATGGAAATAAAAAGGGAAATTGAGCATTTACATATATGAAGGAACTCTAACATGTACATTCTAATTTTGAATCCTATTTTTAGCTGCTATACTACAACATATTAGTGCAATTGCCCTGCTTAATTAGAGATCAATCTAGGATTCTGTCAGATTGAATGGAAAAGTTGTAGCTGAAATGTCCAGAGAAGACTTCCCAGAGGAAGGGTCATCCTAGTGAGTGAGAGCTGGGAAGGAATAGTTTATATGATGGCATGCAAACTGAGCCAAATCAAGTGTTGAGTGGAGACCACAGCAGAATGGCAGGTGAAGGGAATCTCTCAGCCATTACAGCTTCACTCAGTGTCCAATATGACATCTATTTCAATATACTCAAACATTCCTCCCTCAGCACAAGAAATAACATAGAACCTGAAATGTACTTTAATTAGTCCTCATTAAAGATGAGAAGACTGAAATCAAAGTCAGTCTAACACTAAAAACACAGACTGTGGGGTTGACTGCCTCCCTACCATGTTGCCTATGTGCAAATCAGAAATATTCAGGCTGGGGCAATGAGTGAAGCTTTTGCCAAACAAGTATGGGGATTGTAGTTTGTGTTCAGAATCCATGTAAATGTCCAGAGGATATGATGGCCTTCTTGTAAATCTAGCTTCTGAAAGCAGACATAGGAAAATTCCAGAGCAATCTGACTTCTAAGACGCATGTATGCACACATTCATATGCCCACACACATGGGCACCCCCCCACACACACATAAATAGCAGTGTTCAGCATGGTATCAATTATCAAATAATGATGAAAATAAAGGTCATTCTAAGACATAGTCAGGGAGTTAAGGGCCAGAACTGATAAAGAGAAACATACTACGGACAAATCCCACAAAAGGAACAAACAGTGGCAGTCAACCTTTGAACATTTTGTATTATTCTGGACTCTGTCATTTAGAAACAGCCAGAATCTATGAGGAAACTCACAAGAACTTATTATAGGATTCAGATCTTAACAGTGGTGCAGAGGCTCTAGGTGAAGTTCAGAAGGAAGGAGAAAATTGACACAAGAACAACCTGGGATGTTTCAACTCTCAGATATTTGGAAGCTTAGCATCCAAGTGCTGTACAGAAAGATAAGACCTGATACTGGCTTAGTATTAAGACTGCCATCCCTGAAAATTGATCATAGTGTCTCACAGTTGTCTGGGATCTTCCTGGTCAAGGAGAGAGCCATGAGAGAGCAGAGCTAGGCATCCAACAGAGTGGAACAGAACTTTGTTCACTTCTTAGCATCTCCCAGCCCCAGGGCACTCCAGACCTTCATGATGTTGCTACAATTTTGTCTGTCAAAATCTTATGTGATTTTCAGCCTAAACTCTCTTTGGAAAGATTTTAGGAAATGTAGTTACTCACTCATAAAGCTATGTCTACCAAACAAAAGAAGTCATCCAAATCCAACCTCTAGGTCAAACCCAGATTACTGGCAGTTACAGGAGAGAAATTAACCTGACACAGGCATGTTTATTTATTGACAAGGTTAGCTATCTTCTGTACTAAAATGCAAAGTATGATGGTTTGAATGAGAAATATCTCCCATAGGCTCCTATAGCTGCTCACCCTGTCCCTCATTAGTAGCGATGTTTGGGAAAATAATGAAAGCCTCAGGATATAGAGACTTGCTCGTGGAGGAAGTACATCATTGGGCATGTGCTTTGAGAAACCATTTTTTGTTCTCTATTTCTGCTTTCTGTGTGGAAATAAGATGTCATCTCTCTGTTTCTTGCCTGCTAAGATGACTTCACACCCCTGCTGCATACCTTCCTCACTAAGATGGACTCCATGTAACTGTGAGCTAAATTAAACCTTTCTTCCTTGATTACTTTTGTCAGGGTACTTTATCATAGCAACACAAAAGTAACTAAAACAGAAATCTTTCTAATTCTCATTTGTTCTTGTCAGAAATTATGTCATAATAATGAGAAAAGTTACTGTGACAGAATATGAACTGGATTACCTCTAAGGACAAATGTTTAAATGCTGGGCAGTTAATCATATGAGTGAAACTGTTCCAATAAAAGGACTCTGGAGTAGTATGCTAGTCTACTAAAAGGGCAGCTGGTGGTGGCAAAACGTGTTGCAGACCCATTCTGTTTGCAGACATTCTGACCATAGCAGAGGCTGTCATGAGAGACAGAAAGGACCAACTGGCAGCCATGAAACATGCTTTGCAGTTACATGTAACTACAGAGTTACACCTCTAGTACAGATGGTGGATAATCTTCTCAATAAATAAACATGCCTGTGTCAGATTAATTTCTCTCCAGCAACTGGTAGTAATCTGGGTTTACCCTAAAGGTTGGATTTGGCCAACCACTTTTGTTTCATAGACTTAGCTTAGGAGCCATGGCTTATTGCTTACTGGTTGCATAGATTTGGGTAACTGTTTCTCCTGTCTGGTCCTATCGTGTCTAAAAACTAAAATACTTCTTATTATGGATATTTTGAGGATAATTTGAGTTAATAACTCGTATGTATTAGAATAAATCAGAATATATTAAGATCACAATAAATGATTCTCTGGAGTTTTTCCCCTCAAATATTAAATGAACATCCACTCTTCCCAAGACCTGGATGGAGTGCCAGACATACAGAAAGTAAAGAGTGCTTGTGTTCACAAACCATCCATTCTTCCAGAGAAAACTCATCAATAAATAAACAATTAAACATTCAGTATTTCATAAAGCTGATTATAAATGCCATAGACACAAGAGAAGCCAGGTTTAAAATATATGAAGGAGCTAGAGAGATGGATCAATGGGTAAGAGTACTTGTTGCTCTTCAGAGTACTCAGTTTCCATGCCTAACACCCACAGTGCAGTTCATAAGAATCTGTAACTCCAGTTTCAGGGGATCTGATAGCCTCTTCCAGTTTCTTCAGGCACAAGGCACATAAGTGGTACACAGACATACATGCAGACAAAATTTCCATATAAATAAAATAAAATATATACAAATATGACAGAAAGATTTACTTGTCTTTGAGTTGCATGAAAAATTTTTTATTGATAGAGTAAGGTTGAACTATGTTTTTGATTGAATAGGTGGGTTTATTTAGCATATACCAAGAAAAAATAGAAGGCTAAATAGAAAATCTTAAAGGGGAGCATCAGATAGAAAACAAGCCACGTGCTCAATATATCCATCAGAGACCACTAGAGTAGCCAAATAGAAATAGTAAACATTAACATCATCAGATTGGGGGCTTACATATTTCTAGTAGAAATTTACGCTGAAGCCCTATTTCAACTATCTGCTGGAGTTCACAGTGGAGAGCCTTGGGCAGAACAGAATGTGCCCCAGAAGAGGCTTCCAAGTAGAAAACAAACACCAGCAGATAGATAGCACCATCAAATTTGGTGCTTGCAATCATCCAGAAGAAACTAACTGGGGAAGCAGAGACAGTCAGCCTGCATTTCCAACTGAGAGAGTGCTGCGCAGCCGGTCTGCTCCAGTCTCCCATTCCCACTGTGAAAACTTTTATATTATGGGATAATCAATGGTAACCTTGTGAAATTGTTTATCTTCTAACTTTCTTCAAGGAAACATTTTTAATATCCTTAGCTGCTTGATGCTTTCCTTTCTCCTTGTTACAGACTGAGAGGATCAGACTGCCCAGACAGAGTTTTAGAGGCAGTTTTCTTGTTCTGAGTTTGTTTTCATCAAGCCTAAATAGGACATGAGAATTTACCAACATAATATTCACAACAGAAATTTATAATGCAACAACAACAACAACAACAACAACAAAAGACTTTAAAATATATTGGAAGTAGCCCCAGTGCTGAGGTAGACATTCCTGTTGCAGTCTCCTACAGTTAAAGTTGTGTCAGGATCTGTGAAGGGTTGAGAGGACATGAGCCAAATTGCTACAAGCTTGGCAATGACACAACATTCCAAATATTATAACTAGAATTTATATGCCTTGGAGTTTTAAAACATAAATTTCTTATTTATTTAAGTTATTAGATCTATTATAGATACTGCTCTCCTCCTATTTTAGAGTGATTGCATGTTAATAACTTATAAATTGAGCTACGGATAGTTGATCTAACATCCTTCAGGCTGGAATGCCTCAGATCCATGTATATTTGGGGGCTAAAAAAGTACACATTTTCATTATAATAAAAGAATCTATTTTCCGTAGAAAAGAACATATGTGTTAACTTTATATGTGCTAATTATGTGGTTAAAGTGATCATTAGTTTGGAGTTACAAACTCTCATGTTTTGAGTACCATTTGAGATGGTAAGAATGCTTCCAGCTTGATCTGAGTTGATGGCAACCTTCACCCCTCATTTTACTGTGTCTGTTGAATTGTATCACTCACAGGTGGGACTTTCTGGCAAAACCTGAGCAATCATCCCTGGCCTGGGTCTGGAAAGCTCCAGAATAATATCCCAGAATGTTTTACCAGTATTCTCACCCATCCTGGAAGCATAGTGATCAACAAACTACTTCAAACTTGAAAGAAAACAAAATAATAGACTTCAAAACTTTATAACCCAAAATATCATTGCATAACTCTTCTGTGATTCCATTTTTTCTTTTTTATGCTTTTTTCCCCTTGGGATGCCCAAGTGATGCTCCACACCATGCAGGAAAAGGATTGAACAAAACCAAGTTCCTTGGTCTGAATCTTTCGTTGGGGTGTCTGGACCCTGATGCACACTGGACACTGGGGGTGGGGGGAAGGATGAAGCTAATGGGTGACTTAGCAGGATCCTGGTCCTGCAGTGAATGCCAGAAGGAGGAGATCTCCTCAGAATATTTCAGTGTTAGAGCTCTTTTAAAAACCAGCTCTCTCAGATAATAGTCAATAAAACAGCTTGCATGCTTTATTTAGGGGGAATAATTACTATAAATCTTGGAGAGTAGGAAGGGGTTCTTCTTAGTGTGAAATTTCATTGGCTAAGATTTAAGGTTCTGAAGATACCTTATTTGCAAGGAGAGGCATTCCAGGAAGTAGAACCTGTAATTTCTGCCAAGGATTAGGTGACATTCCTAAAAGTGGGGTTGGGCTCCCCAAAGAAGGTAAAGAAGAGGAAGACCTGATGGGAAACAGAGTCCTCCATTTTGCACTAGCTCAGTAGAGCTATCTGGGCATGGTAGACTTCAACCTTAGGTAGCAGGGTTTCCCAACACTCTGCATTATAAACTTTATTGATTCAGTGAACATTTAGAGGAGTCCTAAAACATACAAGTCACTACTGATAGTACTCTAGCATAGTAGCACATTTAATCTGTAATATCCAGTTGACATATATATGCTTGCAGTTTTTCAGGTGAGAAGACAGACACATAGGAAAACTTGTTAAGCCTAATATGCTTAGTGTCTGAACTGGAATCTGAACTCTGACAGCCCAGCCCTTGACAGATTCTCTAATCAGTTAGTGGCTATTTCACTCTTATTTGTTCAATAACTTGTTGAACAAGTATCCGTCAGAAAGTTTAGTGTGAATTAAGAAGAGGATTTTAGAGTGTGCAATTTTTTTCCTGATTATAAAATTCATTCTTACTTGCATTGATTAATTTTTATTTGAATCTTGATACAACCTAAAGTCACTTGTAAGAGGACACCTCTGTTAAGGAATTGTCCAGATTAGGTTAGCCTGTGGCCATGGCTGTGGGAGGACTCAGTCTATCATTAGGCAGATAAAGTCTGGTTTATACAGGAAAACTAAATAACTATGAAACTGAGAGCAAGCTAGTAAGCAGCATTCATCAATGGGTTCTGCTCCAGGTTTCTGCCTTCAGGTTCCTACCCCATGTTCTTGACCTGACTTTCCTCAAGGATGGACTATGACCTAGAAGTTTAAGATGAAATACACCCTTTTCCTTACCAAATTCCTTTTGGTCAGAGCAACAGAAAAGCAGACTATGTTATTTGTGTCTGAAATTTTAACAAATAGAAAAGAATACAGCAATAAAATCATTGTTATAAATAACTACCACTAATATTTTGTTGTGAAAAGATTCAGGTATTTTCTGTATTTCAGCAAACAATGTGGGTTTCAGAGGATACCATGTCTTTGCCAATTTTATGATATTATAGATATTAATATTATAATTGAATATTCTTGCTGTTAAGACCAATGAGACCACAGTTTAAACTCATGATAGTGTACCATAATGTAAGTCATTCTTGAGTATCTAGATCATTTCTGCCTTTATCTTTCACAATTATGAATAGCATTACAAAAATATTTTGATCCCACCCCTGCTTGTTTCTTCAGCATATGTCTCCTGGAATGAAATTACTATGTCAAAGGACATTAAGCTTCTAAAGGTTATTATGGACTCCAGAGAATGTCCTTGGAAAAGACTGTAGCAATTCCCAAGACAGGGTTAACTTTTTTCTGTCTCAAGCTTTTTTAGATGATCTTGTCTAAGCAATGCACTGAGACAGACACTCATAGGGAGCAGCACATGAGTACACAGTTTCTCTCTGCACATCTCTTTCAGGGAGTCCAGTCAAACACTGTTATGTGATATCAAACTTCAGATACAGGGCAGAGAGTAGGGGTTTGCTTCTGCATAGTTATGGTGTGTGCTTTAGAAAAGCAACTGGATACTAATTAGCGATTTCCCATTCCAAAGCAAGCAAGGTTCAGTAATTTGAGCTTCACAGTTCAGACATCTGTAGCAGCTAAGTAAAGACCTGTTTGTTTTCTTATGGGGTTGCTCTTCCTTGGAGGCAAGGGGGAGGAGAAATGGGATGAGGAACTATGGGAGGGGGGACCGAAGGGGGCAACAATTGCAATGTAAATAAAAAAATAATTTTAAAACGGAAGATAAAAAGAAAATTTATATTTGCTTTTATTTTCTTAAAAAAAAAAGAAAAGAAAAAGAAAAGAAAAAAGTAAACAAAGAAAAGAAGATCTGCAGTGCTGGAAAGCTAAAGGAGAAAGAACTTGATGTGGTGGAGGAGTTCTGCCTTTGAAAGGCAGCTCATTAATGCCCAACTGTGGGCTTGCCTGCATCTCCAGTGTGGTAATTTTCCTATTCCTATGAGGAAGTAAGTCTGGGATTTTTCCCCTGTCTAATCATTCAACTTTAAGATGCTGGCCATGAGTTCATTTTAAAGAGTGATGCAGGATATATGACTTTTAAATTGGCCTTTTAGGACTAATTCCACTTTCATTGTAATTCTTTAGTTTTGTACTAGTGTCTTGAAAGTAGCTGAAGAAGTAGTCACACAGAGGAAGCTTCTGTACCAGGCATGCTGCTTGGAAGCAGCCTGTGCTTGATATCAATGCCACTTCTCTCCAGTCCAGATGTTTACTATTAAGATGAAGTGGGCTATAAAGAGGCTAGCAGGCTAGCCTGAGAAGAGAAACAAGCTTTAAAGAACTCATTACTACTCATGGGTTTATGAATGACTGTCACTTTACACTCATCTGGTTATACCTGAAGCATTCTGAAAGAAAAACTCATCTTGCTTCTGAGAAGCTGCCTATAAATGGCAGTCACTGGAGGCAGCTGCCACAATGATCTGTTTTAACAGGCTTCTTGATTTATTTCTATATTTTAGTTCTAAATGTTAAGCCGTTAGCTTACCAAGCCCTAGCATGTTATTTTTTCAACAAAATACATTTTAGGCATCATTCTATGCCAATTTCTTTTGTATAGGATGGTGTACAGATGTTCTCATTGATCTTTAGAAGTTGAGAGACAGAAAGTGTTTTTAATGCATTGGAGGAGTGAGGCCAGTCAGGTTGGAAATTATATATACTCCCAGTTTTCAAATCTTTCCCTCAACTCTCTTTCAGGGTCACCATGAACTCCACTCACATTTCCAATACAGAAATATTCTTGTAATACTGAGTCATCTAATTTCCAGGAAACAGGGCATGGCAGATTGTCTTAGTGACTTCCTGCTTTCCTCACATCAATCTTGACTCTAAAACATTCCAAGAAAAAGACTGACCTGCAGAACACAAAGCTACTGCTCAGAAGGGACGGCTTCTGAGTTCCAATCCTCTCCTGGTATTTTGTTTCCTTTTCAGAACATGATTGTGACTCTTTGAAAAGAACTGATTTACATTTTGTTATTCTTTGCTAATAAAAATTAAGTAAATTAAGAATAGTTTATGCCCCCTAACATTTTAAACGTATTTTGAATTTTAGTTACTTTTCTATTGTATGATAAAATATCATGATCAATAAGCAACTTAAGAAATTATTTTAGCTTACCTTTCCAGGTGGCTAGTGTGCTGGCTACTTTTTATGTCAATTTGATACAGGATAGAGTAATTTTGAAAGACAGAACATCATTGAAAAATGCACCCATTGAATTTAGCTGTAGAGACTTTTCTTGATTCTTGGTTGATGTGAGTGGGCCAACCCTGGGTCTTGAATGGTAGAAGGAAGCCAAGAGAAGAAAGCCAATAAGTAGCAGTCCTCCAGGACCTCAGTTTCTGCCTTGAGTTCTACAAGTGCAGATAACCCTTTCTCCCTGAGTTAGTTGGGTGCAGTGTTTTATCACAGTAATAGAAAGGTAAGACATCTAGGGTTCGTAATGGTGGGAAATGCAAGCAGGAGCTGGACCCTGGCTGATTTCATTTAGAGTATACAAGGAAGAAGAGAAGGAACAGGAATGGGGTGAGGCTATAAACCTTGAAAGCTTACCCTTAATAACATACCTCCTCCAACAAGGCTGCATTTCTTGAAGCTTCCATAACCTTTCCTAACAATACAACCAAATGAAGGCATTAAAATAGATGGTACTGTGTGGATTATTTCTGCCTGCATGGAGCATTTCTCATCCAAACAGTCACACTTTGCTTTGCAGAAGTTCAAAGTTGTTGATATAACCTGCCACAGGCCAGTTCCAGTTCACAGAATGTTGTATAAATGACAATTGTGGTAAGAACGACTCAGTCAAAAAATCCTAGGACAATAGGAAGGTTATAATATCCATCTGAAATGCTTGCAACAACCATAGGTCCCAAAGTGAATTTCCAAACCTCTGTAATGCATGCAAAATTCTTTATATCTTCAGGCAGCATCTTGGGCTGCACACAAAACATATACTCATTCAACAATAACTCAAGCTGCATTTTGAATAACAGGAGGCAATATGACTGCTGGGCACCCTCATTTTTTTTTTTTCCAAAACAGAAGCATTGGTGAAAAATCCATAAAATGAGTAAAGAAGAATCCTGTGTCAACTTTCAGGTTACCCAGGGTTCCAGCACACTTGTAGATCTCAAACCAGGAAAATACTGAAGCCCTATCCTGCAGGAAATTGATAATCACATGCATGATTTGTAGAGCATATGCAAAGTGTAGCAGAAAGTCATTAAACACAGCAGGTGGACTAGAAAGAAGGTGTGGGGCGTATCATAAGGATTTCACAAGTACTCAGAGCCCCAACTATATTCACAGGCTGGACCCTCACAACACCTGAAGGTGATGGTGAGCCAAACCTGACAGAACTTTAGCAAACTCATACCTGAACAAATGTGAAGCTGACCAGCTTGAGTGTCAGAAGCATGTCAGGGGCAGGGTGGGAGACTCTTCTGTAACAGTATAATTTATTTCATTTCCTACTGTGTCTTATACAAGATTTGTGCAAACACTGTAACAAAATTAAGCCATTCAAAGCAGTAAGATGTAAGGTGACCCATTGACCAAATGACAACATTTAAGAGAATGAAGATGTGAATTTAACCCATGATAAACATGTTAAATGATATCTCAAAAAGAGGGTCAGTGCATAAGCACATGCAGGATGTTAGCAAAGGATGGAATTGTAAAAGGCAGAAGGTGGAAACTAAAAGAAAGCTATTATAATTAATCGCTTTTCCCATAGGCTCACCAACAGGCTGGACAGAGCAAGGACTGACAAATAAATTTGGGTATCATACACTTGCTCTTTCTTATATCCAGAAAAGTCTCCCAAGAATCTAATCTGACACATTTGCTGTCCACAGTTCTTGCCTCTCACATCATTTCAGTAAAGAGATGAGACATCTAAGAGTGCAACATGCTTTCCCTAGAATATGTATCACATCTGAAGTTATATGTACAAATATGCAGACGTGCACTAATGGGTACACTGCTTTGAAACACAATTATTTATTTTTTAAAAGTTTCTCTTTGTTAAACTGTGAGTCTTGAATTTAAAGGACTTCATATTGTGTGTTGCTCCATCCTCAGAATCTGTTTATATTGAGGATGTACTTGTTCAGTTGCTATTACTTGAACTATTAACTTTTGCAATATGTAAGTTAAGCCCAGAACCTTCTATTCTTGGTGCCTACTATATAAGGGTGTTTATAGCATTATGTACTTGGAGGACACAGGAAAAACTATGAAGTTGTACTGTAGTACTCTGTGGTAGTATAACCTTGAAAACTCTAAGACCAGGGTTTATTAAAGGCTGAAATGAGTCATTCTATGTTATAAAAGAATCTATTCTGGTGGTAGAAGAGTGGAAGGAAATTGACAGGGAAGAAAATGAGATAAAGAAAACCAACTAAGACATTTTCTATGCAAACAAAATTAATTCATTAGGAGTATGAGCCACTAGGGAGTCCCAGATGAAATGAACCACCTTGGCGAGCTGTTGGTCACTGATGTAATCATGTTCTACTGCAAATAGAAGTGCAAATAGAACCTGAGGGTTGAGAGATGCATTGATCTGTAAGTATAATGACAAGTCACTAGGAGTTCTTTAAACCTATATTGATTAAGCAGTAGGTTCTTCTCTGGGTCTTATGACATATTCAGCCATAGGTTCATAGGCCATAGTGCCAAGTATGGGCTTTATCTTCTGGATGAGGATTTAAATACAATCAGTAAATGGTTGGTTACTCCCACGATGTTCAAGCCTTTATTTATTTATTTATTTATTTATTTATTCATTCATTTATTATTTACCTGTACATGCATACATGTAGAAATCAGAAGACAACTTGTTGGATTTCTTTTTATACTTCCATCTTGAGAGTCCTAGGGATCAAACTCAGATTATTAAGCTTGAAGGCAAGGGTCTTTACCAGCTAAACTAAAGTAGCTTTGTATAAAAAAACAGTACATTTTATCTTTCAGGACTTTTCCTCAGTAGCCTTAGGACTTAAACCTTGAAAGCAGATATATCTTTGGAGCATGATGTAAATTCAAAAAGGCCTAAAGGAAAGGTTGTATCCTCTGGTGCACCATTCTCCATGAGCAATATCTCAGGGACCGGACTGCATAACTTTCAAGTTTTGCTGGATAATCATAAATTTTATTGATGTACAAGTCATATTTATTTCTTTTATAGTTTACAAGATATTTTTCCTTATGTATATATATATATACATATTACTGACCAAGGATATAAAACATCAAAACTGTCCAAATGAAATTTTTATTGATGATTTTTATTCTTCTGCAACTGCACATTTCAGTTGAGGATTCCAGGTAAAACAGACAGGAATTTTCACATGGTTCTGGTGATCAAACCAGGGTCCTTGTGCTTTTTATGTAATTGTTCTGTCCTTAAGACAGAACCCTAGATCTCAGACAAGAGTTTGTGGTGATAATTATAAAATTAAGGTGTATGTTCAAAGGAAAGCAATGAGAAGAAGTTTCATAGCTCTAGAACTTCCCTAATTCAAAACGGGTTCTACAAGTTAGGTGATTGCAGGGTAAGGGAAATCGTTGGATCCTCTAAGAGTACTTGGGCAAGCTCCCAGTTTTATCCCTAGCACAAAAAGAAAGAAGATAAAAGGATATTTTTTTTTTTTTTTGGTGTGAGCTGTACACTGATTAACATTGTCCTCCAGAGGGCAGAGGGGCAGAGGTTATGAGTGCTGCCACAGCCTGCACACATCATGGGCATTTTGAGAAAGGATTTTGTTAATCATAGCCTAGAAAAATGCTGTCTCAACCATTAACTGCTTTGCCAGCAAAGTAGCTGCTGCTTGGTTTGGATTGTTCAGGTTTCATAAAGTTCTTATGGAGCAAGGGTGGGTTTCATCTGTAGGTCAGAAAAGAAACTATCAGAGGCATTTGGAATCCATCCAGAAAATTCTTTAGATGTTCCACTCTTTCTCTAGTGAGAGAAACTTTAGCATATAGCTGAGTCCAAAGAGCTCCATGGGAGCAGTGGAAGGTGGACTTTCACTAAATGTGTGAGTTGGGAAATGTACAAGACAGACAGAAAAACATTTAAGAGTGAAAATATCAAACTGAAGGGGGTGCCAGTTTAGGGCTTATGAAGCCAGCTCTTAACATAATCAGTTTGGGGAGTTCTCTCTTGTTTCTTCATTCTTATCTGATGATTTTGACCATGGTGTTCCATCATACAACGATAGGAAGCTAGCTGAAGTCTGTTTCTAGCCAGATCTACAACTGTGGGTCAAGGCTAAGCTCTATGATTAGTCTTTTAGATATAGTTAAGATGATCATGGTTTGAAGTTTGTCTTCCCAAAGCAAGTTTAAGCGCACTGGAGAATAGCTGTTATGAAGCGTGTTGATTTAATTTACTGGTTATCTTCATTAAAAACTGTGCTTGAAAAGAGACTACTAGTCTCTCTTGTTTATGGATAGTACTTTCCATTAGTATATTCTTTGACCTTCTTTGGGGACCCTCTTCCTTCTTCTGGGTTGTCTCACTGAGACTTGATACAAAAGGAGGTGCCTTATCTCACTGAAAAGTAATATGCCATGTTTGTTTGTTTTTGTTTTTTATTATACCTGGGACACCTGCTCTCTTCTGAAGATAAACAGAGGAGGAGTGGATGGGGTAAGGGGAGAGCCTGGGAGGAGAGGAGGGAGGGAAAACTTAAGTCAGGATGGACTATATAAGAACAGAATACATGTAAAAACTGAAAAATATATTCCTTTGCTTTCAACCTTTTCTTTGCTTTAGGTTGGATATAAAGTGTCCTTCACAGATTTGGGTTTTAAATATTTGCTTCCCAGTTGGTGACACTGTTTTGTGTGATTAGACTATGAAACCTCCCAGGTGCAACCTAGTTGGTAGAAGTAGTCTGGAGGGCTAGGCTTGGAAGGTGACACCAACCTATGGCTTTGAATTCTGCTCCCGTCTTCTGTGACTTGAGCCTCAGCTACGTTCTCAAGACTTTGAACTCTGCATGACTCCCTTGCCACAGATGAATGTCCCTCTCTAAAACTGTGAGCCAAACCAAACTCCTCCTCCTTTCTTTGTTTCTGTCAACATTCTGTCTCTGTTATGCTCAGATAATAGAAATCTTCATTGTTTTTGTAGTGTATAGGGTTAATTTGAAGGCTTATGTGTCCATTCTAAAACATTCTTACAATATTACTAATATATCTATAGTGACCTGGGCTTAAATACAGTGTCCCTATTTATAATTGCATGACTTTAAACAAATTCCCCTTTCCTCTCTTGCTGCCAGCTCTTCTATGAAAGGAGAATAGTCATAGCAACTAAACCATACCAGTCATGCAGAAAGAGAGAGAGAGAGAGAGAGAGAGAGAGAGAGAGGGAGAGGAAAAATTGTGGAATTCATATAACAAAGAAATAAAGATGTCAGTTACTATTTGTTATTATAACTCTCATTTTTATGTTTGTCAAATCCCTGTGTTTTCAGTAATGTATTTACAAATTTTCCTATAACTAATTTCTCTTCTGTCCCCTATTGCCTTTGAAACAATAGCATTAAATAGCAAGAGTCATGATTTAAAGACCTTTAGAATTTAGAAGATTCCAAAGAGTTTGAAAATGTAGAAGCCAGATATGAAATTAACTCTAAGGAGTCCTATTTTTTTTTTTTTAACATAGTGGCCTTCCCCATTTGCCCTATGTTTTTTCATTTAATTACTCCTATTCACTCCTAAGGTCTATAAATATGAATGTATCTACATTAAATCTGAATATATTTGAGGAGCTCCACATATTTCTCAGTCTTTATTTGAACATGATCAGGTAAACACACACACACACATCTACACTCACAAGTATATATGTGTGATCATTTTTGCCTAAATGAATATGTAAATACATATAAATTATAACCTCAATAAAATGGGGACAACATAGCAGATATTTCATTAAAGACATATATGCAACATACGTGATGTAAAGAGATACCCAATATTATTATTTACTAGGGGAACAGGAATATAATCCACAAAATACCACTATGTGCTTTTCTTAAAAAAAAAAAAAAATGGAAAACTAACAACAGTAGTTTTGAAAAGGACACAAAGCACCAGGAATCGTCATATACTTCTGTGGGAATACATATTTTTTTTTCTTTTTGGGTATATGTGGTGGACATACATGTGGAGGTCAATGTTAGTTATTATTCTCAGTTATTATGCACCATGGGTTTTAAGACAGGTTCTTTTACTGAGCCTGGAGGTCATTAATTTGGTTGGACCGGCAAGTTAGCAGGCACCCAGTGTACACCTGCTTTGGCATTCCCAGGGCTGAAATAACAGGCACACACTGCCATGCACAGTAACTTCACATGGGTGCTAGAAATGGAATTCATATTCTCCGGCTTGTGTTACAAGCACAATACTAATTAATTAATTATTAATTTAATTACCAATTGAAGCAACTTTTGGCTGTGGAGACTACATCTATTTTACTTCTTACCTTATTCATGAGAATTATCACAAATCCTTCATAATAGTCATTCAAAACTCTGCTAAATGAATTAACAATAAATAATTTGCTCAATATTTACTATTGTGAAGGAGCTCACCTATGTAGTTCAATAAGGACAAACTGTTATGTTCTGAATATGGAATGGCTCCCATAGGCCCATGTGTTTAGAAGGTTGTGGAAACTGTAGGTGGAGCCTTGCTAGAGGAAGTACATCACTGGGGACAGACTTTTGGGATTTATTGCCCCTTCCCCCTGATACTTCCTATGTCGGGATAAAATGTGATGGACAGGCTTACTGCTGCTGATATCATGACTTATCCCCCACCCTGACACACTTATACCATGATGGAATGTTTCCCCTCTGGAGAGGTAATCCAAACCAAACCCTTTCTCTTCAACTTTAAAAGAGGTTATTTAGTTCATAGTCTCTGATGTTCCTGCCCAAGATCAGGCAAGCTATTGGACTGCATCTCTTTGGAAGACAGGACTGGATGCAGGAGTTCAAAATGATGGTACCCATCTCTGCTGTAAGACAGGGTATAGAAAGAATCCCAAGGGCCTAGTGAACACATGTTCTGCAAGTGCATTATGTCAGCCCCCCACATCTCAAAACTTCCACTGCCTCCAATAAGTCACCCAGGGATCAAGTGTTAGTTTGTTTTATATGGATTGTTAAGATATTCTTAATAAAATCATGGATATTTCGTACATAAAGACAAAACAAAGTTAAAGAAAATAGTCTTTTAAAATGAACTATAGATTCTTAACCACAAAACATAGCAGTGTGTATAAGGGGTTGCAGAACTTGTTTGGTCTTAGGACAGATGTATTAAAAAAAAATCACCAAAGATTTCTTGCCCTTGTCTTTCACCATCTGGTTGTCTCTGGTATTAGCTGGGCTTGCTGTCCCTGACTGTGCTGTAAGCCACTCTGTCAATACTCCTGGGAGACCAGTTCTCTCTGGGAGGAATTTGGGTATGGAGAGCTTATGGAAATTAGAAATCAAAATGTGGTCATTTTGCTAGGTAACAACTTATTCTAAAATAAAAGTAAAAAATGACATGTGGTAACATAGTTGACATTTAAATATAACAATAATGTGAAGAGTGTTATAACTTTAAATTTATGCACTTTGTTTCTGTTGTTTGGACACTTACCTTCACCCACACAGTTATTTTGCATTGAAGTCACAATAGAAGTCAAAATCACCATACAATGTTTCCTTAACTCTTCCCTCAGTCAGAAAAAAAAAATCATGCAATAATGTGATTATTTCCTTTTAGAAGTGGTTAAGTAGATCACATTTGCAACTCAAGATAAAAAATAAATGATTCTCAAAGCTGATCATAAGTAAGTCTCACTAGTGCTGTTGGGGCAACTAAAGGTCTCAGAGAAAACCAACTAAGTGACAGGCAATGAGGTACGACAAACATGGAGGTATTTTAAAAAGCTTCCATGATGTCCTAATTAGCATACTAGCACTGAAAACCAGTCACTGAGACATCCCCAATTCCAAAATTGTGTCAATTCTTCCTCAACCTTTGAAGGTTCCCAGGAAGAAAGGGAAAGGTTGGTCAAGAACAATTTCAGGGGGCATCATAGCACAAAATGATGTTCACCAAGACTTGGATGCATCATAGTAGCCCAGAAGCATTTTCCTCCCTTAAAGCATTGAATTTGTGAGGGACTTCCTTTGCAAGCATGTGACTGTTGTCACCTCATGTTCAAAAGAACCTGAACTGACTTTACACTACTATCATTGTTCCTTTAAGATTATACAAGCAGTCTAGTATTTTCATTTTTTCCTAAGTCTCACAAAGGATCTAACAGTCTTCACTCTAATGTAAATCACGGATTAAGAATATAGGAAGAAAAGTGAGCTGCCTTGCTTGTATGACAAAACAGAATAAGCCTGCTACACAATGGCTTCACAATGATCCCCCTCCCCTAGATTTCAACAACAATCCCTCTATAAACCTCAATCTAATTCATAGCCTCTTCTCTACCTCAACCTTTTATTATTTATATAGCATAGGTTCATGTTGGGTTAAACTTTTTTTCTTTTGTATGAAGGTGTGTCTCTGTATTTTCACTTATTAATTCTGTACAAGCAGAGAGATAAATGCTGTCAGGATTTTGGTATTGTCATTTCTATGGCCCATCACAAGGGATTTTTTATTTTGTAAATATTTGCCCTTCTTCATCTGCCTAAAGGCAATCCAGAATTATATTGATTGGTTGTAAGAAAGAACTGACATCCCAGAACTAGAGCAGGAAATGGAGAGAGGAACTTCTGGGCACAGAGAATGATGCAGGGGAAGGAAGCAGTTTCTGCAGAATCAAAGAGTAGACATAGGGAACAGAGGGACTGGAGCTGAGTAGAGAAAGGTATACAGCTAGACACCTGGGAATCATAGGCTAGCTAGTCAGGTTAAGGTTAGAATACTAGTTAGAGACTGCCCAAACAAAGGGCCTAAGCTTTAAACTGTATTAAAGGCCTCCATGACACTTATATAGGTTCTTTCAACTAGTAACAGCAAAAGATATTTTGATAGCGAAGTGCCCCTTATGTGCCAAGAAGTGCAAAGAAGACAGTGAGGATAATTGGGGAGAACCCTACAAATATGTGTACAGTGGTTGGGAAAAACATGGAGTTTTGGTGAACTACCCTGGAGTAAAGCCAATCATGTAAAAGAGATAATTTTGGAAATACATAAAATTTAGCCAAAGGTGTGAGAAACACTGATCCTCACTTCATTATAAGATCTAGCCATCCAGTTTCCATCTGCGCCTGGGCCAAAGCACTCTATACCCAAATACGTCTGGGAGAGAGCTGATTTCCCAGGAGTTCAGACAAGCCTGTAAGCATAGATCAGACCACCACTTCTGCTCAGAAGGACACACCCAGAACCCTCAGGACATAGGAACCAAGGAGCAGCCTGGGACAGGAGCCTTTCAGATTTCTTCTGTGACCAGAGCTAATCCTGTGCCACAGTGCTACGTACAAAAATTCATAGTGCTAACACACCTGAGAGCACAGGTAAGATCACCACTTCTGTTCAGATTTCTGGTCCAAGAGGCACACTCCCAGAGCCATCAGGACACAGGAACCAAGGAACAGCCAGGGACACTATATATCTGGATTTGGTCTGGAACACAGAGATGACCCTGTGCCACAGCTCTCCATACCCAAATTCCTCTCAGAGAGAACTGGTCTCCCAGGAGTACTGAAACAGAGGCTTGCAGGAGGGAAAAGCCAGTAGGAGAAAGCAAGACCAGCTAACACCAGAGATAACCAGATGGTGAAAGGCAAGGGCAAGAACATAAGCAACAGAAACCAAAGCTACTTGGCATCATCAGAACCCAGTTGTCCAACCACAGAGAGCCCTGGATACCCCAACACACCATAAAAGCAAGACTCAGATACAAAATCATATCTCATGATGATGATAGAGGACTTTAAAAAGGACATCAATAACTCCCTTAAAGAAATACAGGGGAGCTCAGCCTGGGCCACCAGGAGTCCATAGCCAACAAGAGCCGGAGAAAGCTACCCTCCCAGGAGCTTGGAAAAGCCATGAGTGGGGTTGAGGGGAGCAACACCTCTCAGCCAGACCCGCCAGGATCTGCTGGGATCCGAGGACAGAGAACCTGGGGCCAAATAACCTCTGAACCTTCCAGTTTTATCTGTGGGTAGAGAACTCTGCCTGGGTCACAAGTGGCCTGTGCCTGGGGATCACAGCCTGGGCCACAAGGCTCAAGGAGAGAGCAGGTATCCCAGGAGTGCTGACACACCTTTGAGCACAGGCAAAACCAACACTTCTGTTCAGACTCACTGGATCAAGAGGGACCCTTGCAGAGCCATCGGGGCCTAGGAACCAAGGGACAGCTGGGGACAAGATCCTTCTGATTTCTTTCTGCATCCCAGAGCAGACCCTGTGCCACAGGTCTCCAAACCCAAACACCTCTCAGGGAGCTGGTCTTCAAGGAGTACTGACACAGAGGCCTGCAGGAGGGGCAAGCCACAACCAGACAGAGTAAGAGCAGCTAACATCAGAGTTAACAAGATGGCAAAAGGCAAGGGTAAGAACATAAAGAACAGAAACCAAGAGTACTCAGAACCATCAGAACCCAGCTCTCCCACCACAGCAAGCGCTGGATACCCCAACACACCAGAAAAGCAAGACTCAGATTTAAATCATTTCTCATGATGATGATAGAAGACGTGAAGAAAGAAATCAATAACACCCTTAAAGAAATACAAGAGAACAGAGATAAACAACTAGAAGCCTTTCAAGAGGAAGTACAAAAATCCATTAAAGAATTACAGGAAAACACAATAAAACAAGCAGAATTTCAAGAAAACACAATCAAACAGACAAAGGAAATGCACAAAACTAT
>CM052708.1:99896304-99977717 GCA_028551405.1 Uromys caudimaculatus
ACCCTTAACAACAAAAGAACTTCTGGGGGAATCAGCATCCCCGATCTCAAGCTGTACTAGAGAGTAGTAGTGATAAAAGCTGCATGGTATTGGTACAGTGACAGGCAGGTAGATCAACGGAATAGAACTGAGGACCCAGAAATGAACCCATACAAATATGGTCACTTGATTTTCGACAAAGGAGCTAATACCACCCAGTGGAAAAAAGACAGCATTTTCAACAAATAGTTCTGGTTCAACTGGTGGTCTACATGTAGAAGAATGCAAATTGATCCATTCTTATCTCCTTGTACAAAGCTCAAGTCCAAGTGGATCAAGGACCTCCACATAAAACCAGTTACACTGAATCTAATAGAAGAGAAAGTGGGGAAAACTCTCGAACACCTGGGTCTGGGGGAAATGTTCTTTAACAGAACACCAGGGACTTATGCTCTAAGATCAAGAATAGACAAATGGGACCTCATGAAACTTCAAAGCTTCTGTAAGTCAAAGAACACTGTCAATAGGACAAAACGGCAACAAACAGATTGGGCAAAGATCTTAACTAATCCTTTGTCTGAGAGAGGGCTAATATCCAATATATACAAAGAACTCAAGAAGTTAGACTCCAAAAAAAGCAAATAACCCCATCAAAAAATGGGGAACAGAGCTAAACAGAGAATTCTCAACTGAGGAAATTCGCAGGGCTGAGAAGCACCTAAAGAAATGCTCAACATCCGTAGTCATCAGGGAAATGCAAATCAATACAAGTCTGAGATTCCACCTCACACCAGTCAGAATGGCTAAGACAAAAACTCAGGTGACAGGAGATGCTGGCGAGGATGTGAGAAAGAGGAACACTCCTCCACTGTTGGTGGGGCTGCAAGTTGGTACAACTACTCTGGAAATCAGTGTGGCGAACCCTCAGAAAAATGGACCCAGCTATACCTCTCCTGGGCAAATACCCAGAAGATGCTCCAACATGTAATAAAGACACATGTTCCACTATGTTCATAGCAGCCATATTTATAATAGCCAGAAGCTGGAAGCAACCCAGATGTCCCTCATCAGAGGAATGGATACAGAAAATGTGGTACATTTACACAATGGAGTACTACTCAGCTATTAAAAACAATGACTTAGTGAAATTTGCAGGCAAATGGATGGAACTTGAAAATATCCTGAGCGAGGTAACTCAGTCACAAAAGAACAAACATGGTATGTACTTACTGATAAGCGGATATTAGCCCAAAAGTTCAGAATGCCCAAGTTTCACTTAACAGTAACTGCTAGACTGAGAGCGAGGTCTCAGATGGAGGAGTTGGAGAAAGGACTGAAGGAGTTGAAGGAATTCTCAGCCCCATTGAGGGAGCAACAGCGCCAATGGGCCTGACCCCCCCCCCCTCCGGTCATCCTGAAGTTTAGACCACCAACCAAAGAATACACATCTATGGACCCATGGTTCGGACCACATATGAGGTAGAAGATGACCTCGATGGCCATCAGGGAGAGAGGAGAGGCCCTTGGGCCTGAGGGTGTTAGAGGCCCCAGTAAAGGGGAATGTCAAGGTGGGAATATGGGGATGGGTGGGTGGGTGGGTGGGAGGTAGAATTCCCCAGCGGGGTTGGGGAGGGGATATGGGATTTCCAAAGAGGAGACCCAGAAAAGGGGAAACATTGGAAATGTATATAAAGTATCAAAAAAAAAAAAAAAAAAAAAAAAAGAAAGTGAGGTAGGGCAATGAACTTGTATGACTGGTTCTACAAGGAAGCTGGAATAGCTTAGTCAACATCATCTGAGAGCTGGTTACAGGTGCAAACCCAGAGCTCCTGTCTGGACTTAATGATCTGGAGAATGTGCTAATGAGCCTCTGAGTCTGTGTGTCAAGTAGTCCTCTGTGTGTTTGTCACACCTGCTCTTAGTGATACCAACACAGTATTGGAGATAACAGGAAGATCAGAGACTAGGAGAAAGCTCTGGTGACAAGGGTGTTAAACTTACTTCAATTCTTTGAGGGCATTCTTCTGTGGAATATAACCAACATTTGAGTAGCAGTTTTGGTTTTCATTCATGTAAAAGAAAACTAGAAATTAAAATTGGACAGCCATGGGACCAAAATAAAAAGCTGTATTTTCACAGTTAGCATTACAACTGCATGTGACTCAAGCAGATTTTAGTCATATTTTCTGTACACACATGCACTGTGGTTAGTATGTATTCTTAGTGAATCCTTAGTGGATTCCCAGGCTTGTGTGTTCAAAACATTGCTTCCAGGCCCAGTTGATGAAAGAGGAATGATTTACAGTTTACCTATTC
The DNA here is from genome assembly GCA_028551405.1 of Uromys caudimaculatus. Classification (NCBI taxonomy): domain Eukaryota; kingdom Metazoa; phylum Chordata; class Mammalia; order Rodentia; family Muridae; genus Uromys; species Uromys caudimaculatus. The sequence continues at coordinate 99,898,600 of CM052708.1, forward strand.
ACTGTTATTTTTTTAGAATGGAAATTTAATAATAAATTTTGATTTGGGTAGGCAAAAAAAAAAAAAAAAAAAAAAAAAAAAAAGAAATACAGGAGAACACAAATAAACAGGTAGAAGCCCTTAAAGAGGAAACACAAAAATCCTTTAAAGAATTACAGGAAAACACAACCAAACAGTTGAGGGAATTTAGCAAAACCATCCAGGATCTAAAAATGGAAATAGCAACAATAAAGAAATCACAGAGGGAGACAATCCTGGAAATAGAAAACCTAGAAAAGAGATCAGGAGTCATAGATGCAAGCATCACCAACAGAATACATGAGATAGAAGAGAGAATCTCAGGTACAGAAGATACCAAAGAAAATATTGACACAACAAAGAAAATACAAAAGGCAAAAAGATCCTTACCCAAAACATCCAGGAAATCCAGTACACAACCAGAGAACAAACTTAAGGATAATAGGTACTAAAGAAAGTGGAGATTCCCAATTTAAAAGGCCAGTAAATATCAAGAACAAAATTATCAAAGAAAATTTCCCTAACCTAAAGAAAGAGATGCCCATAAACACACAAGACTCAAAGTAGAAAAGAAATTCCTCCAGTCACTTAATATTCAAAACACCAAACACACAAAACAGAGAAAGAATATTAAAAGCAGTATGGGAAAAAGGTCAAATAATATATAAAGGCAGACCTATCAGAATTATAACAGACTTCTCACCAGAAACTAAAAAAGGTAGAAGGTCCTGGGTGGATCTCATACAGATCCTAAGAGAACACAAATGCCAGCCCAGAATACTGTACTCAGCAAAACTCTCAATTACCAGAGACGGAGAAACCAAGATATTCCATGATAAAACCAAATTTACACAATACCTTTCCACAAATCCAGCCCTAAAAAGGATAATAGATGGAAAACACTTAAACCAAGAAGGGAAAATACACCCTAGAAAAAGCAAGAAAGAAATCTTCTTTCAACAACCCCAAAAGAAGATACCCACACAAACATAAAATAACATCAAAAATAACAGGAAGCAACAGTCACTATTCCTTAATATATCTTAACATCAATGGACTCAATTCCCCAGTAAAAAAGACATAGACTAACTGACTGGATATGTAAACAGGACCCAGCATTTTGCTGCATACAGGAAATGGACCTCAGTGTCAAAGACAAACACTACCTCAGAATAAAGGGATGGAAAACAATTTTCCAAGCAAATGATCCCAAGAAACAAGCTGGAGTAGCCATTCTAATATTTGATAAAAACGACTTTCAACCAAAAGTCATCAAAAAAGAGAAGAAAGGACACTTTATACTCATCAAAGGAAAAAATCTACCAGGAAGAACTCTCAATTCTGAACCTTTATGCTCCAAATGCAAGGGCACCCACATTCATAAAAGAAAACTTATGAAAGCTCAAACCATACATTATATCTCACACAATAATAGTGGGAGACTTTAACACCCCACTCTCATCAATGGACAGATCATGGAAACAGATTCTAAACAGAGACAGAGTAAAAATAACAGAAGTTATGGACCAAATGGAACATTTCATCCTAAATCAAAAGAATGTACCTTCTTCTCAGCACCTCATGGTACCTTCTCAAAAACTGAACATATAATCAGCCACAAAACAGACTTCAACAGATATAAGAAGATTGAAATAATCCCATGCTTCCTATCAGATCACTGAGGATTAAGGCTGATCTTCAATAGCAACAAAAACAGCAGAAAGCCCAAATATACATGGAAGCTGAACAATCCTCTACTCAATGATAGCTTGGTTAAGGAAGAAATAAAAAAATTAAGAATTTTTTTTAGAATTTAATGGAAATGATGGTACAACATACTCAAATTTATGGGACACAATGAAAGCAGTGCTAAGAGGAAAACTCATAGCTCTGACTACCTCTAAAAAAAAAAAAAAAAATTAAAGAGAGCATATACTAGTACCTTAACAGCATACCTGAAAGCTCTAGAACAAAAAGAAGCAAATACACCCAAGAAGAGTAGACAGCAGGAAATAATCAAACTCAGGGCTGAAATCAACCATATAGAAACAAAAAGAAATATACAACGAATCAGCAAAACCAGGAGCTGGTTCTTTGAGAAAATCAACAAGATAGATAAACCCTTAGACAGACTAACCAGAGTGCAGAGAAACAGTATCCAAATTAACAAAATCAGGAATGAAAAGGGAGATATAACAACAGAAACTGAGGAAATTCAAAAAAATCACCAGATCCTACTATAAAAGCCTATACTCAACAAACCTGGAAAATCTGGATGAAATGGACAATTTTCTAGAAATATAGTAAATACCAAAATTAAATCAGAATTAGAAAAAACATCTAAACAGTCCTGTAATGCCAAAAGATATAGAAGCAACCATTAAAAGACTCCCAATCAAAAAAAGCCCAAGACCAGATGAATTTAGTGGAGAATATTATCAGATCTTCAAAGAAGACCTAATGCCAATACTCTTCAAACTGTTCTACAAAATAGAAACGAAAGGAACACAACCCAATTGGTTCTATGAAGCCACAGCTATGCTGATACTAAAACCTCACAATGACCCAACAAAAAGAACTTCAGACAAATTTCCCTTATGAATATCCATGCAAAAATACTGAAAAATTCTCTCAAACCAAATCCAAGAACACATCAAAGGATCATTCACCTCGATCAAGTAGGGGTCATCTCAGGGATGCAGGGATAGTTCAATATCCAGAAATCCAATTAATGTAATCCACTACATAAACAAACTCAAAGAAAAAAACCACAGGATCATATAACTAGATGCTGAAAAAGCATTTGACAAAATTCAACATGTTAAAAGTCTTGAAAAGATAAGGAATTCAAGACCCATACCTAAATATAGTACAAGTAATATACAGCAAACCAGTGCCAACATCAAATTAAATTGAGAGAAACTTGAAGCAATCCCACTAAAATCAGGGAAAAGGCAAGGCTGCCCCCTATCTCCCTATCTATTCAATATAGTACTTGAAGTTCTAGCTAGAGCAATTAGACAACAAAAGGAGAATAAAGGGATACAAATTGGAAAGAAAGAAGTTAAAATATCACTATTTGCAGATAATATGATAGTATATTTTAGTAGCCCCCCCCAAAAAATCCTCCAGAGAACTCCTACAGTTGATAAACAGCTTCAGCAAAGTGGCTGGATATAAAATTAACTCAAATCAGTAACCTTCCTATACTCAAAGTATAAACAGGCTGAGAAAGAAATTAGCAAAATGAAAACCTTCACAATAGCCACAAACAATATAAAATATCTTGGTGTGACTCTAACCAAACAAATGAAAGGTCTGGATGACAAGAACTTCAAGTCTCTGAAGAAAGAAATTAAAGAGATCTCAAAAGACAGAAATATCTCGCATGCTTGTGAATTGGCAATATTAATATAGTAAAAGTGGCCATCTAAAAGCAATCTACAGATTCAATGCAATCCCCATCAAAATTCCAACTCAATTCTTCATAGGCTTAGAAAGAGCAATTCTCAAATTACTTTGGCATAACAAAAACCCATGATAGCAAAAACTATTCTTAACAATAAAAGAACTTCTGGGAGAATCAGCATCTATGACCTCAAGCTATACTACAGAGCAATAGTGATAAAAACTGCATGGTACTAGTACAGTAACAGGCAGGTAGATCAATGGAATTGAATTGAAGATCCAGAAATGAATCTATACTCCTACAGTCACTTGATCTTTGACAAAGGAGCTAAAACCATCCAGTTGAAAAACAACAGCATTTTCAACAAATGGTGCCTGTTCAACTGGTGGTCAACATGTAAAAGAATGCAAATTGATCCTTTCTTATCTCCATGTATGAAGCTCAAGTCAAAGTAGATCAGTGACCTCCACATAGATCCAGATACACTGAATCTAATTAAAGAGGAAGTGGGGGAACTTCTGAAACACATAGACACAGGGCAATAGTTAATGTACAGAACACCAATGGCTTATGTTCTAAGATTAACAAATGACAAATGGGATCTCATAAAATTGCTATGCTTCTGTAAGGCAAGGACACTATCAATAGGACAAAATGTCAACTAACAGTTTGGAAAAAGATCTTTACCAATCTCAAATCTGATTGAGGGCTAATATCCAATATATACAAATAACTCAAGAAGTTAGGCTCCAGAGAACCAAATAATCCCATTAAAAAATAGATAACAGAGCTAAACACAAAATTCTCAACTAAAGAAATTCAAAGGGCTGAGAAACATTTAAAAATGTTCAACATCCTTGTTCATCAGGGAAATGCAAATCAAAACAGCCTTGAGATTACACCTCACATCTGTCAGAATGGCTAAGATCAAAAACTCAGGTGACAGCAGATGCTAGCCAGGATGTGGAGAAAGAAGAACACTCCTCCATTGCTGGTGGGATTGCAAGCTTGGACAACTACACTATAAATCATTCTGGAGGTTTCTCAGAAAATTCGACATAGTACTACCTGAGGATCCAGCTATACGACTCCTGGGCATATACCCAGAAGATGCTCCAACATGTAATAAGGATACATGCTCCACTATGTTTATAGCAGCTATATTTATAATAGCCAGAAGCTGAAAACAACCCAGAATTCCCTCAATAGAGGAATGGATACACAAAATGTGGTATGTTTACACAATGGAATACTACTTAGTTATTAAAAACAATGACTTCATGAAATTCACAGGCAAATGAATGGAACTTGATAATATTATCCCGAGTGAGGTAACTCAGTCACAAAAGAACACAGTTGGTATGTATTCACTGATAAGTGGATATTAGCTCCAAAGTTCATAATACCCAAGATTTAATTCACAGACCATATGAAGTCTAAGAAGAAGGAAGACCAAAATGTGGATGCTTCAGTTCTTCTTAGAAGTGTGAGCAAAATATTCACAGGAGGAAATATGAGAGACAAAGTGTGGAGCAGATACCGAAGGAAAGTCAATCCAGAGAGTGCTCCATCTGGGGATCCATCTCATATATCAAACCCGGGCATTATTGTGGATGCTGGGAAGTGCTTGCTGATGGAAGCCTGATATGGTTATTTTCTGAGAGGTTCTGCCAGAGTCTGACAAATACAGAGGCAGAGGCTGGCAGCCAACTAGTGGACTGAGAGGCGGGTCCTGGATGGAGGAGTTGGAAAAGGTACTGAAGGAGCAGAGGGGGTTTGCAGCCCCATGGTGTGAGCAACAATGTCAACAGGCCAGACTCCCCTGGAAGTCTCATGGTCTGGACCACCAACCAAAGAATACACATGGAGAGACCCGTGCCATTGACAGAATATGTGGCAAATAATGGCCTTGTTGGACATCAGTCTTAGGAGAGGCCCTTGGGCCTGAGCGTGTTCCATTCCCCAGTGTAGGGGAATACCATTGTCGGAAGATGGGAGTGGGTAGGTTGCCTCATAGAGGCAGGGGAAGGAGGGGATGGGATAGGGGGTTTCTGAAGGGGAGACCTGGAAAGGGGAATACATTTGAATTGTAAATAAAATATCCAATAAAAAATAATAACACAAGATTCATCATTTTGAATATGAAGCTGTTCAATCCTTCATGGTCTTCTCTTTTCCTCTGCTGATGTCCTTTCTCTTTTTCTCAACAAAACACATTATACCAACTGAGTCCTATCATCCTGCTCTCTAGAGCTCTTTGTACTCTCTCCCTAATGATTTCTCTTTACTGACCTGACTTCTTCAGTTAGTTTTGTGTATGTATGCAAATCTAAAGATTCAGTGTCAGCTCCCACAAATAAGAGAGAGCATGTAGCATTTGCACTTCCTGGTTGGGTTACATCATTCAATGTAATATTTTGTTTCATCCATTTATTTTCAAATTCTATTATTATTTTTTCTTTATAGCTGAATATAATTACATTGTGAATATGTTCCACATTTTCATTATCCATTCATCAGTTGAGTGGCATTTGGATTGCTTTTATTTTCTGCCTATTGTAAGTAGGGCAGCAATGAGCATGGTTGAGGAAGTATCTCTGTAAGAAAGCATTCATACAGTATACACCAAGGAGTGATGTAGCTGGCTCATATAGTAGATCTACTTCTAGCCTTCTGAGAATTCCCCATATAAATTTCTATAGTGCCTGCACCAGTATTCAATCCCACAAATAGTGTATGGCTTCCCCTTTCCCCACAATTTTGCCAACATTTATTGTCAACTGTGTTCTTGATATTTGCTACTTGGCTAGTGTATGATGAAATCTCAAAGTAGGCTTAATTTGGATTTCCTTGGTTACTAAGGATGTTGAACTTTTTTTTTTTAAAAAAAAAATGTTTATATTACACTTTTGAGAACTCTCTGTTTAGTTACATGTACCTCTTTAATTGGGTAATTTGTTTCTTGAATTTTTGTGTTATTTTTATATTCTAAATATTAACAGTCAGTCATATGTGAAACCTGTAAAGATTCTCTCCCACTCTGTGGCATTCTCTTCACTCAGGGAGCATCTACACTGTAATCTCTACATCTGATACTCAGGGAACATCACAGAACAGAGGACAAAGACTATAAGAGTCAGAAGACTGGTACAGCTGCTATGCAAAAGTATTCTGTAAGCACAATAGGGAAGGTACACCCATGGCATCTTGTCAAGTCTTGCATGGTCATGGAAGGGATGATGTGACATGGTTCCCACCTTCATGGCTTCAACAGAGCCAGCAGGGTATGCACTGCACTTCAAGTGTGAATGGTTGCTGGGCACGAGGCCTGTTTGTATAAAAAATATATATAATTTTTTATTTCATGTTTCTTGGGAAATGTGATCCCTGCTAAAGTTATTGGGAAATATTTCCTTGCCAAGATTATCAGAAACTGTCCTCTCTTCCAAGGTTAATGACTCCAATAATACCATGAGTCTAGAAGGCAAAAGTATACCTACATCCTTTGCAAAAAATGATAAATGCTGTGACTTTTAGGACAGTCCTCAAGGCTGTGGTGGAGGGGGGCTCAGAAAACATGAGTCAAATTTGTATATTTTTCAACTATGCAAAATATAAGGATGCAATATGAACTATATGAGCAGCTTCATGGACCTAAAAGATAACAGGCAGCTGTACTGTGAGCCAGCTTGTCATAAAGATATTTTAAAGGAGATAAAGAGATTTGGGGAGGGTGATTATAGGGCAAAATCCCACCCAGCTAAGTTTATTGTTTCTGCTTAAAAAGGCAGGTAGACTTCTGAGTTCAAGGTCACCCTGGGGCAGAAGAAGTTTGGATGCAGGACCAGGCATGGTGGGAGTGGTAATTTTATGATGAGATGCCACTCAGCTAAACTTAGGTCTATGCTTACAAAGGAAAGGGGATCTCTGAATTCATTTACAATGCTAAGAAAAAAAATAACCCCCCTGTTGGGGTCAGGTGATTCTGATTCATGGAATAATCAAAAAGGAACCTGAGATGGACAATTGAATTAATATGTAAATAAAATACTGGGCTTTGCTCTGAGCTGAGCTGTCTGGAGATCTCCAGAGAAAGCTGTCTTAAACAGAATACAGTCTTTCAGTTTGTACCCATAATTCGACTTCAAGTTGTTTCTTTCACTGCTCTTGAACACCTCTTCCTCAGAACCCCTCTCCAAGCTGAGGCTGGTCCTTGACAAAATCTTGACAATATGGTTGCCTACACAAAATGTGCAAGATGTCAACAGCAGCCCATTTACATGGAGGGAAATTCACAAGGTTCTAGATGAAGAAATACAGGAAATCAATGGTTTCTGAGACAGGGAGAATCAGTTGTCTCCAGAGATGAGCTCCCTGATACTTTGTCCAATCCCAAGCAGTCATCTTAAAACATATGAACAATAATAAAAATTTAAAAGGAGGGTCTTGTGAATTTAAGAGGGGTGTGTGTGCGGGAACATCTGGTGGAGACAGAGAAAGAAGGAGTAAATCATGTAAATACAGTACTCAAGTATAAAAGTCTCAAAAATCTTAAAAATTTAAATTGAAAACAACATGCATGAGTTGATCTCCACATTTTAGATTGTGTTTGTGTGTGTTAACATTTGTTAGAAACATTATCTTGCATGCAAGCATGGCTGTCTATAATTTTCTACTCTAAGCTTCTAATTTCGGTGAGTGGATTACTTAGCAAAGCTTGAGTATGGAGGTAAGGGCTAGATGGGCAGGCATTAGTAGGGGTTTAATTGTCTTTCTATGTATACCTATACCTAAACTGGCTCAAAGTACCTCTGAAAATGAGCCATCGGCTTTCATTTCTTATCAAGTAATATAGCCACTTAAAGGCAACATTAGCCAGAAGACCACATGGTCAAATAATCTTCCTCCTGCTTTTGCTGATCTGCAGCAAGGGCTTCTTGGTGAGTGCTAACCAGAAAATGGAATACAAAGACAACCACACAAGTGATTCATTCTAGTTCTTTGTACAAGGAAAGAGATCCCTGACTCAGCCCAGGAAATAGTTGGTACACAACTAAAAGGAAACACAGGGTGATGTCCACTTAGAAATGTTGCCATCTCAAACCTTATGTACTAGCCAATACTTAGTTCTTAGCATAAAAGTAAGAGGAACATATTTTAAATATAATTGAGTTACATGAATCATAGCAACTTCAGTTGTTATTTCTGTCTCGGTTTCATAAGATAAACTTCCAATTAAAATTTCTTTTACTCAGAAAGCTTCATCCCCATGTAGGTAAGTGGTGGTGGTCTCCTCAGTTTGTCATGATCAGACCTGTTGGAAAGAAATCTCAGATACAGCCTTCCTAGCCCCAAACATAGAGGACTAATTCCATTTCTCTCTGATAATTGGAATACAGTTTCCAAGACAGTAGAATTATAGCAACCTCTCCCTGCTGGTTTGTAATATGAAAAGTTCAATATGTACAGGGGTATTGGGTAGTCATAGTTTCCAATTCATGTGAACTATACCATTGTTTCTTATTGTGCACAGTTGTGAATGTATGTGAGCACATGTATATATCTGTGTTAGTGTAGTCTATTTCTCTTCCTCCATCCTTGTTTTAGAGATTAAATCTTGACTTAATTTTTTTATCCACAAAATATTGATTATTGTATTTATTTTGTATGAGAAAAAAGGGGTAAGAGGGGGAGAAATGTGAACTGAAGTCCATCAAGCCCACTTAATGTTATTAGATTTACCTAATGATTTCTAATGTTGTAATTATCTCACTAATTATTGTGTCCAAATCACTGCAAGCCAACAATAGCTTTTATAAATTCTATTATATGAAAGAAATGAATAAATTGAGCAAAGAAAATGAAAACTCAGTAGACAATGCACACTATATTAAATGATTACAAGTTTATTAGAATTTTAAGTACACGGAATTTTTCAAATCACTAAGGTAACAAGACTATCTGAACTAGCAGCTTTTGACATATGTGCTGTAAAATCCTAACACTGACATACATGTTCTTTCAGAATCCCATATTAATATTTGGTTACTTCCAAGTGCAAGTAATAATTAAAATAATTTGAACATGTTTTCTTCACTCTCTTAGTGAAGTCTGCTAGAGTTGTTTTTATCAGGCTTTGGTCTTCTACTCTAATTTGTGTATTAGCCTGCTTTGTCTTTAATAAAAAAAAAAAAATCTTGTGTTTTAAAGGTAAATATGGTCAGTGCCATGCTCCAAGAGCAGTATCTCCTCAAGTAGGGCAATAGATAGAAATATATTTGGCTTTATATTGTGATATCATTTCTATGTAACCCATGAAATACCATACATAGGATGGAAGTATTTAAAAGGGTTCATTTCAGCAGATATTAACAGATATTTCAAACAACTGCTATTCTCCATACAATATGGCAAATACCATGTTCACTATAGAAAGTGATGACATTAATCAGAATTGATAATGAAATAAAATATAGCTCTTCCTCTTTACAGGCACAATTACTAAGAACTAAACACACATATGATCCACAATAATATGAGCCACTTCTCATATGAAAGGAGTAGTGGAAAATTCTAAGTCCCAGTGACCCTAGTTTGTGGAATTGGGAGAAACACATTTATAGAGAGCTTTGCTGTAAGGACTAAGAGCAGCCAATCATTTATATGGATGGGGAGAGTAGTGAGGCAGAAATATGGATTTCAAAGCCATTACAAAGTAAAACAAAAGTAGATAAAAACAACCATGGAGTGCATACAGAGATGAAGAACTAAATGGCCACATGCCTTAACTTAGAAGATATGTGTCACTTAAATGATATCATAAAACACACAAAGGAAGAAAGGCTTAAAGATAATTAGAATGGTAAAAGAGAACACTGGGCTCAACCACCCAACCATGTGCAGTTAACAGCCAGGAGTAGCCCTGTACTTCATAGAACAGTTCTGAACAACATAGCTTACTCAAGAAAGATGCCTGTGCCCTCCAAGCACCTTCCACTTTGAAGTTTTCCCATACTCTCTTGTGCATTAGTTAGTTCAGGTTCCTACCCTTTCACTTTGGATCTCTACACCTTAAACTTGATATGCTACTCAGCACAGTGAAGATTTTAGCATCTATGAAGCACTTACTAGCAACTGGCAGAGGGATTTTTGATTATTTTAATAACAATTATTGTACCCTGGGATGACATAGTTTACTCTCATCAAATTTATCAGGGTAGCCACATAGTTATATGACAGGTCAGATTTATATCTAGGCAATGCCATCTATTTTGTTACTCTTAGTTTTGCTAAGTGTAAAAGCGTAAGACTCCAGCGAGCCTTAGCTTACCACAGACCCTCCAAGTGAACACATGGAGTCAGGGATTGATTCAATATGCAAGAGGAATTTATTGATTCAGCATGCTGAGGCCACTCTGCATACCAAGATGGGGGAGCAACCTCGAGGATCTGTTCAGGGACCTTATATAGGATTTTAGAGCAGCCGCCATTAGACACAATGTGATTGGCAGAACAGTGTGACTTTTAAACTGATTGGTCTTTAGGGAATGAAGTTTCAGGGGCTTAATCAGCCCCTCCCTTCCAGCCTACATGCTCTCTAATCTGTTTCTTCCAGGAGGGGAGGGGTGCCCATGTGCTCGGAGGAGGGAGGGGACCCTGGTGGAATATCTCAAAGTTCCCGAGCTGACTCCTCATTCTCCCCTTTTTCTTGTGCATGCTTCAATCTTAAAGCTATTGTTGATAGCTATGCAGCTCATACTCCTGGTCTTCTGTACCTAGCTCTTTGTATTTCTGCTTTAAGATCATTAGCTATACTGCACCTATGCGTTTCTTAACAAAAGCAGCTAAGTGGTTCAAAATATAGGGACCAAAAGTCAACAATAGCAGGAGAACAATTAAAGTATTAACAAGGTAGATATGAGGGTTGTTAACTAAGATGTTAAACCAAGTCTTGAACCAGCCCTGACTCTGTTTTCTCTCTTCCACTTGGCTAACCCTACTATCACCTTGGCCATTGAAACTTCAACAAGCCCAGAATGGTCTATATAAAAGCAACACTAAGCACAGCTAAGGACGCTTCTATTCTCCCTATATCTAAATTAATGACTGCCCTCAGAGTGTCATAATTTTCCCTTTATAAGACCAAATTGGATGTCCTGGTGCCTGCCCCAGCTACCCTCAACCACAACAGAAGGGAGACAGTGAATACTGTCCAAAGTTACCACAAACAGTCATGATTAAGGTCAAGTAATCTTGAGCTTGAGAAGATTGTCCATCTTCTGTACCATCTAACAGGGGTCTCTGGGAAGTGGGGCATCTTCAGGTTTGACACAGGAAGTGTACACCCAGGCCTCAATACCATCTACCTTGAGGACTGTGGGAGTAGTTACCAGAGCCAGGAAGGGTCTCTTTCATCTGGGTTCCAGTGAGTGTGTTTGATGTCTCTTTACATAGATTCTGTCACCAGTCTGGGAGTGGTAGGGGGTCTCTGGCATCCCTGGAGCATTTAAGGCAGGCAGTTTGGGCCAAATCTCATGCTGTGGGATACCTTCTGGGAGGGCCCAGTGGATACCAAGGGAGTTGGAGTACCATACAGGATCTCAAAAGGGGTCAATTTAAAATGGTAGGGGGTGTTCCAAGCTCGGAACAGGGCCAAGGGGAGGGGCACCACCCAGTCCGATCCAGCCTCCAAGGTCAATTTAGTTAAGGTCTTATTTTTTTGTGTTCTATTCATTCACTCTAACTGCCCTGAGCTTTGGGGATGGTACTCACAATGAAGTTTCCAATCTGTCCCCAATACTTTTGCCACTCTCTGGCTTACCTGACAAAAGCAGAACCATTGTCCTATCCACTTGCCTTGGGCACTCCAAACCTCAGGGGAAATTTCCTCTAATATCTTCTTGGACACCATGGCAGCTGTTTCTTGCTTGGTGGGGAATGCCTCAACCCATCTAGAGAAAGTATCTATGAACACCTGAAGGTATTTGTAAACACATTTTCCGGGCTTAACTTCTGTAAAATCGACCTCTCAATATACTCTAGGCTGTTCTCCCCTAGGTCTTTTGCCCTGTTTATTCTTGGCTGCATAAACATTCACTTGCTGGCATACCTTACACTGTTTTACTATCTTTCTGGCCCAAAACCTGAGTTTTATTATATATACTTTAGGTCCCTTAACTGCTTGGACAAACTTTTTATCCCCTAAATAAGTCCATCTGTGCATTTGGCCTAGTGAGTCTTTTGCTTGCTCTCTAGGGAGCATAGTTTTCTTTCTTGTGTGCCATTTCCCTTCCTTCTCTAGGTGATAGTTGGTAGGGTGGCTAGCAATCTGAATCCTTTCTTCTTCAGTGTATTCTAAGTAAGGTCATCCCTTAGTCCAGTCCCATTTCCCAGCAGGTGTTTCTTATAGGCCCATAACCAAGATAGGCTCCTGTATTAGCCACTTCTTGAGCCACTAGATCTGCCTGGTTATTGCCCTGGGCCACTGCTGTACTTCCTTTCTGATGTCCTGGGTGTGAATAATACAGTTACTGGCTTCATTGGGACATCTAAGAGATTCAAGATTTCTTGTTTGTTTCTTCTGGTGTGAGCAGTCCTCTCTCTTAGCATATAGCTCTGTGGTCGTGGGATGTGGCAAAGGCATACCTGCTATCCATGTAGATGTTGATTTTCTTGCAGGCTCCAATTTCTAAGGCCTTGGTGGGGCAGTTAGCTCCACTTCCTGAATCAACATGTCAGGGGGTAGAGGTTCCGCCCAGATGACATTTGTGCTGTCCACCACAGAAGCACCTGCTTGTCTCTGACCTTCATGGAGAAAACTGCTCCCATCTGTAAACCACGTAACCTTGGCTTTTGGCAGAGGTCAGTCAGAGAGGTCTCTTCTTTTGGGTCAGCTAGTTTCGGCCTGTCAGGCAGGAAATGTATCTGGGGCCCCATTTTGGAGAGTATGTCTCGCCCCAACAGAGGGAAGGGACATGGTGTCCTTAAGGTCTTGGGTGACCTTAAATGAAAGGGATACCCGGCCCATCCCTAGGTCCACTGTTCTTTGGGTAGTCCATGAATACATTTTGGTACCAATGGCTTCTTGGACCCAAGATTTTTTCGTGAAAATGGGGCCATCGGCTTGGAGGACCGAGTGTTGAGCCCCTGTGTCCACCAAGAATTAATCGGGTTTCTACTCCACTCTCAGAGTTTCCCTGATTTTGGGAGAGGGGTCATACCTCATCTCTCCTAATCACTGTCTTCACCCAGGGCTAACATCTTTTGCCACTTGGGGATGCTTTTCCCAAAGCCGGGGATTTCCTGCTCCCAGCTTCCATTAAGACACTCTCAGGCCCAGTGGCCACAGTCAATTCTGAGACTGAAGGCAGGTATAATTTTTCCCAATCTGCTTTTATACCATTTTAATTACATCCAAGCAATAAGGTCCGTTCTAGGTTGAGAAACACAAATAGCCAAGGAATGAGCAAGGCAATAAACAAAAGTCTATGATCATTCCTGTGATCACTGTTTCTCAGGGCTTGTCAGGATGACTGAAATATCTGAGCCTACTTCCTTGTCCAAGCCCAAAATCAGATTCTTGCCTGAAGCCTACTTCTTCTGTTCCACCCTAAAATTAAGATTTCTACCTGAACTTACTTCTCTGTTCTAGCTTGAGATCAGATTCCTGCCTGAGCTTACTTCCTTTTCCTTGGCTGAATGTCAGGACTTCTTGTAGATTCCTTCCCTGTCACTTTTCTTCCTTTTCTCTCTCTCTCTCTCTGTTCCTTCTCCTCCCCTGTCTCCCTGTTATGGTAGACATTCTCAGCAACCTGCACTAGCTCTCTTAATGGCTTACCTTGTCTTTCTAGCCTATGAAGCTTTTTCCTGTTATCTCTACTAGCCTGATCTATAAAAGCTATTGTCATAGTAGCTTTGTCCTCCTTGCTGCTGAAGTCATAGGGTGTATATTGGTGGAATGCCTCTATGAGCCACTGTGGGTGACTCATCCCTACTTATATCTTGGTTAGATTTGTGGGTTTTCAAGCGACTTTCTTGAGACCTGCCAACGGAGTCTGGTGATGGACTGACTTTAAGGTACCCCTTACCTTCTGCCATAGTCAGGGAAAGCCCACTGTTGATGACAGCCTGATCAATTGATGGTGTCTGAGAGGGCATTCTTTCTAACTTCATCCTAGGTGGGCTGATGAGTAAATAAGACAGTTTTAAAGAGAGTAATTGGCCCCTTGGAAAGGGAAATGGGATCTCCTCCCACTCCTCCCTTTGGTAAACGGGGGTACAATGGCCCAGTCCCATATGGACTGTGGATCCCGGTACCAGTGCTGGTGCTAGTAGGGTCAGGGTAATGGGATATGGAGGAGGAGAGTCTTGGAGTAACAGGTCCACTGTTGAAGGGTCTTGGAGGATCAATTTCTTCTCAGGTCTGGATCTCTTCTCCCTTGCTTCTTTCTTCCTGATGGCCAGCACCTGTGAGGTGGTCTTGGGGAAAGAAAGGCCTATGAGGGGGTACGGGGCCCTCTACAAGATTTTCTCCCTCCTTGTCCATCTCTGTCCCCACTCTAAAACTCTCAGCCTGCCTTTCTTTTCTACTACCAAATCACAGGCTCTAGCCTTATCTTTCACCTGTCCTCACCTGCCTATAGACAGCAATGTACATTTACTCCTTTTTATCCAATTTAAAGGCTCTTTTCTCTCAGATATAAATTGATCACAACTATTAACATTCTGTAATTTATAAAGTATAAGATAGCCCACGTTCAAAGAATATGAGATATCTTGAAATTAAATAAATCACACTTCTACTAATATCTGCCTATACGAAACAGGCAGTTTCAACCTATTTCCTCTCTTCCAGGAGCCAATGTATTTTTACCCTGTACTAGTCCTGAACTGCGAGCAGAATTCCACACGTAAAATGGGCAAAAGCTGTATTTTTATCTATCTTTAAAAACAAATAAACCAAACTTTAAAATTCTGTCCTATGATTACCTGCTTGTAGGAAGCAGGTAGCTTTTACTGTCTGTCTTTTTGCCTCAGAGCAATCATCTTGTCTCTGTTCACAGCAGGGGACCACAGAGCCAGTGAGCTGAGTATGCCTTTGTGTCTTTTTGTTTAAAGTTCAATGCTTGAGCCACCACATGACTCCTCCTCTCGCTAGAAACCACATCTCCCTTCCTTTGTTTTCTTCTCTTTTCCTAACTTTTCCATGTTTAACTGGATAAACTCAGTCTGTCCGATGTCAACAAAACCTGTCAGTCAGTCTGAGTCTTAGAACACAGAACACGAAACAATCAGAACAGAAAACAATTAACACAGAGACAGCTCACCACAGCTTGCCCCTGCCACTGGCGGTGGGTGCAAACAACCAACACACAGTTTGTCCCTTCCATGCAGAAACCAGGTGGTCCTGCTGCATATGCAGAAGCCAGATCCAGAAGAAGGAGCCCTCTTGACTCCTTCCAGGGTGGTCTGAAGTGTTCTCCAGACTCCCCTCCATTGCAACATTAAGGCACATCTGCCTGTTGCATTTGACCACCCCAAACACCATGGGCTCTCTGAGCCCCCTGAAGCTTGCAAACAAGACTTTTAAACAGACTTACAGCATAGACTAAGACAAACATTGAGACAACCGCAGATATTTGCCTGAGCCATTCCTCCAATCTCCCGCTCTCTGATGTGTCCCCACAGAGGGTCGTTTCCCAGCCAATGCACCATATGTAAGACTCCAGTGAGCCTTAGCTTACCACAGACCCTCCAAGTGAACACATGGAGTTGGAGAATGATGCAGAATGCAAAAGGAATTTATTGATTCAGCATGCTGAGGTCGCTCTGCATCCCAAGCAAGCTCTCAGATCCTGTTCAGGGACTTTATATAGGACTTTAGAGCAGCCACCGTTAGGCACAATGCGATTGGCAGAACAGTGTGACTTTTAAACTGATTGGTCTTTAAGGAATGAGGTAGCAAGGGCTTAATCAGCCCCTCTCTTCCAGCCTATATGCTCTCTAACTTGTTTCTTCCAGGAGGGGAGGGGTACCCATGTGTTTGGAGGGGAAAGGGGACCCTGGTGGATTATCTCAATGTTCCTGAGCTGACTCCTCAAAAGTTCAAATTTATACACATTGTAATCAAAGGTAGCAATAACCTAAACATGGATCTCAAAGCTAGGAAGATACTTCATAACATATTACCTTAACATCACCATCAGGGAGCTGGGGAGATGGCTTGGTGGATAAGAATACTTGTTGATCTTACAGAGAATTTGAGTTCAGCTCCCAGTACATGCATTAGATAGCTCATAGCCTCCTGTAACTCCAGCCATCAGGGAATGTGATGCTCTCTCCTGGTCTCCTCAGGTATGGAAAGCCATTAGTGAACTCTGGAGTAACCTCTAGACTAGGCAGATAAGGAGCTGTCTGTAGAGGCTCACAGTGTACCAGATGGATTATTGTCAGGAGCATGTTTATAGTAGGAGAGATGGCTGTGTTTGGAGGGTAAAGGACATATAGGTGAACTTGTATGTTCCACTCAGTTTTGTGAGGAACTTAAAACTTCTTTTTTTTAAGAAAAGAAAGTCTGTTTAGAACAAACAAAAACACATGTGCACTCATTTCCTCCGAAAGGTGGATTATTTTTTTTTACCCACAATGGAAGCAAAATAAACTTTCTGAAAGCCACTGTTTCCTTGATGACAGATGTAAGTTTAGAATCATTGGCAATCATTTTCTTTAAGTAACATGTCCCATGGCAGAATGTCCATGCTGCCTGCCTTTCTCTCAGAAGTCATATTCATGCCTTTGCTCACAGAGGGATATGTTTTGTTTGTTGATCTAAGAACAATCATGTTGTAGAAAATATTTAATCTCAATCTGGAATTTCTATCCTACTTTTGAACATTTAGTTGATAGATAAAAAACATAGTCTTTATATTTATAATAAACCTTAATCAGAACAAGAATTGAGCATATATATATTTTCTATGCTATTATGTTTATTTCACAGCCAAATCTCATTATATACTTTGTCATGTTTAGTCTTGACTGTTTTGTCTCCAATTAGTCAACCCACATGGCCATTATTTTAAGATTCTTACCTCATGAAGCCTTCTCCTCTCACTTTTCCCCCCTTGTGGTATTATTCCTCAGACCTCAAGTTCAGAAATCCTAAATCCCACCTATGTCTCTTCTCCTCAGCTATTAGATATCAGCATTTTTATTCACCAATCAGAAATAACTTGGGGGCAAGGTCACATAGTGTCCCTTGGGTCTAAGTGGGGTCTCTGGGAGCAACCAGTATTTAGTATAGAAAAAATCCCAAACCTCAACACAAGCCTGTAACTTACAACCAGGTTAAATAAACAAACAAACAAACAAACAAACAAACAAACCAAATAAAAACACACCATTAACTCCACAATATTTTGGGAAAAATGAAACTAAAGGTCATCAGTCTGGATCAAAGCTGATCAAACTACCTAGGTTGGGGGCTCTCAACTCTATAAGCATCTGCTAATAAGAACCTAAGAATCCTACTCTTCTATACTGCTTACATTCTTATCACATAGCATCCAACAGTGAATAGGGAAGTTTTTGTTTCTCTTCTACTTTTACTTTGAAGATCTCATTTTAACATCTTTAGAACCTGTCTGGTTTATTATCATCTCTAAAGTAAAGATACACTTTTTAAAATTATTTTTATTATTTTACAGTACAGTCATTTCTCCCCCACCCCTGCTGAACCTCCCATAGGTACTCATTCCATTCCTCCTCTCCACTGTATCCAAGAGGATGTCCCCATCCCCCACCCTCACCCCACCCTACTCCTGTCTGGCCTTCCTACTCCCTTGGGCCTCAAGTCTCTCAATGGTTAGGTGTATCTTCTCTTCTACCAAGCAATCCTCTGCTCTATCTATGTTGGGAGCCTCATACCAGCTAGTGTATGCTGCATGGTTGGTGGCTCAGTGTCTGGGAGATCTCATGGGTCAGGTTTAATTGAGACTTTTGGTCTTCCTATGGGGTCGACCTCCTCCTCAGCTTCTTCCAGCCTTTCCCTAATTCAACCACAGGGGTCCCTGACTTCAGTCCATTGGTTGGGTGTAAGTATCTGCTTCTGTCTCAGTCAGCTGCTTGTTGGGCTTCTCAGGGTACAGCCATGCCAGGCTCTTGTCTGTAAGCACACCATAGCATCAGTAATAATGTCAGAGCCTCCCCTTGAGATGAATCCCAAGTTGGGCCAGTCAGTGGACCTCCTTTCCCTCAATCTCTTCTCTGTTATTGTCCCTGCAGTTCTTTTAGTCAGGAAAAATTCTGTGTCAGAGTTTTTGACTATCGGATGGCAACCCCATCCCTTCACTTTATGCCCTGTCTTTCAACTGGAGGTAGATTCTACAAGTTCCTTCTCCCCACTGTTGGGCATTTAATCTAAGGTCCTTTCCTTTGAGTCCTAAGAGTCTCTCACCTCCCAGGTCTCTGGTACATTCTAGAGGGTTCCCCCACCTGTCACCCCCATTGTTGCATATTTTCATTCATTCTGCTGGTCTTCAGGACTTCTCTCCTGTTCACCCTCCCAATACCTAATCATGTTGCCATTTTCCTCTCCCCCTATACTCTCTTATCCAGGTCCCTCCCTTCCTTTGCCTCTGGTGATTGCTTTGTTCTCCCTCCTAAGTGTGTTTGAAGCATCCTTACTTGGGCCCTTCAGCTTGTTAACCTTCTTGAGTTCTGTGGATTTTATCCTGGGTATTCTGTATGCTTTTGGCTACTATCCATTTATTAGTGAGTACTACCATATATGTCCTTTTGAATCTGAGTTACCTCACTCAGTATGATATTTTCTAGTTCCATCCATTTGCCTGCCAAACATATGATGTCCTTGTTCTTAATAGCTGAATAGTATTCCATTGTGGAAATGAACCACATTTTCTGTATCTATTCTACCATTACGAGACATCTGGATTGTTTCCAGCTTCTGGCTATCACAGATAAGGCCACTATGAACATAGTGGACCACATGCCCCTGTGGTATGGTGGGGCATCTTTTATGTATATGCCCAAGAGTGGTATAGCTGGGTCTTCAGGTAGATCTATTTTCAGTTTTCTGAGGAACCTCCAGACTGATTTCCAGATTGATTGTACCAGCAATGGAGGAGTGTTCTCTTTATTTATATCCTCAACAACATGTGCTGTCACCCTGTGTTTTTTATCTTAGCCATTCTGATTGGTATAAGGTGGACTCTTAGAGTTGTTCTGATGTGCATTTCCCTGATTTCTAGGGACTTTGAACATTTCTTTAAGTGCTTCTTGGTCATTCCAGATTCCTCTGTTGTGAATTCTGTTTAGCACTATACCCCATTTTTTGATTGTGTTGTTTGGTTTTTTTGGAGGTTAGCTTCTTGAATTCTTTATATATTTTGGAAATTAGTCCTCTATCAAATGTGGAGTTAGTTAAAAAAATTTCCCAATATGTAGGTTACCGATTCATCTTATTGACTATGTCCTTTGCATTATAGAATCTTTTCAGTTTCATGAGGTCCCATTTATCAATTCATGATCTTAGAGCCTGAACTATTGGAGTTTTGTTTAGGAAATCCCCCTTCCTCCTGTACAAATGAGTTTGAGGCTCTTTCCCAGTTTCTCTTCTATTAAATTCAGTGTATCTGGTTTTATGTTGAGGTCCTTGATCCACTTGCACTTGAGCTTTGTACAAAGTGACAAGTATGGATCTATTGGCAGGGGCATCCTCTTGGAGATGGGGTGAAGGGATGGGATGAAGAACAGTTGAAGGGTGGACCAGGAAGGGGATAATGACTGGACTGTAAAAAAAAAGCTTAAAGATAATTTTAAAAAAGGAGAGCAGTTTAGTTTCAGGGCAACAGTAGCCATAAGCACATGTCAGGATCATGGTGATCAATGGCCTGGCAATGCTCCAGGAGCAGAAACTGTAACACATGTCCCCTAATGCAGCCATACTGGACCTAGAAAAACAAATATATATTTCTTGAAGCCTAGGCAGAGACTGGGAGGAAGATGCATGTGTGGTTCTGAGATCTAATTTATGCTGATGTTGTATTCACTCTGAGCACAAATTCAGTAGTTGTAGTTTCCACAGCAGAGACCTGATGACCTATGGAGACAGGGTGGACTCCTGAATATTTCCTTGGAGACAGGATGGATGTCTTCCTTTGTGTGCTCTCAGACTGAAAGTATTGTTCTAACATAGTCCATGAGGTCCATCTCTCAGACCCAGCATCACTCTGTGAAGAGCACACCTTCCATTGTTTCCCTCAGGAGATGCTTATTAATTCTGTTTTCTTCAGGCTGGGAACAGGAGAAGAGGAAATCAGGACTGTGTTATCAGGTCAGAACTGGAAAGACATCAGCATGAGGTAGAGACATTAGAACAATGTGGTTGTTAAATATGTTCTCTAAGAGCTGAAGTTACAGAAGAGTGAATGCTTTAAAACAACATGGTTTACTCAAGAAATTAATGATTGAGGGTGTGTGTGTGTCTGTAAATTTCTAATAAAATGTCAAGTAGAAGAAAGACTAGGCAAAGGACCCATTTTATTTTCATGACAAGAGCACAAAAGCATTAATTGATTTTAAAGGAGAAGCAGAAAACATTAACTTTAAAATCACAGGAAAATATTAAGACATCTGTTTTCTGGTGTTAAAACTTGTCATAGACAAGGCTGCTTACAACAGCCCAAATAGCACAATACTTGGGATTCAAACTTTGGAATAGATCCCAGAAAGTTAAAAATCAAGATTTGGACAAGGTTACATCCATTCTGAAAGATCTTGGGAAAAAAACTAAACAAAACCAAGAACAAACAAAAAAAAACAATTGGTATCCTCACCTTTTCTAGCTGGTAGTAAATGTAGGCATTCCAGGGTTCCTGGCTCCATCTCTAAAATTATCATTGATTGGCCTAGTATTTCCCAAGATGCATCATGCTGACATTTGATTTCTGCCTCCCATTTGCACATTTAAAAGACCCTTGTGATTATAAGACTACCAACAGGTCTTCCTGGTATAGCACAGGTTAATCTCTTTATATTAAGATCTGCCTTTTTAAAAGGATACTCATTCCAGAATATCCTCTATTCTTCTTGGCCTTGAAAAATAACATAATATTTTTTGGGAGATTCAGATACTGACTTCTTGTATGAGACCATTATTTTTGTCACAAGTACGAAACTAAATAAGGACAGACAAAACAAGGAAAATATGAACTATGTCTCATTGGGTTCCAAGATTTTATGTAAATCTTTCTTATTCTATCCATTGATGATTATAGTGCATAACAATGTAAAGTCCTCACATCACTACTGGATCTTCAAGTCAAATTCTTTGTGGTTACTGTAACACTATCTTAACATGAGATAGTGACTTTCATACAACATGTTTGAATGGTTTTATTAACATATTATACTTTATTGCAAGTTTATTTTATGAACACATTTTAATTTCACTTTCCTTTTTCCCTTGAGGCTAACAGAAAGAGATCCCGACAGGAGACAAAGATACATCTGATCCTGGGTAGGGAGAAGACAGAAGGGCAGCCAGGGGCCACTCAGGGGCCTCTCTAGTCCCTATGGTCAGATGATGGGTTCTAGATTTGATTGGTTTCTTCTGGTCCTCACAGCCCTCTATTTCTTACTGCTCAACACTAAATAAAATGATATTTTGATGTTGAAAATGCCATATTACATTATTTATTTATGTTTGCTCATTACTTCCAAAAGGCCTGTAGCAGCTTACAATAAAAAGTTGAATATGATAAGACCAAGAATAATTCTATAATAAAAGTCAAATAACTCAAACACCGTACCAGCTTTACTGGTCAAAAGGGAGTCTGAGTAAGTTAGTATATTACACAGTTGTAAAGCAGATTACATGGCAGAATGTGTATAGAACCTCAGCATAATCCATAGTCTTTATTTCTGTATTTTTATGGTAAAAGATAAAAAGTTGACACATTCTATAACCCAAGTGTCTATCCTAGGGTTCAAAGGAAGCAAGAGATTGGTGGCAGAGGAAGCTGATGCTGGAAGAAGAGACAGGTAATTTTCTGAGTGTATTCTATCCCAAAGACATTTAAAAAAAATAATATTTTGTTACCTATTGTAAATTTTATAAAGTTTTATAAAATATTTCTTCTATTTAAAAGAACAAAAAATGTTAATCTTAAAATTCAAAACATAATGCAATCTAACCTAGAATTGTTAATGTTTTATACCCAGCCATATCAATGACTTTTTAAAGATGTTTTATAAAATTGACATTAATATGTTCAGTAGTAAAATTTATGAGTAAGTAACATAGAAAATATTGATGAGTATTTCTCTCCTAAAAAATTGATCAAAGATTAACTCCTCAAAACTGACGGTATGACCAGTTTCTGTCGGTGGCCAGAGATGGTTCTGTGCCACAGGGCTACATACCCAAAGAGTGCATGGAGAAAGCTGGCCTCCCAGGAGTGCAGACAAGACTGTGAGAGCAGGTAAGACCACCACTTCTGCTCAGAGGCACCTGCCCAGAACCAGCAGGGAACGGGGACCCAGGAGTAGACTGGGACAGAACCCTTCCAGTTTCTGTCTGTGCCTGTAGCTGATCCTGAGCCACAGCACTACATACACAAAAACTACCAGTAGAGAGATGGTCTCCCGTGAGTCCTGACACACCTCAGAGCACAGGTAAGACCACTACTTCTGTTCAAATTCCTGGGCCAAGAGGGACCATCCCAAAGACACTAGGACACAGGAACCAAGGAACAGCTGGGGACAGGATCCTTCTGGTTTCTGTCTACACCCCAAAGCTGACCTTGCACCATAGCTCTTCATACCCAAATTCCTCCCAGAGAGAAAAGATCTCCTAGGAGGATTGCAGGAGAGACTAGCCACAGTCAGAGACAGCAAGACCAGCTAACACCAGAGACAACCAGTGGCGAAAGGCAAGGGCAAGAACAAAAGCAACTGAAAGCAAAGCTACTTGGCGTCATCAGTACCCAGTTCTCCCACCACAGCAAGCCTTGAATACCCCAACACACCAGAAAAGCAAGACTCGGATACAAAAATCACATCTTATGATGATGATGAAGGACTTTAAGAAAGACATAAATAACTCCCTTAAAGAAATGTCAGAGAAAACAGGTAAACAGGCAGAAGCACTTAAAGAGGAAACACAAAAATCCCTTAAAGAATTACATGAAAACACAACCAAACAGGTGAAGGAATTGAACAAAACCATCCAGGATCTAAATATGGAAATAGACAAAATAAAGAAGTCCCAAAGGGAGACAACCCTGGAGATAGAAAACCTAGGAAAGAGATCAGGAGTCATAGATGCAAGCATCACCAAAAGAATACAAGAGATAGAAGAAAGAATCTCAGGTGCAGAAGATACCATAGAAAACATTGACACAACAGCCAAAGAAAATGCAAAATGCAAAAGGTACCTAACCCTAAACATCCAGGAAATCCAGTACAAAAGGAGAAGACCAAATCTAAGGATAATAGGTATAGAAGAGAGTGAAGAGTCCCAACTTAAAGGGCCAGTAAATATCTTCAATAAAATTATAGAAGAAAATTTCCATAATCTAAGGAAAGAGATGCCCATAAACATAAAAGAAGCCTACAGAACTCCAAATAAATTGGACAGGAAAATAAATTCCTCCACTCACACAATAATTAAAATATCAAATGCACAATACAAAGAAAGAATATTAAAAGCAGTAAGGGAAGAAGGTCAAGTAACATATAACTATGTATCAGAATTACACCAGACTTCTCACCAGAGACTATGAAAGCTAGAAGAGCATGGGCAGAGCTCATACAGACCCTAAGAGAACACAATGCCAGGCCAGAATAATGTTCCCAGCAAAACTCTCAATTACCATAGATGGAGAAACCAAGAAATTCCATGACAAAAGCAAATTTACACAGTATCTTTCCAGGTCTTGCTGAGTCACCACTATACAGAAGTGATGGAGACAGGCCTCAGAACATGAGCCATGCTTGGGTTTGTCCTCAAGGCCCAAACCAGGATTGGGGTCCAACATTACCACTGTCTGAGACCTCATCCTCTCGCCCTCGGGCAGTGGGATAAGGAGAACACACCCAGCACTGTGCTGTAGGCATCCAGTTCAGATCCATGGCCCACAGCTGCCGCAGCCCCATCTTGGCTTGGCAACACCATGCCCAGTGCAGGAGGGTAGATGGGCAAGTCAGCGTTCTCAGGGCAACTGCCACCAAAGCTGCTCTTGCTGCCATGGTTGCTGCTGCCCCAGGCCATGTGCAGCATTCCCAGTCCATGTGCCAGGGAGTCATGCCCCATGACTGTCAGTGTCCCCTGTGGAGCAGGGGCTGTTCTAAAGAGGAAGCCACAGCTCTCTCCTTCCTTTGCCAGCACCAGCACTGTGCTTGCAACCCGGGGGACTGTGGAGAGCCTGCTTAGGGCCCCGCTGCCCCCGGACACAGCAATGAGGGCCTTCACCATGTAGACAACTGTAGCCCCAGGCCCGGGCTGGGCATCCGAAGGGGAGTAGCAATGAAAAGGCAGATCACAGAAAGACCACAATCAGGAGCAGTGGTGCCACTGAGGTCCAACATTCCACAAAATAGAAACAGAAGGAACACTACCCAATTTGTTCCTTGAAGCCACAGTTATGCTGATACTAAAACCTCACAATGACCCAACAAAGAAAGAGAACTTCAAACCCATTTCTCTTATGAGTATCAATGCAAAATTACTCAATAAAATTCTTGCAAACCAAATCTAAGAACACATCAAAACAATCATTCACCAAGATCAAGTCCAAGGGATGTAGGGATTTTTCAATATATGGAGATCCATCAATGTAATCCACTACATAAACAAACTCAAAGAAAAAAAACCACATGATCATTCCATTAGATGCTGAGAAAACATTTGACAAAATTTAACATCCCTTCATGTTAAATGTCTTGGAAAGATAAGGAATTCAAGGTCCATACCTAAACATAGTAAAAGCAATATACAGCAAACCAGTAGCTAACATCAAATTAAATGGAGAGAAACTTGAAGCAATCCAACTAAAATCAGGGACTAGACAACTCTGCCTTCTCTTTCCCTATCTAGTCAATATTGTACTTGAAGTTCTAGCTAAAGCAACAAAAGGAGGGGAAGGAATACAAATTGGAAAGGAAGAAGTCAAAATATCACTATTTGCAGATGACATGTAAATGTATATTTAAGTGTGTATTAAGTATATTTAAGTGACCCCAAATACTCCACCAGAGAACTCCTACAGCTGATAAACAACTTCAGCAAAGTGGCGAGATATAAAATTAATTCAAATAAATAGCTGTACTGGCTGGTTTTGTGTGTCAATTTGACACAAGCTGGAGTTATCACATAGAAAGGAGCTTCAGCTGAGAAAATGTTTCCATGAGATCCAGGTATAAGGCATTTTCTCAATTAGTGATCAAGGGGGGAGGGCCCCTTATGGGTGGTAACATCCCTGGGCTGGTAGTCTTGGATTCTATAAGAGAGCAAACTCAGCAAGCCAGAAGAAACAAACCAGTAAGAAACATACTTCCATGGCCTCTGCATCAGCTCCTGCTTCCTGACCTGCTTGAGTTCCAGTCCTGACTTCCTTTAGTGATGAATAGCAGTATGGAAATGGAAGTTGAATAAAGCCTTTCCTCCCCAACTTACTTCCTGTTCATGACATTTTGTGCAGCAATAGAAACCCTGAGTAAGACATTAGCCTTCCGATATTCAAGGATAAATAGGCTGAGAAAAAAATAGGAAAACGACACCCTTCACAATAATCACAAACAATATAAAGTATCTGGTGTGACTCTAACCAACTAAGTCAAAGATCTGGATGAGAAGTACTTCAAGTCTCTGAAGAAAGAAATTGAAGAAACCCTCAGAAGATGGAAATATCTTCTGTGCTCGAGGATTGGGCAGGATTAACATACTAAAAATGGCCATCTTGCTGAAAGCAATCTGCAGATTCAATGTAATCCCCATCAAAATCCCAACTCATACAGTTAGAAAGAGAAATTCTCGAATTCATTTGGAATAACAAAAAACCCATAATCACAAAAACTATTCTCAACAATAAAAGAACTTTTGGGGGAATTACCATCCCTGACCTCAAGCTGTACTACAGAGGAATAGTGGTAAAAACCACATGGTATTGGTACAGTGACTGGCAGGTAGATCAATGGAATAGAACTGAAGACCCAGAAATGAACTCACATACTTACAGTCACTTGATCTTTGACAAAGGAGCTAAAACCATCCAGTGAGAAAAAACACAGCATTTTCAACAAATGGAGCTGGTGGCCAACATGTAGAAGAATGCAAATTGATCCATTCTTATCTCCCTGATACAATGCTCAAGTCGAAGTGGATTATAGACCTCCACATAAAATTAGATACACTGAATCTAATAGAAGAGAAAATTGGGAAAAGTCTTGAACACATGGGCACAGGAGAAATGTTCCTAAAGAGAACATCAATGGCATAGGCTCTAAGATCAAGAATCACCAAATGAAACCTCATAAAATTGCAGAGCTTCTGTAATGCAAAGGACACTATCAATAGGACAAAATGGAAACCAACAGTTTGGGAAAAGATCATTACCCATCCTACTTCTGATAAGAGGACTAATATCCAATATATACAAAGGACTCAAGAATTTAGATTCCAGAGAACCAAATAACCCTATAAAAAATAGGGAACCGAGCTAAACAGAATTCGCAACTGAGGAAACTCCTAAAGAAATGTTCAACATCCTTAGTCATCAGGGAAATACAAATCAAAACTGCAAAGAGCTCGCTGCCCGCCTTGCCTTGGAGGGCCCTTCCAAGGAAGGCTATCGACTAGGTTCAAAGTTCCCGCCAGCGGATGCTCCGTGTTGTAGAAAGAAACCATTGGTAATGGAAAGAAGCAGGAAACAAAAGGATGCATGGGAGCAAGACGAGATTCTGTTCAAGCTCCGAGACAATCTTTATTGTTACAATGATTTAAGCACATTAGGGCGGGAAATGGTAGGGGAGGGGAGAATCCACAATGCGACCAGACATCATATAATTATATGCCATAGTTGTCCCTGAACTGAAGGCTGGATGTCTAATCCGGCAGCAGGCTGGGGAGGGGTAAAGGGAATGTCTGCTGTGAAGCCGGAACTCTGTGTTGCTAATCAAGCCAAGCCTAAGAGTCAGGGCCTAGAGGAAATACCTGCTGAGAGATCCGAGACATTGTGGCTAGCAGGATAAGTCAAAACCTGGGATCCTTCATCTAGCAGAATGTGCCAAGGCCAAGGCCTTTGTCTCCGACACAAAACAACCCTGAGATTCCACCTCACACCAGTCAGAATGGCTAAGATCAAAAACTTAATTGACAGCAGATGCTGGCAAGGATGTGGAGAAAGAACATTCCTCCATTTCTGTTGGGATTGCAAGCTGGTACAACCACTCTGGAAATCAGTTTGGCAGACTCTCAGAAAATTGGACATAGTACTACCTGAGGACACAGTTTTACCACTCCTGGGCATATACCCAGAAGATGCTCCAACATGTAACAAGGACACATGCTCCACTATGTTCATAGCAGCCATATTTATAATAGCCAGAAGCTGGAAACAACCCAGATGTTCCTCAATGGAAGAATGGATTCATAAAATGTGGTACATTTACACAATGGAATAAGACTCAGTTATTAAAAACAATGATTTCATGAAATTCACAAGCAAGTGGATAAAACTTGAAAATATTATCCTGAGTGAGGTAACTCAGTCACAAAAGAAGTAACATGGTATGTTCTCACTGACAATTGAATATTAGCCCCAAAGTTCTGAAAACCCAAGATTTAATTCACAGACCATATGAAGCCTAAGAAGAAGGAAGACCAAAATGTGGATGCTTCAGTGCTTCTCAGAAGAGTGAACAAAATACTCAAAGGAGGAAATATTGAGACAAAGTGTGGAGCAGAAACTGAAAAAAAGTCCTTCTAAAGACTGCCTCACCTGGGATCCATCCCATATACAGACACCAATCCTGGACATTATTGTTGATGCTGGGGAGTGCTTTCTGATATAAGCCTGATATGGCTGTCTCCTGAGAGTCTCTGCCAGACCTTGCCAAATCCAGAGGCAAGAGCTCACAGCCCATTTGTTGTCTGTGGCTCCAGGTAGAGAGATCATCAGATAGATGGTATAACAAGAAGAGGGCAGAGATGGACTGAA
Organism: Uromys caudimaculatus; assembly: GCA_028551405.1. Taxonomy (NCBI): domain Eukaryota; kingdom Metazoa; phylum Chordata; class Mammalia; order Rodentia; family Muridae; genus Uromys; species Uromys caudimaculatus. Next base: position 99,927,265 of record CM052708.1, read on the forward strand.
CTGTGAATTTATGAAATTGGGATTATTTGCTTTTAGGAAAGAGTTATATACAGATTTTGTCCAAATCACATATGGAGTTTCACCCATGGTTCAGAACTAGGATAGGGAAAATTAGTCACTGATTCTAAGTAGAGAGAGCAATGATAATTACTTGCTATGATCAGGTATCAATTATAAATATCTGTGGCTCCAGGCAGAGAGCCGAACAGATAGATAGTATAACAAGAAAGCTATATTGCTCTATTATGCCTTCAGGATACTCAAATACTGTCTAACATGGGCTTCATGGGAATCTTGAATTATATACCTTATTGGCAAAATAGATAAAGCCTAATAATAGGCATATACAGTATTTTAGTTTACTTTGTTTTGGATTGTTTTAATTTTCAAAATGGTTGTGATTTTGAGTTTTGTGGTTATATTATTCCTGTAGCAGAGAGGTCTAAATAGTTTTCTGATTACTGGCTCAAGGATATGATGATTTGGGAGAAAGGTTTTGTCTTTGCAGTTTTAGAAAAGGTATTTACTGTTTATACATCTTCTAGAGTAATATGGATCATATTTGATAGAGGTAGACCCCAGAGAACTTGATTCCAGAGTATCAAGCAATCAAACAAAAAGATATCTTGATGATACTAAAATTTTGTTTTGAGATTTGTATATTACAGAATATACAGTCTTCGGGAGTCTCATCATCAGACATGCTGAACTGACCTACTTGAATTTCTGATGTCTTGGACTTTCAGCCAGATCCAGTCAGGACACAGGCATCAGAGACTAAATCAATCGTTGGTATGGACTTCTTAAGGCTGACCAACTCCCATATTCTCCCTATGCTTCTCCCCACCCTTCTTCAAAAATATCTCAATGCTCATATTCAGCTTAAGAAGTTATGAAGAGTTGTCATCCCAGTTCCTTGGGCTTTGGGGCTGGAGGTGGTTATTATAGACCGTCTTTCTAGGGAATTTAGAAATGGTCATAATTGGAACAAGAAGGAAATAGGAAGACTTGATTGTATAGCCAAAATCTCCATTGGAAGAAATCTTTATATTTGTTACTAAGTTGAAGTCATAATTTCTTAAATGGGATAGGATTTATTTTGATGCAAAAATCAAGGGTTTCATTGGTATAAATTTCTTCTATTGATACTAAAATTTTAAAGTATAGGGCTTATACCCAGTCCTTCTATAACTGTTATTATAAACTGATCTGAGATGATTAAGCCTGTGAGTTAAGGGCCAAATAGCAAATTTATTGCTCTGAATTTGTTGTTAGGGTGTTTTCAAGATTTTACTTAGAAATAGCTGAGAGTAGTTAACAGATAACAGTCCAGATTACTTTATATAGATAGTTTGTTTTCAAACATGCCAGAAATCCACAGAATGTGACATTTAATGTTATTTATTTACTTGTTGAGACAAATCTGCTCCTAACAGCTTCCCATTTGTGGATTCAAAGAAGCAACTGAGCATCTTACCTCCAGGTGAGGCTGTACATTTGTAGCTAGGTGGCCACTGGGCAGAAATTTGGCAATCTCTCTTGCAGACATGTAGTATTCTTGAAAGGACACAATTACAGGTTAGGTTAGCTTAGTTCTGCCAAGAAAGAATAGGCTAGTCCTTAATATTCCTGTTTCTCAAAGGTCTGTAGATGATCCTGGGCCAGAAGGCTGAAGACTGATGCTCCGAATTCCTGACTTACTGAGGCTGTATAGGTAGACAGCTGTCTCTACAATTTATCTCATTCTGGAAGCTGTGTTAGGCTTCCTATATCTTCAGATATGTTGGTCATTTTCAGATTTCTGACGAAGTTGAAAAAACTATTTATAGTCTCATAGCCAACCCAGGCTATTTACTTTGAGAGAACAGATTTGAGAGGATGGTTTTTTAGATGGCATACAGTCTAAAGCCAGGACATAAGTCAAGGTAAAATCATAAGTCTTTTAATTTAGGATAGATGACAATGTTCTATTTTAATGACAACAATGATGGACTGGGTGTTAGGTCTATCTTATACCTTATAAATTACAAAATGTTAATAGTTGTGCTCAATTTATATTTTGAGAGAAAAGTTTTTATTTTTATTACTTTTATTTTTTATTTTTTAAATTTAAACAGAAAGGGTGATTTGTGGCAGAGTTTTCCCCATTTAAATATTAGTGCAGCAGGAGGCCTGTGATTAGACAGGGAAAAGGGAGGTGATGCTAAGAGTTGCAGAGAGAGAGAGAGAAAGCAAGCAAGAGAGAGAGAGAGAGACAGACAGAGACAGAGACAGAGACAGAGACAGAGACAGAGGATGGAGACAGAGCAAGAGGAAAGGAAACAAGATGGAAGATGGACAGGAAAAAGATCCTGATCCTGCATTATCTTATAGCCATAGGTAGTTATGAATATTATATAGGAATAGAATAATTGGGATAATTTGTCTAATCTAGGTAGGCATCTTGTATCATTATCAATTGACTCAGAAATTATTGTGGGGGCATCATGAGAATTGAGAATTTGTTGATATATAAATCTGACTGATTATAAGTTCCTAGAGTTTTGTTTTACTGGGTTACTGGAAGGTAGGACTACCAACCACAGGGGGATTATTGCTGAGAGGGTATGGGCAGCACTGAACCATTGAACCAGAGCTGGGAAGACAGTGATCAGTTGCTTTTGGGGCCAGGCCTAGAGCTGTGGAGGCAGTGGAGTTGGTGGGCAGAGAGTAGCTGGTTCAAGCATGGGAACGAACTGGCTTTTTTTTTTTTTTTTTTTTTAATATTTCCCCAACAAAATTGTTTTTGTTTTAATCCCAGTTATGGGATATGGGGCCGCTTTAGATTGTTCATAGTTGGTAACTATGATTTGTCTCATGCTCTAGGGTTTGTGTGATTTTTGTTAGTTGCAGATAGTTTACATTTGGAATTCCGGGGACTCTTGTGGGATTATAAATACAAGATCCCTGAGAGGGACACTGCTGCTACTGCAGCTACTGCTGCTGGTCCTTAATACTACTGTTCTCTGATGTTGCTGGTTCCTGATTTCAATTTGCTGATTTTGCTATTGCTGGATTGCTGGATTGCTGGTTACTAGTTGGAGACATTCTCATGACAAATATTGGACTTGCACCTAGGAACTTGACACCACTAATCAGCAGGAAGTATTCTAATGAGATCTATACCCCCTTTCCCCTTTAATCCTTTTCCTCTCCTGCTAGTGTTGGGGGGGGGTGGTTGGAAGAGATTAGGGTGAAATAAAGGCAGAGAAGAATGGTAGATATAAAAACCCAATAAAGTAGCCCAAAAGTATGTCTATATATTCCCATTGTTACATAATTAGTCAGCATCTGGAAGAAGAATGGATGACCAGCTGGGATCAGAGAATAGATTCTTGGACTGGAGGGCTACCTTCAAGTGGGGCAGAGAGCCGCAGTCTGGAAAGCTTTTGTGAGTCTTCAATCCATGTAAAGGTGGGCTTTTCAATGACATAACTGCATTTAATTCCTTATTGTTTATGTTAGTAAGCCAATTAAAACCCATTGGTTTATTAAGTTGGAATTTAGCACAATTGTTACTTTATCCTGGGTTGGATTGAGACTCCCCAGGAAATGTCTATCTCTTACCTTCAGGAAATGCTTGGTAGTGGCAGGTGCCCAGAGAATTCCTGTAGGGGTTATCAGTAGTCAGGAATGTTAGCTTTTATGATTTTGTCATGTGTGGGGCTATATGTGGACTATATGGATATCCCATCAATCTTAGGGTTTAAAAAAGATTAACCTTACCCCATTCCCAAGTTTATAGGTTTACTCTTTACCTTTTCTCTTAGAAGGTAGCTTTGCCAGGATATTAGCATTTTTCATAAGGAAATTAATAATCTTCCTTATTAGATCTTTATATTTTATATACACAAATTAAACTTCACTCAAGTTCTAGACAGAAGTTTATGGTTTTCATAGTCGAATTTGCTATGAATTGCATGTTAGACTTTTTATAAAATGAATAAATAATGACAAAAACAACATGCACAGAGAGGGTATGCAGTAAAATTTTGGTTTTCTTGTGGCCTTTTGGTTTTGATAATTTGTCAGCTACCAGACACAGCCTTCACAGGTACTCTTTTATTTGCTCATTTTCTCTTTTACTGCTTTATAGGATTTTGATCAGGGTATTTAAACTGTGCCCCTTTTCCTTGGCTTTTTGTAGACTATTTTGGATTTATAAAAGTGCTTATTCCTTTGGCTACCTTGTTATGGCCTGTCCTGGGCTACAATACACATTTAATGGTGAAATTTAAATATTTATAGAGACATTATCTAAACAATCCTAATACCTTTATCTTCAATAGCTTTTCCACAGACCTTATTTCTGTAGTCTGATATCCCACCAATTGTTTACTAAAACACTGATTTGCTTATGCCCTGATTTAATAACTTTCTGGATTCTGCTTTGTCTACAGGAAAAAAAAATCTGATCCTGATAATGCATTAGTTGGCTCTCCACTACATCAGATTATCTCCCTGTTCTGGGCTACCTGACACAGTACATGGAGCTTGTTATTACTCATCTGTGTCTTTTGCTAACCACACCATGCAGCTCATACCTCTGCATTTACACATATCTCATTTCTCTGCTTCTTCTCATTGAAATCCAAGTCTCCTTCAGGTGTCCCTGCAAGGCCATACTGATGTTTCTTAGACACTAACGGACCTGTGATGTTGTGTTTCTACCTCTCTCTGTCTCTCTTACTTAGATGCATATCTACACTTATCTTTGGTGTCTGAGTTCATCATTGCATTAACAGAACCATGAAGGTGTAATGCTTGACTAATTTAGTATCTGGGTGAATCTCAAAAAGCTAAGATACCCCAATGGACCATCATGTTCGTAAACATAGGTGAAATTGCACATCCAGCAGCCTTTCCCATGCTGGAAAAACTGAGCTGTTGGTGGAGAATTCCAGGATCCTGGTGTTGTTGAGACACCCGTCAGATTGTGCTGCTTTTAAATTCCTGCTGGTTTGCCTTCAGCTTTAGACCTCTGAGGTTATTGCTTTTCTGGAATTATGCCTCTTTTCAAGTACATACATTTCCTTCAACAGTAATTAAATAAGCTTCCCTATCGAAACAAATCACTGATAAATAAAAGCTTACAAGTTATAACACAACATAATGCAAATAAAAGTATGAGGAGTATACATAGCTCTAAGCCAGGCAGACAGTGCACAGGCTACTACTTAGCATACATGGACTCACATGCAATTGGAGAGTATGGTATCTTGCATTCTGGTGCTTTCCTGGTACCATAGAATCTAGTTCATGGAGACAAGGAGAAATTAACACCCATTGGCCAGTTCTCAAGCACAGTAAGAGAACTCAGTCCTGGACACCACAACCTTCCCATATAACAATTCCAATACCATTCTACATGGACATAAGGGAGTTCTAAAAAGCAGGATTGAGCCCTCATCAGCTGTGGTGGGCTCTGCCCATCAAGGCAAGCTTCCCTAAGTTTTCCTTCCTCCTCAGTTTTTTTGTTTGTTTGTTTGCTTTACTTGTACTTGAAGAGATCATCTTGCAGATATGCTTTTGTGTCCAGTCTTTGTTTTAGACTCTCATCTTGAGAATAAAACTAGCCAAAATACCTAAGCAGATTGTGGTCACTGTTTCAGAAGCCTGGCTGTACCCCTTTCTAGTTATTGACTCAAAAATAAGCAAAATTAAGATTTCTAGCATGATGGCTATTGTACTTGCTTCAAAAATTATATATACAAGATGTACTTGCTTCAAATATTATATATATATATAAATATAGTGATATAATAGATATCATATTATATACATTATATATAATATATGTTATATATGTTATAATATATTATAATTACATATTGTATTTCAAATATAAAATATTTATATTTATATATAATATAATATATATATAATAAAATTTCCTTTGTCCCTAATTTATTTCATTGTGCTCATTTTTCTACAATTTATCTATATTTCCTCTTTTTCTAGATGTATTATATTTCAGTGTGTAAAGGATACATGCATTCTTATTTATTTTTTATATTTTGCTGGTAATATTAAAATTTATTTTTAATATTTTATTATATTTACTTATATAGTATATGGGTGTATGAATATCTTAGTAGACATTTGGAAATCAGAGGAAATCTTGCAGAATTTGTTTCTCTCTTTTAACCATGTGAGTCCCAGGGATCCAACTCAGGTGGTCATGCAAGGCAGTGCTTACCTTAATGTCTGAGCCATCTTACCAGCACCATCAACACCAGACAATCATTTTTGACTGATGAGAATATAATTCCAGAGAAAACATAAAGCATACACACACACACATGCACACACACACACACACACGCACACTCACCTATCTCTGTGGGACCTGAACTCCTAGATCATAGGATATTTTACTGTTCAGTATTCATATAAACCAAAAGTATATGCTTTTTCTTTATAATTTAGTTACATTTATTTGTTTATTTATTTAGTTGTGTGAATATACATTGATAGCTCCCATGGCTCATGTGGAAGTCTGAGGAAACAGCATAGTAAGGTCTTTCCTTCCACTATGTGGCTTCCAATAATTCAGCTCAGGTAATCAATCTTTAAGGCAATCATCTATGTCTGTTGAGCCAGTTTGCTGACCTATTTGTAGCAGTTTAGATATTCACACCAGAAATAACTTCATGAGATTTTGCATTTTAATCATTTAGAAAGGTTTAGGTATGAATTCATTTGAGCTTAGACTTATAAAGTCTTATTTAAAAATGTTTTGAGCACTTTTTATTTATATATACACACTGGGTAGAAAATTTAAGGACTTGTAACACTTTATCTCTTATTTTTGTAAATTGGCTTAATTATGTTTTATTAATGTCAGGAAACTCTTATCTGTTTAGCCTATTCTCTTGCCAATATGCCGACCCTAATTACCGTCTTTCACATTGCCAGGTGCTGTATTAATGCTGCTTTTTGCAATATCAGTGATTCTTAACTTTCATAAAATTCAAATAAAGTCATTGATATTTTAATGTTCATTATCTTCCTCACATTCAAAATATAAAAAGCCTTTTTATCTTCCAACTACATTTGAAATTATATTATTTCTATCTGCCATTATATCTATATGTGTTTGAAGTACATTAATGGGTCTGTGTGAAGAGGTGTCCTGACTAGTTTTATGGCAACTTGATCCAAGCTAAAGTAATTTGAAAGGAGGAAACCTCAATTGAGAAAAATTTTCCATAATATCCAGCTGGAAGCTAACTCCACTGAATCAACTAGGCAGTACTCAAAGGAGTTCAGAGACTGAAGTAATAATCACAGAATCTGTATATGTTTGAACTACATTCTTTGTATATGGTTGTGTACCTTGTGATTTTTATGAAATTTCCAACAGTGGAAACAGGAGCTCTTGCTGACTCTTTTGCCTGCTATTGGGACCCTTTTCTTCCTACTGGTTTGCCTCATCTAGCCTTGATATTCCTGGGTGTGCTCTTTTTTGAAGAGAAATGGAGGATGAGTGGGTCTGGGAGATTGGGGTGGTGAGGTATTGAGAGGAATAGATGGAGGAGAAACTGTGGCTAAAATGTAATGTGTGGTACAACAACAACAACAACAACAACAACAACAACAACAATGAAAGACCCAGCTCTAGGTTGCTTTCTTAATTCATGATTGAAGGGGAGGGCATAGTCCATTGTGGGTGTCACTTTCCCTGGGCTGGTGGTCTGAGATTCTATTCTGTAAGAAAGCACACTGAGCAAGCCATGAGGAATAAGCGAGTAAGAAGTACCTTTCCATTGCTGTTGCATCAGCTCCTGCCTCCAGGTTTCTTCCTGTTAAGAGTTCTTGTATTCACTGATATACGTGGATATTGGAAAAAAAAAACTTGGAATACCCATGATACAATGTACAGATCATATGAAGCTCAAGAAGAAGGAAGATCAAAATGTGGATGCTTCAGTCCTACTTAGAAGGGGGAATAAAATAATCATGGAAGGTAGAGGGTAGGAGGGACTTGGCAGGAAGAGAGGAGGGGAAGAGGAAAAAAGGGGGGCAGGATCAGCTGTGGGAAGAGATGTACAGGAAATTGAACATAGGTGTGTAGCAATGGGAGATGGGGAACTGAGGGTAGGTAGCAGAAAGTCCCAGATGCCAGGAAAGCAAGAGGCTCCCAGGACTCAATGGGGATGACATTAGCTGAAATACCCCCAAAAAGGGAGAGAGAACATGTAGACTATACCCAGAGGTTAGGCATGGCCCCCAGGTGGGGGATGGGGCCACCTACCTTCTCAAGATTTTAACCTAGAATTTCTCCTGTCTAAAGGAAATACAGGGACAAAGAGTGGGACAGAGACAGAAAGAAATGCCATCCAGAGAAGGGCCACCTGGGGATCCATCCCGTAAGCAGCCACCAAATGCAATCACTATCGATGATCCCAAGAAGTACTTGCTGTCAGAAGCCTGATATGGATGTCTCCTGAGAGGCTCTGCCAGAGCCTTACTGATGTGGATGTTTGCAGCCAACCATCAGACTGAGCATGGGGACCCCAATGGAGGAATTAGTGGAAGGATTGAAGTATCTGAAGAGGTTTGCAATCCCATAGGAAGAACAACAATATCAATCAACCAGACCCCCCAGAGCTCCCAGGGACTAAACTACTAACCAAAGTGTACACATGGAGGGACCCATGCCTCCAGCTTTATAAGTAGCAGAGGATGGCCTTGTCTGCTATCTATGGGAGGAGAGGCTCTAGATCCTGTGAAAGCTCGATGACCCAGTGTAGGGAAATGCTAGGGCAGTGAGGCCAGAGTGGATGGGTCAGTGGGGGAGCACCCTCATAGAAGCATGGGGAGTGGGGTGTAAAATACAGGGGTTTTCAGAGGGGAAACTGGGACAGGGGATAACATTTGAAATGTAAATAAATAAAATAACCAATTTTTTTTTTTTGAAAAGAAAATAAACATTGAGGTGGAAGTATAAGCTAAGTAAATGCTTTCCTCTCCAACTTGATTTTTGTCATGGTGTTTCATCACAGTAATGTAAGCCTTAAGTTAAAGGGATACATGTGCACCTCTGTGTGTGTATTCATTATTTTGAAGGGCATAGAGCAGTCAAACTTGGATGCCCTTTTTCAGCTGCTAACAACTTCCTTTTCTGAACCAGCATTTCTCATTTTGCCTAGAGCTAACCAAATATGCTAAGCTGGTCAATTTAGGTCAATTAGCTTGTGATATGGTTTATATATGCTTGGCCCAGGGAGCTGCACTATCAAGTGTAGCCTTGTTGGAGTAGGTGTGGCCTTGTTGGAGTAAGTGTGTCACTGTGGGAATGGATTTTAAGACACTCATCCTAACTTCCTGGAGGCCAGTCTTTTATTAGTCTTCAGATGAAGATGTAGAATTCTTAGCTCCTCCTGTACCATGCCTGCCTGGATACTGCCAGGTTCCCGCCTTGATGATAATGGATTGAACCTCTGAACCTGTAAGCCACTCTCCAGTTAAATGTTGTCCTTATAAGAGTTACATTGATCATGGTATCTGTTCACAGCAGTAAAACCCTAAGCAATATATATTGGGTCAGTTATCCCCAAATATGTCTGTCTCTGCATCCCTAGTTACAAGCATATGGCTTCATGCCTAGCATTTTTGCATAAATTTTGAGGTTTAAACTCAATTCCTAATGTCTCTGTGTCAAACATTTCATCAAGCTATCTCCCCACCTGATCCATTTTTATAGATTTTTATAAAGATTTACTTTTATGTTTGTGTATATGTAGTTGTTTCTGTATTTGTATTGTCTCTGTAAGTAAGAAGAAGGCCTTGGATCCCCTAGTACTGAAGTTATAGGTGATTGTATGATAACCAGTGTAATTGTTGGGAACTAATTTAACTCTAAAAAAAATCCTTATATAGAAATAATAGGCAAATCTGAGTGCAATTGACACATTCTGCTGCGGATGTTATCAAGGTAGGGAAAGTGAGGTCTACTTTCCTAGAATGTCCACTAACATCTTGGAGGTGCCTTTTTACATTTTTTGAACATGTTTTGCCTAATTTACTTAGAATATAAAATAGGCCTATTCTAAGAGTAAATGAATATTTTATTGAGTTATCTGAATACAAAAGTAGCTTTAATCTTTATAAATATAAGAAAAGACAAACAAATAAAGGCAAACCTATCAGAATTACACCAGATTTCTCACCAGAGAATATGAAAGCTAGAAGATCCTGTGCAGATCTCATACAGACCAAAAGAGAATAAAAATGTCAGCCAGGCTACTATACCCAGCAAAACTCTCAATTATCATAGATGGAGAAACAAAGATATTCCATGAAAAAAACAAATTTATATAATATCTTCCCACAAATCCAGTCCTACACAGGATAAAGGACAGAAAACACCAACACAAAGAGGAAAACTACATCCTAAAAAATGCAAGAAAGTAATCTTGCAACAAACCCAAAAGAAGATAGCCACACAAACATAAAATAAAAGCATTGAAAATAACAGGAAGCAACAGACACTATTCCATAATATTTCTTAACATCAATGACCTCAAATGCCCACGAAAAAGACATAGAGTAATATACTGGATACATAAACAGGACCCAGCATTTTGCTGCATACAGGAAATGCACCTAGGTGTCAAAGACAAACACTACCTCTGAGTAAAAGGCTGGAAAACAATTTTCCAAGCAAATGGTCCCAAGAAACAAGCTGGAGTAGCCATTCTAATATTGGATAAAATCGACTTTCAACCAAAAGTCATCAAGAAAAGGTTATGAAGACACTTCATACTCATTAAAGGAAAAATCTATCATGAAGAATTCTCAATTCTGAACAACTATACTCCAAATGCAAGGGCACTCACATTCATAAAAGAAGCTACTAAAGCTCAAAACACACATTGCACCTCACATAATAATAGTGGAAGACCTCAATACCACATTCTCATCAATGGACAGATCATGGAAACACAAACTAAACAGAGACACAGTGAAACTAAAAGAAGTTACAGACCAAATGGATTTAACAGATATCTATAGAACATTTCATCTGAAATCAAAAGAATATACCTTCTTCTCAGCACCTCATGGTACCTTCTCCAAAATTGACCATATAATGGGTCATAAAACAGATTTCAATAGATATAAGAGGATTGAAATAATCCCATCCCACATACCAGATAACTATGGATTAAGGTTATTCTTAAATACCAACAAAAACAACAAAAAGCCCAAATACACATAGAAAGTGAACAGCACAACACTCAATGATATCTTGGTCAAGGAAGAATGAAAGAAAGGAATTAAAGACATTTTAGAATTTAATGAAAATGAAGATACAACTTATCCAAACTTATGGGACACAATGAAAGCAGTGGTAAGAGGAAAACTCATAACTCTGACTTCCTCCAAAAAGAAATTGGAAAAAGCATACACTAGCAGCTTAACAGCACACCTGAAAGCTCTAGAACAAAAAGAAGCTAATGCACCCAAGAAGAATAGGCAGCAGGAAATAATCAAACTCAGGGCTGAAATCAACCAAATACAAACAAAAAGAACTATACAAAGAATCTGCAAAAGCAGGAGCTGGTTCTTTGAGAAAATCAACAAGATAGATAAACCTTTAGAGAGATTAACTAGAGGGCACAGAGACAGTATCCAAATTAACAAACTCAGAAATTAAAAGGAGATATAACAACAGAAACTGAGGAAATTCAAATAATCAACAGATACTACTACCAAAGCCTATACTCAACACAACTGGAAAATCTGGATGAACTAGACAATTTTCTAGATAGATTCAAAATATCAAAGTTAAGTTGGGATCTGATAAACCATCTAAACACTCCCATAACCACTAAAGAAATAGAAGCAGTCATTAAAAGACTCCCAACAAAAATAAAGCCTAGGACCAGATGGGTTTAGTGCACAACTCTATAAGACCTTCAAAGAAGACCTAATACCAATACTCTTCAAACTATTCCACAAAATAGAAACAGAAAGAATACTACCAAATTTGTTCTATGAAGCCACAGTTACACTGCTACCAAAACCTCATAAAAACCCAACAAAGAAGGAGAACATCTGCACAGTTTCTGTTATGAATATCACTGCAAAAATACTGAATAAAATTCTGGCACACCGGATCCAAGAACATATCAAATAATCATTCACCACAATGAAATAGGCTTCATTCCAGGGATGCAGGTATGGTTCAATAAATGAAAATTCATCAATGTAATTCACTACGTAAACAAACTCAAAGGAAAAAAAAAACAGATGGTCATTTCATTAGATGCTGAAAAAGCAATTGACAAAATTCTACACCCCTTCATGATAAGTCTTGAAAAGATCAGGATCTCAAGGCCCATACCTAAACATAGTGAGGTAACTCAGTCACAAAAGAACGAACATGGAATGTACTCACTGATAAGTGGATATTAGCTGAAATGTTTGGAATACCCAAGTTTCACTTTACAGAAACAGCTGTACTGAGAGTGAGGTCCCAGATGCAGGAGTTGGAGAAGGGACTGAAGGAGCTGAGGGAGTCTGCAACCCTATGGAGGGAGCAACAGTGTCAACTGGCCTGAGCCACCCCCCCCCCCCGCGGTCTTCCTGGAGGCTGGACCACCAACCAAAGAATACACATGGAGGGACCCATGGTTTGAACCACATATGTGGCAGAGGAGGGCCTTGTTGGCCATCAGGGGGAGGAGAGGCCCCAGTAAAGGGGAATGTCAAGGTGGGAATATGGGAGTGAGTGGGCGGGCGGGTGGGTGGGAGGTGGAATTCCCTCATAGAGATGGTGGAGGGGGAAGGGATAGGTGGTCTCCAAAGAGGAAACCTAGAAAGGGGGAAACATTGGAAATGTAAATAAAGTATCAAAAACACCAAACCAAACCAACCAACCAAACAAACAAAAAATAGTAAAAACAATATACAGCAAACGAGTAGCCAACATCAAACTAAATGGAGAGAAACTTGAAGCAATCCCACTAAAATCATGGAATAGACAAGTCTGCCCCCTCTTTTCCTACCTATTCAGTATAGTACTTGAAGTTCTTTCTAGAGCAATCAGACAACAAAAGGATGTCAAAGGGATACAAATTAGAAAGAAGAAGTCAAAGTATCACTATTCGCAGGTGATATGACAATGACAGGCAGGTAGATTATTGGATTAGAATTGAAGACCCAGGAATTAAGCCACACACCTAGGATCACTTGATCTTTGACAGAGAAAGTAAAACCATCCAGTGGGAAAAGATAGCACTTTTAACAAATAGTGCTGATTCAACTGGGGATCAACATGTAGAAGAATGCAAATTGATCCATTCTTTTCTCCCTGTAGAGTGCAAGACGAAGTGGATCAAATACCTCCATAAAAAGTCAGATACACTGAATCCAATTGAAGAGAAAGTGGGGAAAAGTCTCGAACACATGGGCACAAGGGAAAAGTTCCTGAACAGAACACCAATGGCATATGCTCTAAGATCAAGAATCAATAAATGGAACCACATAAAATTGCAAAGCTTCTGTAAGGCAAAGGACCCTGTCAATATGATAAAACAACAACCAACAGATTGGGAAAAGGTCATTACAATACTATGTCCTATAAGAGGGCTAATATGTAATATATACAAAGAATTTGAGAAGTTAAACTCCAGAGAGCCAAATAACCCTTTTAAAAAATGGGGTACCGAGCTAAACAGAGAATTCTCAACTGAGGAAACTCAAAGGGCTAAGAAGCACCTAGAGAAATGTTCAACATCCTTAGTCATCAGGGAAATGCAAATCAAAACAGTTCTGAGATTCCACATCACACCAGTCAGACTGACTAAGATCAAAAACTCAGGTGACAACAGATGCTGGTGAAGATGTGGAGAAAGAGGAATACTCCTCCATTGCTGGTGGGATTGCAAACTGGTACAACTCTGGAAATCAGTTAGGCAGTTACTCAGATAATTGAACATAGTATTTCTTGAGGATCCAGCTATACCACTCCTGGGCATATACTCAGATGATGCTCCAACTTGTAATAAGGATACATGTTCCACTATGTTCACAGCAGCCATATTTATAATAGCCAGAAGCTGGAAACAACCCAGATGTCCCTCAACAGAGGAATGGATACAGAAAATGCGGTATATTTACACAATGGAATACTACTCAGCTATTAAAAACAATGACTTCAGGAAATTCACAGGCGAATGGATAGAACTTCAAAATATCATCCTGAGTGAGGTCACTCAGTCAAAAAAGAACAAACATGGTATGTACTCACTGATAACTGGATATTAGCCCAAAAGTTCAGAATACCCAACATTCAATTCACAGACTATATGAAGCCTAAGAAGAAGGGAGACCAAAATGTGGATGCTTCAGTGCTTCTTAGAAGGGTGAACAAAATACTCATAGGAGGAAATATGAAGGCAAAGTGTTGAGCAGAGACTGAAGGAAAGACCATCCAGAGACTGTTCCACTTGGGGATCCATATACACCACCAAACCTGGACATTATTGTGGATGCCGGGAAGTGTTTGCTGATGGAAACATGATAAGTTGTCTCTTTCAGAGTCTGCCAAATACAGAGGCAGATGCTCTCAGCCAACCATTGGATTAAGGGTGGGGTCCAAGATGGAGGAGTTGGAGAAAGCACTTAAGGAGCTGAGATGGTTTGCAGCCCTATGGAGGGAGCAACAGTGTCAACTGGCCAGATTCCCCAGAGCTCTGTGGGACTGGACCACCAACCAAAGAATACACATGGAAGGACCCATTGCATTGGCCTTATATGTGGCAGTAGATGGCCTGATGGACATTAGTGGGAGGAGAGGCCCTTGAGCCTGAGGGTGTTCAATGCTTCAGTTTAGGGGAATGTCAGAGCAGGAAGATGCTAGTGGTTGTGTGGGTGGGTGAGTAGGTGAGCACCCTTATAAACACAGCGGGAGGGGGATTGGATAGGAGGTCTCCAAAGGGGAAACCTTAACAATAATTTTATTTAAATTAAAAAGAATAAATTTTTAAAAATGAGAAGACATTGTTTTGAGAAGAGTTACACGGATACCCAATTGATTGATACATGTAAATTAAGAAAATATTGGCCCATGAAATGGAATATTTGTATCTATACATATATCGTGACAGTCGTGTCAGATATATAGATGTCACAGTGTATATACATAATTTCATGTATAAAACCAGAGAAAAGCTTTCAGTAAGATTTTTACAATCCAGGTGTGTACCATCAGTAACCTAACACATAACATTTAAAATTTGGAATTTAAAAAAGCTTAATATTAAGGACATGGAAACCAAACATATAAATGAGATATGATAGAACACACATTTATTAATTTATGTATGCTAATCGTTCCCTATATCTCTAGGATGAAGCTGACTTGATCATGGTGGATAATATTTTTACAGTGTTCTTGAATTTGCTTTGCAAGTATTTTGCTGAGAATTTTTATCTTTATATTCAAACCACTCCAAAAGATAAAAATAATACCTGACACTATTATCAGACTAGGAACTTATGACCATAGATAATAAACTCTTTAAGAGAACATGATGGTCTTTTTCTCTTAAATGGACATGGTGTTAAACTGACTTCTAAATACTTGTCATTAGAGCCACAGATTAATACATCTTTCAATCCTTATCAGAGAAGCTTCTACTTGCAATTGTGATCAATACTGAGACCCATAACTGGCCAAGATGCAGGGAATAAGAGAATGCAGAATGTTAAGCCCTAAAAAGCTTATCTGTATCATACCCCTTCCCACTAAGGTTCAGGAATCATTATGGAAGACAAGGGAAAGAATGTAAGGAACAGAGATGGTAGATGACCACTATAGAAAACTATCTGGTAGACATGATACAGCACATATGAATTCACAGTAGTCATGACAGTATGCAAATGTCCTATTTTGTGAATGCTCAAGTCAGACCAAATTCTAGTAGTCAAAGATCTGAATCATATGGTTCCTGGAATTGGGAGGATCAGTTTTCTCTAAGATAGTAGGCCCTGATAAGTTGATCATGCTTATCAGGAAGGCCACACATCCAAGCATATTTGGGCCAGAAATTGGATTTGGTGCATTTATAATAGAAATAAAGTTAAAATATTAGTGAAAAGTAGTGAATCTGGGAAAAGCTAGGGGCTTGGAATGATCAAAATACTTTGTATAAAATTCCCCCCAAAAACTTTGAATATAATATATATATATATATATATATATATATATATATATATATATATATATATTCTCCAGAGTTTGAATTTAAAATATAAATACTCTATTGGAGAAATCAGCATGGTTCTTCTAGGAACACGTTAAAGCAAGCAAAAGTCAATAGAAATGTTTTAAAGTTTTAAATACTGAAAGCTCAAACCAATAAGCTCCTAAACATAAGTAAAATATTTTACCCAATTAGCAGAGAATGCAATGTTTCCATTATTTATTAAACTTGCATACATTTACTTATTAGAATGCTAGAACTCCACAGTCAGTATCATATCAGAGATAGGGATTAATAAGCTCTGGGATTAATAAGCTTACTGTATAGTCATAATGTCATATTCATAGAAATCCTCAGAGTATATGGGTCACTGCTTCTCAGACCACAATGTCAGCATTTGTTACTTCTTTGTCACTCTAATTACCTAAGATAAGCAACTTAGGGGAGGAAGTATTTATTGTGGTTTCAGAAAGCAATGTATCATGGCAGTAGAGGCTCTGTCTGCTATAGATAAGAAAGTAAGGTTTCAGGACATTACCAGTAAGGACAGTCTTCAAGGTCTGCCTCTAAGGTCTAACTCTCCATTTTAGAATTTACTTCCATCTTTTTCCAAGCTTCTATACACAGCACCACTGTCTGGGGACCAAGTGAGCCATCAGGGATATTTTATATCCAAACATTAACACTAAAGGATCTTGACTGAGATGTGTGTCCTTGCTTCTTTTCTTGTTATACAAACAAAGAAAATTAAGCAGGGTTCAATGAACTATAGTCCTACTTGATGTCTGTTCATGGATGAATAAGCTATTACAATACTTGTCAAATGTATCTATTCTTTTTGAGGATAACAAAGTACTGTAATATAAAATCTAGTGTTATAAGAAGAGGGGAATCTTAAGATATTTTGCTTATGATTATAGCTACAAACAGCTTAAATGTACCATAGATGTAAAAATGTAACATTTAAAATTCATTATCAGGTAGAGTTGTTCTAATCATGAGTATTATCCACAGGAAAAATATATATATTCCACTAATTTATATATGTTAATTTAAATGCAGTGATGTAGAAAAGAATTAATTAAATAAATATAGAAAGCTTTAGATGTGATCTAATGATGGACTTTAAGTCACTTTTCAGGCAGCTATAGGTGTTATTTTCCTTAATCACTTCTATAATAATAATGTTGGCTTTATGGTGCAGCTACCAACATTATAGTAAGTGATCTAGAAGATCAAATCAGAATAAGAAACAATACAAGCAGAGCAGCCCTACCCTATACACTACAGAAATTCAGTCTACAGGTATAATGGGCCTGTTGAAAAGAGAAGAAAGAGAAAGGAAAGAGGAACAGTAGAGAAACTGCAAACAAGTAAGTAATATGATGAAGAATCACCTTATAAAATAATTAGTTGTTCACATATATCAGAAATAGCAGAAGACAAAAAGATCAGAAAAAATAGTCCAAGTAACAGCAACCAATTGATAATATACAAAGAGACTGATCTAAAATTAGATTTAAAAGAACTTGATAAAGAAAGCTGTAAGGCCTTTTAAAAAGAAAGACATAAATGTTTATCAATATTATCATCATACTTATGGGGAGTGACTACATGCCATTGGTAGTCAATTTACATTAAACTATCAATGTATTACAATTCCAGTAGAAATTTTAGTTTGCTTTTTGTCAGAAAGTCTGACAAAATAAATCTAAAGTGTTTAAGTGTGGTAGAAATTCCATAGAAGTTGAGATGATCACTTTTACTTAAAATTATTATTCATTATGTGTGTATCTGTGCATCTTTATGCAGAAGTTCTAAAAGCTAGAAGAGTGCATCAGATCCCCTGGAGTCGGAGTTATAGGCAATTCGATGGGGGAGGCAAAGGAGATGTAGGGTGACTTGGAGGAGAGGAGGGAGGGAAAACTGGGTTGGGATGTAAAAAAATAATTAGGAAGAAAAAGAGAGAGAGAGAGAGAGAGAGAGAGAGAGAGAGAGAGAGAGAGAGAGAGAGAGAGAGAGAGAGAAGCTCTCTTGTTAGACCAAAGACATGAAAACTGTCCCCAAAGTGCTATGGATGTAAACAGCCCAGAGACTTCTATCTTCTTCATAAGCATCATTTTTAAAATTCTGATGTGAAGCTGGCATTTGGAAATCACCCTGCCATTCTTCCTCAGCTGTGGTGACCTGTGCCTCTGGAGGCTAAAGCAGAGTGAAGAAGTCTTGGTGTCTAGCTTAATGGTAAGGTTTGGCTAGTTTTGTTTTGTTTGGTCTTGTCTTGTTTTTGTTTTGTTTTGTTTTGTTTTGTTTATACCTGTGAGGTAGTTGAAAATGCCAAGTGGCCTTAAAGTGGATGGTTTTAATTCCCAGGATATTCCCCGTTCCCCCAAGAGCTTAAAGAGCCATGTTCTCTCAGCATGACTGACTTACTTTTAATCTCTCTTTGCCTTTGGATAGGTGGCTATCTGTATCTGTTGATGACTGCATTTGGCTTCAAAATTGGGCATCCTTAAGTAATCTCATATTTTGATTTTAAAGGGGGAACAAAAAAAGTTCAGAAGATGAAACTCTATGGTTGCACATAGATGAGAAGGGCATTCAATATTAAGGTGGGCAAAACCATAAATACTAGACATGACATATAATTTGGTGCTGCCACTTCTGAGTGTTTACCTAAAGAACTCTAAGCCACAGAAAAAGCATGAATATCCATGTTTGGTACAGCACTATGTACAAAATCTGAAACATGAAACTGGTCCAGACAACCATAATCTGATGAATGGAAAAAGAAAATGCAGTATGCATACATAATGGAGATTTATCTACTCATGAGGATGAAAAAAAATGTAATCATTTGCAGGAAATTATGTTGAGGGAATTTTTCTGGAATAAACACTATGTCATCAATGAGAGTTGAAGAGAGATGCAACCAGAGGATCAAATCCAGGGTAGCTCCAGAAAGGCCTTAGTTCTGGTTCCAGTTTGTATGCTCATTATATATTCCTTTCTCTATAAGCAAGTGTGTCTTTATTCCAGGAATGATTTCTAGAACATTAATTACATAGCTCTTTTGTTTTGAAAGACAGAAAATATTAGCAGATACATATTTCTATTTAATGGTCATTTAAAACTAATGTTAGATATTTGACTATTTACATTTGCCTTTTATACCCCCTCAAACACCTCCCTCCCATCCCTGGTGTACAGAGATAGATATATGATCCTGAATATTTTATTTTATTTCTTTATTTTTATTTTTGGATATTTACTTTATATACATTTCGAATGTTTTCCCCTTTGGAAACTTCCTATTCCATTCCTCCTCTCCCTGCCTCCATGAGGGTGCTCCCCTGCCCATTCACTTCTGTCTTCCCTCCCTAGCATTCCCCTATACTGGGGCATCTAACACCCTCAGGCCCAAGGGCCTCTCCTCCCACAGATATCCAACAAGACCATCCTCTGCCACATATGTAGCCAGCACTATGGGTCCCTCCATGTGTATTCTTTGGTTGGTGGTCCAGTCTCTGGGAGCTCTGGTGGTTCTGGACTTGACATTATTGCTCCCTTCATGGGGCTGCAACCCCCCTCAGCTCCTTAAGTCCCTTCTCCAACTCCTCCAACCAGGAGCCCACACTCAGTACAGCAGTTGGCTGCTAGCATCCACCTCTGGATTTTTCTGCCTGAGCCTCTCTGGAGACAGATTATCATGCTTCCATCAGCAAGCTCTTCCCAGCATCCACAAGAATGCCCAGGTTTGGTGGCTAAATATGGAATGTAACCCCAGGTGGGGCAGTCTCTGGATGGCCTTACCTTGAGTCTCTGCTTTACACTTTTTCTCAATATTTCTCCCTGTATGTATTTTGTTCACCCTTCTAAGAAGTACTGAAGAATCCACATTTTGGTCTTCCTTCTTCTTAGGTTTCACATGGTCTGTGAATTGAATCTTGAGTATTCCAAACTTTGGAGCTAATATCAACTTATCAGTGACTACATACCATGTTTGTTCTTTTGAGATTGAGTTACCTCACTCAGGATGATATTTTCAAATTCCATTCATTTGCCTGCAAATTTCATGAAGTCATTGTTTTCAATAGCTGAGTAGTATTCCATTGTGTAAATATACCACATTTTCTCTATCCATTCCTCTGTTGAGGGACATCTGAGTTGTTTCAAACTTCTGACTGTTATACATATGGCTGCTATGAACATAGTGAAGCATGTGTTCTTATTACAAGTTGGAGTATCTTCTGGATATATGCCCAGGAGTGGTATAGCTGGGTCCTCAGGTACTATGTCCAATTTTCTGAGGATCCACCAAACTGATTTCCAGAGTGGTTGTACCAGCTTGCAATCCCACCAGCAATGGAGGAGTGTTCCTCTTTCTCCACATCCTTGCCAGTATCTGTTGTCACCTGAGTTTTTGATTTTAGCCATTCTGACTGGTGTGAGGTGGAATCTCAAGGTTGTTTTGATTTGTATTTGTCTGATGACTAAGGATGTTGAACATTTCTTTAGGTGCTTATCAGCCCTTCGAGTTTCATCAGTTGAGAATTCTCTGTTCACCTTGGTTCCCCATTTTTTAATAGGGTTATTTGTTTCTCTGGAGTCTAACTTCTTAAGTTCTTTGTGTATATTGGATATTAGCTCTCTATGGGATGTATGATTGGTAAAGATCTTTTCCCAATCTGTTGGTTGTCATTTTGTCGTATTGACAGTGTCCTTTCTCCTTACAGAAGCTTTGAAATTTTATGAGGTTCCATTTGTTGATTCTTGATTTTAGAGTCAACAAGCTATTATGTTCAGAAACTTTTCCCCTGTGCACATGTGTTTGAGAATCCCCCCCCCCCCACTTTCTCTATTATTAGATTCAGTGTTTCTGGTTTTATGTGGAGGTCCTTGATACATTTGGACTTGAGATTTGTACAGGGAGATAGGAATGGATTAATTTGCATTCTTCTATATGTTGACCAACAGTTGAACCAGCACCATTTGTTGAAAATGCTGTGTTTTTTCCACTGGAAGGTTTTAGCTCCTTTGTCAAAGATCAAGTGACCTTAGGTGTGTGGAATCAATTCGGGGTCTTCAATTCTATTCCATTGATCTACCTGCCTGTCACTGTACCAACACCATGCAGTTTTTATCACTATTGCTCTGTAGTACAGCTTGAGGTTAGGGATGCTGATTCCCTCAGAAGATCTTTTATTGTTGAGTATAGTTTTTGCTATACAGGGATTTTGTTATTCAAAATTAATTTGAGAATTGCTCTTTCTAAGTCTATGAAGAATTGAGTTGGAATTTTGATGGGGATTGCATCTATAGATTGCTTTCAGCAGGATGGCCACTTTTACTATATTAATCCTGCCAATCCATGAGCATGAGCAATCTTTCCATCTTCTGACTTCTTTAATTTCTTTCTTCAGAGACTTGAAGTACTTGTCATACAGATCTTTCACTTGTTTGGTTAGAGTCACACCAAAATACTTTATATTGTTTGTGACTATTGCGAAGGGTGTCATTTTCTTAATTTCTTTCTCAGCCTGTTTATCCTTTGAGTATAGGAAGGATACTAATTTGTTTGAGTTAATTTTATATCTGGCCACTTTGCTGAAATTGTTTATCAGCTGTAGGAGTTCTCTGGTGGAGTTTGTGGGGTCACTTAAACATCAATCATATCATCTGCAAATAGTGATATTTTGTATTCTAATTTGTATCCCTTTGACCTCCTTTTGTTATCTAATTTCTCTAGCTAGAACTTCAAGTACTATATTGAATAGATAGGGAGAGAAAAGGCATCCTTGTCTAGTCCCTGATTTTAGTGGAATAGCTTCAAGTTTCTCTCCATTTGGTTTGATGTTGGCTACTTGTTTGCTGTATATTGTTGTTACTATGTTTAGTTATTGTCCTTGAATTCCTAATCTTTCCAAGACTTTTATCATGAAGGGATGTTGAATTTTGTCAAATGGTTTTTCAGCATCTAATGAAATGACCCTGTGGTTTTTTTCTTTGAGTTTGTTTATGTAGTGGATTACATTGATGAATATCCAGGTATTGAACCATCCTTTCTTCCCTGGGACGAAGCCTATCTGATCATGGTGATTGATTGTTTTGATGTGTTCTTTGATTCAGTTTGCAAAAGTTTTATTGACTGTTTTTGCCTTGATATTCATAAGGAAAATTGGTCTGAAATTTTCTTTCTTTGTTGGGGCTTTGTGAGGTTTTGGTATCAGTGTAAATGTGGCTTCATAGAATGAACTGGGAAGTGTTCCTTCTGTTTCTATTTTGTGGAATAGTTTGAAAAGTATTGGTATTAGGTCTTCTTTGAAGTTCTGATAGAATTCTGCACTAAACCCATCTGGTCCTGCCCTTTGTTTGGCTGGGAGACTTTTAATGACTGCTTCTATTTCTTTAGGGGTTATGGGAATGTTTAGATGGTTTATCTGATCCTGACTTAACTTTGGTATTTGGAATCTATCTATGAAATTGTCTAGTTCATCCAGATTTTCCAGTATAGGCTTTGGTAGTAGTATCTGTTGATTATTTGAATTTCCTCAGATTCTGTAGTTATATCTCCCTTTTCATTTCTAAATAACGCCCACTTGAAACACAGAACAGGAAGTACAATTGAAACCCCAGATGGAAATCATGGTGTGGGATGGGCTTGAGTTTTATTCTGATTACCTGGCTTGTTTTTGAGGGTCTGTGGTCAGTAGTTTTGGGTAGTTTCTCTATATGTGCTTAGCATGCTGAAGGTAGGAGATAAAACTAAAATACCTAGGAAAAGAAAACACTTTGTTGGGCTCTCTGAGACCTCAGAATTCCTCAACCTCCTGCCAGGGAATTTTGAGGCCTCTGTATTTTGTGCTCTGAAATACATTTCTAGTCCTCTATATTCATCTTTGCTTGTGTCTGACATTCCCAATCTTCACCATTTCAACTATTAAGTAGATTAGACTTGCAAGCCTTTAATAGTCAAGAGTAATCAAGGCCACACACCAAAGCACAGTGCTTCTGGGCTGCAGCAGAGCAGCTCGGATTTGGTGGGTTTTTTTTTTTTTTTCTTTTCTTTTTTTTTTCATGTGCAGGAGATAAATCTAGAGGTTAGTTACATGTGACTTTCAGGATGTGATTGAAATTTCCTTCTTAAACATAATTTGTATAAAGTCACCCAGTGGGAGTATTTGTTAGTTTAGACAATTCTTTAGGAATGTGTGGCTCCATTGTCTGTGGTCTGGATGCTCTTCCATTTCCCTTGAATTGTTCTGCTAAAACTCCATTCCTCACTGTGATATTTTCAGGAATTGAGATTTTGGGGTTATAACTAGGCAATATAGGCACAATCATCCTGAATTAGTGCATTGCCAAAGAGGTCTTGGGGACATTTGTTGCCCATTCTGCATTTAGAGTGAGAAAAACACCTATAAATAGTGAAGTGGGTCCTCATCAGATACTAAGTAAACACATTACATCTTGATCTTGGACCTTCCAGATTCGAGATCTATGAAAAATAAGCTTTTGTTGTTTAGTTAACTGAGTATTTTATTAACTGAGTATTTTATTATTTCTCATACAATATAGTCAAGAAAGACTAAGAATCACAATCTGAGTTCATGGAAAATGTTCTGTGCTAAGTATTATGATTCCTATTTCTTTACATGGAACATTGGCATACTTTTTATCTTTTGTTATTACTGCTCTTTTCTGAATCTAAAGTATGACAAGAACTCAATTTTAAGAACTATTGGGTTTGTCAAATATCAGCGAATGACCAGGAGATAAAAATCTCTACATTCAGGTGTTAAGCCTTATTCATTTTCAACACGCATTTAAGCAGAAGCAGCATGTGGAAATTACCCTCGGTGCTCAATGGGGTTTGCTCTCATAGTTTTCTGTGTTTATAATTGCATTGAGACCCAATATATTTTAATAATAATTTTAAAAGTCATTTCAAAGACATAAAGGATATAATAGCAGAGACAGGTAGTGGAATGGCATTAATTTCAACTTTCTTTCCAATGGAATGTAATGGCTTCCAGGTTTAATCACACTTGTCCCTCTGCAAAAGGAAGCATTTTCAAATATGAAAGTTCCTTGATCCCAATGTTTGGCAGCCTCGTGAGGAGAAAATAAGAATGATAATTGGAAACAAGAGTTGTAATATTTTTAAAGTTAAAAAAACATCCCTACAAAACCACCCCATAGCATATTCATAAATACTGTAAGCTTATCCTTTCCTCCCTGTTGAGTCTGTTGATCACCTTTCCAATGAACAGGTGTGAGGCCATGTTTTACCAGTGGGAGCCTGGGTGATTCATTAATTTCCTCTCACTTCATGCCAGAGAGCTTCCTCTCACACCTGAGGTGCTTACACCCTGACACTGAGAACTCATCTAGGGCCAGTGAAACCAGTCTCAGAACTACAGGAGGGGGTATGTAAAGACATTCTTATTAGTGGCCTTCAGCACTTCTGCCATTAAATGGAACAGGAAAAAATTTTTAAATTACAGGATTTATATCAAAATCACATTCAAGCTGAGTCTCAGGTTCATCTCTTAATGGATGTGTTATATTGGGAACATTACTTAACTGCTGTACCAGCTTTTTCTTATAGGAAATATAATTAATGTTACTTGTTTTTCAGAATGGTTGTGAGGATGAATAATTCTGATATGTACAGTGTGCTGTGCATATAAAGCTCCAGATTTAAAACATTAAGCCATTTAGATTAGTTGAAGTGCCTTCTGCCCCTCCATTAAATGCCAGGCATCCTGAGCTCTGGGTGGTCCTTTACTGTGAGATGCTAACAGCACCCAGCTCCCATGAGGAGATAGCTTCAAGACAGAAAGAAGCATATCCAGGATAAAAGTCAGATTATGGAACAATACATCTGGTCTTTCTTTTTTCTTTAGAGGGAACTAATTTTATGTAGATATAATTTACATAGAAGAAATTGCACAAGTTGTCAACAGCTCAGTGGATTTTTATGTTTGTTGATATCTGTGCAGTTACACCTGGGCAAAAGGTAACATCAGCACCCTGGAGATATCCTTTGTCCCAGTTTACCATCAGCATCATTCATTCCACTTAGGAGTAATAATTTAATAATTACCTTAATTTCTATAAACACAGATAGTATTGTCTGTTATTGAAAATCATGCAAATATCTTCTACCACAAAGCATGTAGTATTTCATCTCTAACTCATTTTGCTCAACATAACTTAGCTGGGATTCACCGGTGTGAGTACTTCATTTGTTTTTTGACATTCGGGCTGCTTCTAGCAATTGAGTAGTCTGAATTAATATACTAGTAATAGTCATTTGTGAGTCTTTTTGTGGATTTGACCTGTAATTTCTATTGAGTACCCCAGGATTGAGAGTTTTGAGCCATTAGAGAAATGTATACTTAATTTTATCATGTTTTATTATTAGAATATGCCAGATTTTGCCACAGTATAGTTTGAGCTTTCAATCCCTACCTCAGTGAACAGAAGTTCCAGCATGCTACACCTTCCCTCACACATCAGTCTTAGCTTGTGACTATTGCTTGAGGGTTTAAGGTGGCTGGACAGGTGCAAAGAAATCTCTGCTCACCCCAGAGACGGCACCTGTGAAAGCCTAAAGACAACCAATCAAGTATGCTGTTAACTAGTAAGTTGATGAGGATTACTTACAGGATCATGGGTGACCGAAAGCAGCTGTGTCACAGAGATGTTTATCCTTGTATGGATAGGGAATGCAGATGAATTCCTACAGCTCTCTCCACAGCTTCGGGGGCTACAGGATGCTCATTTTCTTCTGCAGCAGTGAAGAGAGGCCTGGTGAATCTTGTGACATCTAGAGACTTATAAGTTCCAGAAGGAAATGTTTTGGTTTAGAGGAGAAAGTGATGTAACATTCCCTAGGCTTATGAGCCATTTGGAAATGTCCCTTTGTATGTTGCTTATAAGAAGTTATAAAGACTTGATCTAGTGAACTTTGTGGTACTCATCTGAATTGAGAAAAGTTTAGTACTCCCCTTGGACACAATCAATTAAAATATACACTACTATTTCCAGATCAAGGCAAGTTGTTTATAGAGAACTGTGACTTCTTCTAAGATATACACAGGGTCCCCTTCAGTTGTTTTCACATATCTTTTGTTAACTTGTTCCTGTTCTTACAGCCAGCTGGAAGAAAGCCTTCACGGAGGAATGCTCTACGGCTTGAGTTTCTCTGATTTGAGTCAGGTGCTGAATGGCTGCCTGCATAGAGCAGACATGATTAGGCATTTTAGTGTAAGACAGCTCAGAAGGGGCTGTTCTGACAGTTCCCCTCTTATCATCTGTTGATCCATCAAAAATTTTTGAGATCCTCAGTGTGACAACATGTAAAGTGGGAGAGTTAGACAGAAAGTGTCTGGGCAGTTATTATTTGTGTTATGAATGAATATGTTCCACAGGAATAAAACTAGGCATAGAATCAAATAAATATAGAACTGTAGAATTTTAAAATTTGAATGGGCCTTACAGTTGATATATCCTAAACAAAAATTGTATTTTATGAATGAGAAAACTGGTGTCTTATTAAGACAGTAGACTTTCTGAAGCTTATAAAGTGAGTTAATACAGATTTTAGGTCTTAAATAAATATAATTATTATTATTTGAATGGGTAAATACAGTTAAGTTCAATGCAGAGAGCTGGTCCACACCCTATAACTCATTATGAAGATACTATAAGGCTAATTACTCTTTATGACTCAAGTTAAACTAGGTTTTTAATTATGCCCTGTATATCAAAGTGTGGGAATTTTCTGCCATTCTTCTTTACCCCAGAAGGTAATGCTTCTCAAAGAAAGCATAGGTAAAAGGGATGTAGTAAAATTATGCCTGAAAAATCTCAAGGTTAGGCTACAGATATCTGTCTCACATTTCTACGCAAGTAAAAATACCTTGATGCAAATTTCTGTTTCAATAAGAGGCCGTTTGCTGCAAATCAAGAAAAATTTAACAAAACCTGGGCCTTTGTGATATCCTAGAATAAGAAGCCTGGAGGCATGGAATCCCCAGGGTGGGAAAATTTAGTACATCATTGACATTAAAAAGGACCTGAGCATTTTCAACATTCCACATGAAAATTTCAGCAAACTGCAATTTTACTCTCTGGTGGCCACCCAGATTCCCCTCCAAGAAAGGTCCTGATGCCCAGCTCAGAGGTTGGGGGTTAGCAGAAGTTTCTTCTTTATCTTAGCTACAGATAACTACCTTGCTCTGTGACCTTTCTTCAGAGCTGGCAGATCCGGACCATGAACATCACTTCCTATTGATAGTTCTGGGCCAGGGTGACTTTATGGGATGACTGGTTTTGAGGAACCCTTCAACTTTTCATCAGACTGATTACTGCTTCTTATCATTTTTTCACAGATAATAGTCTCTGATCCACATTGCTCCTCAGCCCGTTATTCATTTCTGCCTCTGGTCTTACCGTGCCATACCCTCTCAATTTGGGATGCTTTAAACCCCTGAATTTTCTGCTCTGACTCTGGATGGCATAACCATATAAAATATGTCTTTGCTGTGTCCTATCATATGAAGAGTCAGAGCATAAAAAAATTCTATTCTGAAAGCATGGAGCAGACATCCTGTTTCTATTGGTTGAATCATGTCACATGTAATGCAATATGAGTGACATTTTTATTTTATTTTTATGTTTATTGTCAAGTTTTCAATTTAATTTTAACCTTTCTGATTTTCTTTCAAACTCACAGTCTCTTTTTTTATGTTATTGTATACATATGTATTTGTATATATATATATATATATTGCTAACTATATATACCATGTTGAGTCCATATAATGTTATTTATAAGTATATTTTCAGGGCTGGGGCAATGGACAACTAATTTGTGTTCTCTTCCCTGGTCAGGACTACTTCCAATACCAACTTTATTCAGTTCCCTGTTATTCTTTGTGTATGGTTGAGGGCTCATTGGCTTTTTCCCATCAAGTTTGCTATTTCCATTAGAGGCATTCTTGTTATTATACCCACAGACAAGTGTAGTCTTCAGTTTTCATCAAGAAAACTTTTTTTTTTTTGCAGCTGACAGGGACCACTACGAAAATGACAACCAATAAAAATGCAGTTACAAATCTCAAGGGATACATCTACGACAAGTTCCCATACCTAAAACTTAGGGAACTTTGCAAAATAGGAGATAGAAAGATTGTAATAGCCAGAAGATTAAGGAGCTTAGTATATGAATATTTCTCCCATTAACATCAGAAGTTACACCTATAAAGTCTCATTAACATGACTGCCCAAATATGGTTGACGCTATTATGGCTGACACCAACCAATCAAGAATTTTCCTCTCAATCTTGAGTATGGGTTCATTTTTAAGAGCATGGCTATCTTAAGAGAAATGGGGATACTGGAGTCGTTAGAAAAGTGAGAATCAGAGCAGGTGGAAGAATAAAGTATATAGGCTCAACTTCATATGCTTTTATTTTTTTAATAAAATCTGATTTAAAACATTATTTAATAAGTCTAAGTTATATAAGGCAAGAAAAATAAGTTTTATGCCTATTGAGATGTATCTAAGAAAATTAGATGAGCAAAACCGGCTGAAGCCTACAAGCAGCCAGCTAATGTTCTCTCTCTCTCTCTTCCTAGCAGCTGATAATGTGTACTGTGATGCCAGCATGCTGGAGTGATATAAATCAGTACTGCCTTATGAATGCGCCATTCTTTAAGGACAATTTTGAGCTACATAGGGAAATCTAGTATTGGCTTTTACTCACCCTCAACACAAAAGACTTAAGAATCTACCACTTTATTATTGAGAATATATCTTTGCACATGGATATTCATGGTTATATCTGTAAATTTTTCTCCATATAATGATAGACTTTGTAGAGATCTGTCTTCTGTGCCAGTATTATATGTAAACATCTGAGCTCCAGAGTCAATACTCCTTATTTCCTGCTTCTTCCACAAAAGGATATTAACAAAATATGAATTAAAAAGTGATCATGTCAGGTCATTAGAGTATGATAATTTTTAACACCAAAGGTTTAGGTAAGTATCATTGTATGTTTAACACTATGTGGATATAACAAAGTACCTGTGGATGAGTATCTTGTAACCAACAGAAGCAGATTCCTCAGAGTTCCAGAGGTTGGACATCAGCTTTGGGAGGGGGGGTCTCTGCCAGTTGAAGACAGCCAATTTCTCACTGTATCCTCATAGTACAAAGAGATCTATGCTCCCAAAAGCTCCCCCTTTTCATGCTGTCTCATAGGTAAGTAGAATTTCATGATACAGATTTGGAAATGATCATTTAATCCATAGGAAAAATCACTCATGTACCCATGGATTATTTTACCAACCTGTTTCTCTAATGTGCAATGAATTCAACTGAGATATATAAGTATCTAATTATAAA
Organism: Uromys caudimaculatus; assembly: GCA_028551405.1. NCBI lineage: Eukaryota > Metazoa > Chordata > Mammalia > Rodentia > Muridae > Uromys > Uromys caudimaculatus. Next base: position 99,956,941 of record CM052708.1, read on the forward strand.
AAATTTAAAAATGGGTATAATTTCATAATTACATTATTCTTCACGACTGAACAGAACTCCACTGTGAATATATATTTATTTATTAATTTATCCATGTTGGGAACCTAGGTTGATTCTCTAACTTAAGGAAAAGCTTAAAAGGTCACATCATACTTTAAAATATTTCAGAAATCTCAAGGAGGGAAACTCATAGAAATGTAACTACAGCCTGTATAGATTAAATTAAGAGCAAACCAAACTGCAGAAGATGCCGGTGAAGCTTCTAGCTGATGTCTTAAAGTTGGGCTACTGGCTCAAAACTGAGTTGCAAAATTGAGTCCAGCTGCAGAGGAGAGCAGGATCAGGTATGGATGAATGAATTGGAATGTGGATGGGCAGCAGGTCCAGATAAGCCAACAAGATGGACAAATAACATTCAAAGTAGACTAGATCAATAGCAAAGACCCAGCCTACCTGAAGCCTCTAGGACAGTCCGGAATGCTCTTCTTGCCAGCACCTTGACCCATATAGTGGGTGTGCAGGTGGGGCTATTATACAGCAATGGTGCTTGCCCATCTTTTTATGTACTCCCAAAATCACAATCTTTCCTTAATCTGGAGTGTCTGATGAACTATAAGGTCTAGTTTCCTTGATACAATTTACCCCATGCGTGTGTCCCTACAGACTCAATTCACCCTGCTAAAGTTGTAAAATGACGCTTTGATATCCCTAGGTATTAGTATTTGTATTATGTATTATGTATTAGTCTGTACCCTGTGGCTGCTGCTGGACAGATGATACCTGTCCCATGTTTGTCCAGATGTAGAGTCATAACCCATTCTTAAAGTGGAATAAAAATTTAGTTATAAAATGGAAAATCTCAAAGCAAAGCACGGCTTGGAACACGGGGGCTGTACAATATGGAATAATACCTAGGGGCAAAGTCACATCTAAACACAATCTACTACATGAAAAGCTTCCTTATTTCTGACCCAGGACCTGACCATACTCATTCAGGTAGGTATGGGATTTGTCTGAGAAGGTTGGATAGAATCACTCAGTGGTGTATCTCCTTTTCCTTCCCAAAGAGCTGCTTGCTATGGAGCCTGAGTTGCCTTTGCCCTGTGGTCTGCTGACCTCATGTTTCTGTTGCTTCACTTCCTGTTTCCGCAGCGCTGACAAGAGTGATCAGAGTTGCTATTTCTCAGGCATCCCAGGAGTGATCAGAGTCGCTGTGGGACTGACCAATATGGAATTTTGAAATCTGCCTTCCTTTTATTCCAAAACCAGCCATGGGAACAGACAGGGCCTGAAGTTTCTCTTTGGAAGTCTTCTACACAGGATCTCTGTTTATACTTTGAGTTTAATTTTAGAAATTTTTAGAAATGCTGATTACATTCTTTATGCTTAGCTGGATAGAAGGACAGATAAACTGGTTTATTAGTTTCACATTTTTTTTTTTTGTGGCCATAACAAAGTTATTTAAACTGTAGCTTTAGCTAGCTTGTAAATTAATCTAAAGATCATATTATATTGTTTCAAAGTACACTATTGGCTTCAAATGAAACTATAATTTGGTGATTCTTGCTAGTAAATATACTAAAAGCTATTTGGGGAAATGAAAGGTTTTGTGGATCACAGCAACGAGGAGAAATAATCTATGTGCTTTCTCATCCTGCTTGAATCCTTGCACTAGATTCAGTTCACTGGTGCTCCAAGGAAAAATGATGAAACTTATTATAAAGAAATTATAAAGAAAACTTCTGACTCACTATGTGTACTCCAGGATAAGATCACAATCTATAAATGAGTTTACATGTTGCATGGTACAGAGTATGTTCTAGTTTATACTGTTTTCTGTAAGAAATGACTGTTTTTTGTTTTGTTTTGTTTTGTTTTTTGTTTTTTTTAAACAGGACAGAGATTTCAAAATAATATAAACCTGCACTGTTCAGTTAAGGCAAGAATGAGATATCTAAATGAATTATGTTGTTTGGCTTCATGTTATCTATGCATTGCTTTATTATTAATGCCCCAGTGTAGCTGATAATATTTAGTCTAACTAGATGCAGCAGGTTTTTGCAGGCAATTTTTATTTGATTTTCTTTTCAGTCTCAGTGATAATGTATCAAACTACTGGGACATGTTCCTAAAAATCTCTTGCAAGAGAGACAAATATCACACCTGGGTAGCTGCATCTGGTCCTCATGTCTATGATAGATACACCTAGGAACTTTGTTAGTAATAATGGCCATATTTTTACAGATACCAGAGAAAGCTAGTCCATACTAGTGTTCTATTCAATTCTCTATCAGGCTCACATGACTTAGGTGGAGGAATACAATTGCCAAGAAGTGTCATATATACTTTAGTCTGAGCAAGATGTTTCCACACCCTTTTGTTGCTTGCAACTCCAACCAAGACCATATGGGGCAGGGGTAAGTAGGCACAGAGTCAACAACACAGACTCCTGGAGTCAGGCAAGTGACAAAAGCAGACTCATTTATTACAAGAACTGGGCAAACATTTATCCACCCCTCCCAGCATCTCATTGGCTCTCAAGTAGCTAGATATGACACTATCTTTTTCTCAGTGGCTACCTCTGTCCCCTGATCCAGCAGCAGTGATCTCTAGTTGTGCTGGCAGATTCTAGGTTGGCTCAGGGAGGAAGTATCAGAGGCACATATGCCTCTGAAAAATTCCTTACCTTTGAAGTAGTAGTCCTCAATTCTCTAGAAATAATATTGTGCTTCCCATATGTACTATTTCAAATTTCTATCAATCTCATACATAAAGTAGTATTAGTCAAAGTCAAGTACTTATGTAGAAAGTCCTCCTAGAAAAGAGTGACATGTCCTTGTCAAGAAAATAACACGTTGGAAAATTAAGCATGTATTTGAATGCTAAGCAAAGTATTTGTCCCATTATGAACTCTTTGATGTTGCATGAATGGTTAATGGTTATACTTATAAATGTTACAGTTGATGTCAATTGAGTCATATGTGCTACAAGCAATAAGGACAATTACTGCTCATTGATATTACTGCCACTATGGAGTGGAGAGAGGGAGAAGATTTTGGATTTCTTATAAATCTTTTTAAGTTAGTTTAGGAAGGCAATATAAAAGTCTCTTGTAGATCCAACTTTATGGACTGGAAAAATATTGTTTTTGCCATATGGTGATATAGCTGTATCCATTTGTGAGTTAGAATTTTTTCAAGCATTTTGAATATTTAATTGTTCAGTTTTACCCATAATTCTTTGTGGTCTTCTTCTTCCTCTTCCTCTTCCTCTTCCTCTTCTGCTTCTCCTTCTCCTTCTCCCGCTCCTTTTCTTCCTCCTCCTCCTCTTTATTTGCTTGTTTGCTTTGCTTATGCCTTTGGTACTGGTGTGTAGATGTATGTGGTCAGCATCCAAATATGAGTATCTGAGGAGAAGAGCAGGTCAGACCTCAGGACCACTCCAAGCTGAGTCTGTGGAAGTAGGAAATGAGCACCCATACTTCAGGAGAGATGTGTTTCTCTGTTGCAGAAACTTAACACTTCCCAAATTCATGCCGTCAGTGTGATTCTATTTTTCATTCTCCTCATTTCCTTCTCGCTCTAATTGTAAAAGGCATGTAAATTCACTAAAGAAAAATCTATTATTATTCTAAGTACATAACCTTATGATAAAAAGAGACTCAAACTAACTCAGGTTCTTAGAGCCATTTATTTTCCTTCATCTTAGAATTGTCTCCTGCATGGACTGGGAACAAGTGAAATGAAAATCTGGAGTTTTTCATGGAGGGAACAGAGACATTGTTTTCAGAATGTAAGATCATTTGCTGCTAACCTGAGTGGAGGAGAGTTCTGGAAACTTTCACAGTGCCTTGGGTGACAAAACAATGTACTGCCTATGGCTCTGTTACATGCTTTAGATTCTGATATGTGAGGAGTTTTGTATGTTCTCATGCTTTAAATTCTTAATAAGCCACTGGGGACTCATACATCCCATATTAGCCACTACAGGCAAAACAAAACTTTATTATTCTAATAGAAACTTCCATGGCATGGTATCAGAAGGAGCCCAGTGGAAGACCATGGGCCAGTGTCAGAGACAGAAAAAATAAGTTGGGAACTGAAGGATAAGTAGGAATCTTCCATATAGAAGATAGAGAACAAAGGAGACAAAGGATAGAGCTGCTGAAATATCACTGTGGAGAAAGGCACACACGTGCACGCCCACATACACACACCACACACCACACACCACACACTACAAGGCTTTCTATTTTCTACTACATTGTTCCATTAGACCTTGAAATATGGACCTTAAAATATGAGAGCCTGTTTGAGCTTTTATTTTCCTTTATTCTTTTGTGTGAAATGATGTATGTGTGCTGCCAAATGGAGTTTGTGCTCCAAATTTCCTAATCCATTAATCTTCAGCTGTTTTCTATCTGAGTGACTACAGTAGAACTACTGACCCTTCAAAAGGTTGAAAGCCAGAGAGAAGACAGTGGTAGACTCCATACAGAGTATTTACAGAAACATAAGATCAGTTAAGATAATTACTAGGGAAATTAGTGGGGTGAGTGTGGACTGAATACCCATCACTTATTACTTTACAATCAAAACAACTTTATTCTATGGGTAATGGGTAGAGATGATTTTTTAGAATTCAATCTCATGCTGATGATGCACACTTCTGGCACTAGAGTCTGCCTTAGTGCTAAATCAATGCAATTATGGCTTCATGACTGAAACTCAACTTCTATTGTGCTATGTCCTCCAGATGAGTTCTTTCCAGGACTCAGATAATTCCAGAAACAACCTGCCTCAGAGAATTTTGCTTTATTTGCATTTCCTTTTGGGTATGTTTATAGTTTTCTACTCCTTGTAGCAACCATTTGTTTCAGCTTCAGGGAAAGAGCTTGTTCAGACTAAGTAAGCTTAATCTGATAGCCCATGTGGGTTTCCCCTGTATGTACCCTTACTACAGAGCACTTGCAGTTGAATAGCAGCTCTTGAATAGATGTCAGCAACAGTTCTCTCACTAACTGATGGAAAGCAGCTGCCCTTGAGTAGGACTGAGCATTTGTCAAAACACCACTTTTCTGTTCATTAATCATCTTTTTAAATGCTGAGGAGACCTGTTATAGTCTTATATTGTAGATTAAGATATGGAGTACAGAGAGAACAAAGACAACTAGAACTCACAGTTAGTCAATAGCACCAGAGCCAGTGCTACCAACCATTCGAATTCTTGGCTTATTCCTGTGAGTCAGGACATTACACATATTACAATCTTTATTGCCCAAGGATTCCACAAAAGACTATCATTTATCTTACTCATTTGGTATGAGAAATCAGAGATTTGTGAAGTAGAAGCCACATAGGGCACACAGGAGGCCATTAGCTAAGATGTGCTTTAATTGTTCATGCCTCTAAATCTCAAAGTCCTGGGTTTTATCCAGTATGCTGACAAGTTGTGGTCCAGGATGAATTCCCACCTCTATTTTCTTTCCTTCAGTGATCTAATCTCAGCTTATGGCTTTAATAGGTACCTATAGTTTCTAGCTCTTACTTCTCCCCTGAGTTACACTTATGGATTCTCAGGATTAGCACACGTTTTCTTAGCAGACATAGTGGGAAATATTTTAAGGTTTCCAACCTGGGTTCATCTCTATTGGGTAAGTGCATTTGAGGGCAGCACTGGGGATTACATACTCTTGAATCTTCAACACTTAGAACCATACATTTCAAGTAGCTTCTTAGAATCATTTGTTGGATGAAATGCTGAGAGCATACATTTTGTCCTGAGGCAGAACATTTTGGTCTTAGAAATCTCTTCTAGAATTGTTTCCTGAAATAGGATCCAGCTTAGCAAAACTGGATAAAATATTCTAACAAATTGATCTTTCCAAAAGCCATCATATGGTTGATATTAGCATTGAATGTCCTGTGTTAACTGATAACATGTGAAGCCAATTATAGTTGGGTTTACATAGTAACATCATTCTTTGGTAGGTCTATTACTACAGACAAATCCTTCAATATTCACTTAGCCTGTTTCCTTCTCTGTAAATATACATACTATTATAAATCAACCAAAAGACAATGGCATTGTAAAGAATAAGTAAGACCTGCTCATAAATGCTACAGTTTTCTGTTAGTTGTTCAGCTGACAGTAGCCATCATATCTTTCTTGTTCTTATTCTCAACCTATAAGAAACTACAAGCACTGGGCCAAGATAGCACCTTTTGCATAGAGTTTCTTAAATGGCCCACCCAACCTGAGTGATCAATATCAACTCTCATTAAGGTAAATTTTCCATCTGTTTCTGGAGCAAAGACCATTTTCAAGTACAAGTCAATGATCCTGATTTTTGAATTATGAGAGGCCTTGGAGCAGTGGAGGGAGCCCTTACTGTGAGAGTTATCCTCTAGTTAGAAAAATGTATCAAAAAGGACAGAATGTACTGTGAAATTTATTTGATTAGTAAAGGTTTTTAAATGTGCCAGTGTTTTAGAAGCCAGAAGGAGAAGGAGGAGAAGGAGGAGGAGGAGAAGGAGGAATAAGAAGAGGAGCAGGAGGATGAGGAGGAGGAGAAAAATGCAAAAGAACTCCTCTATCTGTGCTAACGTCTTCAAAGGCTCTATTCACTTGGATACAATCCCCACCTTAGAAAACTGTGTTATTTTGTTCCATTGAACAGGTAGATATGATGTTCAATGGTGCTGAGGAATGTTTTTTTCCTCTGAGTTCCAAGTGCCTGCACAGTTCCTGGTGTGCACTACAAGCCTAGTAAGATGGGTGAGAGGAGTTAATGAAAGCTCCTCACAAGACTGGTAGTGAAAAGATCTCAGTGACTGATGAGCTATCCTCACTCCTTTATCTGCAGCAGTAACTTCATTATTCAAGACTAATTTATACTGAAGAAGAAGAGTGACCACCTCAGCAACTCTCTTATAAGGGCATAAAATCCAAAAGGATGCTGATAAAGTCTAAGCAGGTTTCTGTAACTTTAATTTTTTAAAATCTTATTTTTAATGATGGTTTTTAAACATTTTAACTTTTCTTGTAATCTACCACCCACCAGAGGTAGTGGAAAAGAAAGGATATGGGGGAAGTGGGCCTGTTTAAAAAGGGTTTTTGGAGTAACTCTTATCTGTGTTGTCTGGAAATTAGTAGTTTAGTTTACAGGTTAGCAGGCAGCTGTAGCTTAATCCATGAGCAAACACTTTAGGGATATATTAGTAGTCATCTAGTTAGGTAGAGTCAGGTTAGCAATGGCAGTGACAACCTAGTTGAGACAGCCAGACTGCAGCCTGGGTTCGAGTCAGCAGGAAGGACCAAGAGGAACACCAGGAGAAGTTTTCAGCTTTGTTCCTCTCAGGGAAGCAGAGATCAGAGAGGATGAGAAACCTCCAAGAGTTATACAGGTAGCTGTACCAACAAGTCAAGCTCTGTCTCTGTCATTTTGTGGAGTCCTATTTATACCCTCTAAACATCATGTGTCTTCTATGTGTCTTGTCTCAGCATGGGTCTTGTCTGAGCACATGCATCTAATCAGCCTGAGTCCTTGGAAGCAGCAACAAACTGTAGTACTTGATCAGAAGGTTTTCAGTGTGTTTCTCTCAATGGTGCCTCGACAAATATAGCTCAATTAGGCAATGTAAGGTGGAGCAATATATATGTGTCTTTAGCAAAGAATCTTTTATCATGTTTTTTATGTGTTGTTTTAGTAGAACATCCTCTCTCCCGTGTCTGCTTTAATGAAATGTTCTTTTACTAATGTATGCCTTTACTCCTGTGTACATTTTAATAAAATGTTTCTTTATGTGTTTTCCACATCAAAACACCATCCAACTGACTTTTTAAAGAACCCTTAAATTTTTACTTCAGGTTTCCTTGGCAAACCTAAGGAGCAAGTGATAGCCAAATTAATACCTTGCCATTGATTATGCCATGGTCCAAAATTATATTTAGAAGCACCATGATTTCTTTGAGGTCTTACTCTTAAAATATAGTTCTATATAACTGAATGTTGTTCATATTTTATTGTGCAAAAAGTTACCATGTTACTAAAAGCCAAACTCTGATTCCACTGATCTAGTGTGGAACCCAAAATTGTACATTTTATATAAGCTCTAGATGCTATGAATCTTTGAGTCTCACAGAACCCAATTCTGAACTAAGCACTCTGCCTTTGCTCAACCATCTTAGACTCTTTATTTGCAGAACACAGGTGGGGCTGCTCTTTTGCCCATATGCCCATCACAACCGGAAGCATAAAAGCATGCTTCCAGAAAATAACCTTTTAGGAAATCTATAAGTCAATTTTCTTTGTTTTGGAAACAACCCTAGAGCTAGGGCAACCTTCAGCACCTTCTACATTTAAGAATAGATTTTATATCTTCCCAAAAGATATTTTATGTTCATAATTTAGCCATATATGTGTAATTACTTGTCACAGAGCATGTTCTTTATGGGAATAGCATTGTTGGAAAACCATAAAGAGCCTAAAAATTCCTGTCAGACCCCACACAGTCATTTCAGCTCAAAAGAAGTCAGATATATTCTCATGATGTTCCTACATGCATCAACAATGAATGCTATACAAACAAGAATAACAGTTACAGAGAGGATTGTTAAGTCAAGTCTGAGTGTATGTGCATTCATAATGCAATTTGTTGGGAATTTTAGTTTCAATCTGGTGGGTCTGATGATTTAAAACATCCATATGTTTTAAATGTTGCCATTTTATAATCATACCCTTGATTTTTTCTAAGTAAAATAGATTTTGTAGTGACTTTTCTAGTTTTATTCCAACACCTCACTTTGTGTTATCCTTACCTTTCCAAATATACTGTATCATTACTTTGAACCTTTGGTCACTTGAGAATGTGTGGATTTTTTAAAAATAATGTACAATACCAAGGCTTCACTAGTTCTCAACACCGTGTGTGGTATAATACATTGAAATGTAAAACCATTTAGCACCAACAGAGAATAATTAAAAAAAATATAAAACCAAAAGAATCAGGAATCTGCACTGGATGTAAAGATGGCTTGAATAGGATACATGGGGATATTAGTGTGCTCTATTGGCCCTTTTGTTGTCTTCCAAAAGAATTTTTTCTTTTGAAAAAAAGACTGCATTGTTGAATTTAACTAGATAGACAATTAGATCCTTACAGCCAAAAATTATCCAGAGCTTTGACCTCTTTTAAATCCCAAAGAATGCAGTTCAAGAATTGTGGATAGGAAAGTAGAGCTTAGGCTAACAACTACAAAGCTCTACAAGAATTCTGAAGAAGCTGAAAGAGAAAAATACTGGCACCCAAAATCCCTTTCAGCATGCTGGGTCTGACTCTGGGGTTGTTTAAAGGGCATCTCTCCTAAGAAACAAGCAATGTACTGAGAAGCACAGAGAGAAACACACAACATTCTAAAATGACAGATGTCAACAAAGGTTTGTTTTCCTTTGGGGCACTGCAAAACAACATGCCCTTATCTTTCAAAAGAGGAAGTGACCAACTCACTACAAGACTGGTTTCCAGTCAAGGACAGGTGGCATTTATTTTTCTGAACATGCTGACAGTTACTAAAGTAATTCTTGCTAAGGCTGCCAGAGAGAAAAACCCAGGTTCTGTGCATAAACTATGCATTTTCTCCATTCTCTCAACCTCCAAAGTGGTTAAGCATAATATACTATGCCTAGCAGGCACTTGAGTGTCTTTCTAGGGCAGCTCCCTGTGTGCCCCTCTGTCTCTCTGTCTTTTTCCTTTTTCTGTCTTTCTGTCTCTCTGTCTCTGTCTCTGTCCCTCTCCCTCCCTCCCTCCCTCCCTCCCTCCCTCCCTCCCTCCCTCCCTCCTTCTCTCTCTCTCTCTCTCTCTCTCTCTCTCTCTCTCTCTTTCTCTCTGTGTGTGCATGTGTTGCAGGGATGGTTTAGTATTTATTCCAGGATGTTTTATTTCTGTGAATCTTGCAAATAATCAATAATGAAGAGAACCAGCTCCAGGTATTCCTATCAGCTCTTAAAGATTTGACCTAAAAGTTCCAAAACCATTTCTACTCACACTCCTTAATTCTAAAGAACATACCCATCTCAGCAAACATACTCATCTTCAAAAGGCAGTGAAGTACCAAAAGGGATGGTATTCTGGTTTGAAGAGGGACCCTGAGGCAGATTTTCTTTCAGACAAGAGATTTCTTAAAACAGTTATTAACACCATAGATGGACAGATAACGTGACAGGAGTTCATGGCAGGACCTCTGAGGAAAGATCAGTGTGCATGGAAGTTAAGTTCCTTTCTAAACATGTTAGTGAAGGGAGAGGTGAAATCAACCCTTGGTTGGACATTACTCTGGTGACCAGTGAGTAGTAAATTAAAGAATATCATCTGATGATAGACCTGACTCCTGGCTTCCCATTACTTGGAGTCCACTGGGATGGCATCAGAAGGTGAGCAGAAGGTTAGTAGCACTGCAGGAGAATGACTTACATTATTTTGGGCATGCAGATTTGTGGTTCTATCTTAAGTTCCAAGATCAACATCTGAAAGAAAGAGTTCCATCAACAACTAGCATGTATTCAGAGGCAGACACTTTTAGATTGTGTACTAATCCCAAATGGCCAGCAACTTGACCTCAGTTGTAAAACCTGTATCAAAAATACCCAGCAAAGACACACAAATTCAGAACTTCAGAATCCTGAGGTAAAATTTCTTGTTCCAATCTGCTAAATATGCAATGGCATGTGAAGGTGACAGTAGAAAATAACGTTCCAAACTCTAATAGAACAGAACTCAGAGTAGCTTTGGTGATTTGTACTGACAAGTCATACTGCACTGTCTAGCTTGTCAGAAATGAGTGCCAAGGTTGGAGCAGATGGCCTCAGAGGCTTTTTGTGCTTTTGGGTGGAACAGTTTCTAAGAGTGGCATCTTAGATTTCTACTACTGTGATACATCATTATTGAAAGCAACTTGAGGAAGAGAATGTTGATTTGGCTTAAAGGTTACAGTCCATCATGAAGGGAGTCAAGGCAAGAACTTAAAGCAGGAACCTAGAAGCAGGAGCTGAAGCAGAAGAATACTGCTTATTTGCTTTCTCTTCAGGCTTGCTAACCTTGCTTTCACCTATACTCTAGGACTAACTGGCCAGAGATGGCATTCCCCACAGTGGACCAGGCCCTCCCACATCATTCACTAACCTGGGAAATGTTCCACAGGCCTGTCTACAAGACAATATGATGGTTATTTTCCCAAATGCGGCTCTTCTTCCCAGAAGAATCTAGCTTGTGTCAAGTTGTAAAAAACTACAAACAGATTAGTTACAATGCTGAATCACGGGAGAAGTCTATATGGTGGGTTCCTACAGAAATACATTACAAAGGAAAAAGGATGGTGTTTATCGCCACAGTTTGTAAGATACTTATTATGAAGAGTCTTTATATCTAAAAAGAAATAAATATTTCTTTCTTTTTTTATTAATCATTCCATTTGTTTACATCTCAAATGATATCCCACTTCCTGGTTACCTCTCCACCACCCCACATCTGCCCTCCTCCACTCCCCTTTGCCTGTATGAGGGTGCTTCTCCACCCACCCACCCTCTCCTGCCCCATCATTCCAGGATCTCCTTATGCTGGGGCACCAAACCTCCATGGGACCAAGGGCCTCCCCTCTCATTGCTGTCAGGCAAGGCCATCTTCTGCTACATATGTATCTGAAGCTGTGGATGGCTCCAGGTACACTTCTTGGTTGGTGGTCTAGTCTCTGGGAGCACTGAGTGGTCAGTCCAGCCTATGTTCTTCTTCCAATGGGATTTCAATCCCCTCTGCTCCTCCAGTCCTTCTGCCAGCTCCCCCACCAGGTTTCCTGAACTTAGTCTGACGGTTGGCTCCAAGCATCCACATCTGCATTGATTCGTTGCTGGTAATCCCTCCAAAGGAACCACCACACCAGGTTCCTGTCATCAAGCACCTCTTGGACACAGAAACAGTGTCGGGTTTTGTGTCTGCAGACATGATGGATCCCCAGGTGGGGCAGTCCCTGGATGGCCTTTCCTTTAGTCTCTATTTCACTTTTTGTTCCTGTTTTTCCTTTGGGCAGGAACATTTCTGGGTTAAAAACTTTGAGATGGGTGGGTGGCCCCAACCATTGGCCAAGGGTCATACCTATCTATTGGAGGTGGTTTCTACAGGTTCTATCTCCCCCTTCTCTGCACATTTCTGCTAAAGTCATTCCCATTGGGTCCTGGGAGCCTCACATTTCCCTGGGGTCTGGGAGCCTCCAGTGCCTATCCCTAGTTCCTCATCCCTTCCTGTTACATATTTTTGATCAATTTTCTGACCTTCTGTACCTCTTTCACATCCCTTCCAGTTCTTGACACTGCCCCCTTATTTCCTTCCTCTCCCCCTTCCCTAACAGGTCCCTCTACCCATCCACCTTATATGATCATCTTGTTCTCCCCTCAATGCAGGACTGAAGCATCCATACTTCTTCCTTACTTCTAAGATATGGTCTGTGGAAGGTATCATGGGCACTGTGAGCTTTGGGCTAATATCCATTTGTCAGTGAGTACATAACATATGTGTTCTTTTGTTTTCTAGTTCCATCCATTTGCCTGTGAATTTCACGAAGTCATTGTTTATAATCTCTGAGTAGTACTCCACTGTGTAAATGTCCCACATTTTCTGTATCCATTCTTCTATTGAGGGGCATCTAGGTTGTTGCCAAATTCTGGCTATTATAAATAAGGCTGCTATGAAAATACTGGAGCATGTGTCCTTGATATATGTTGGAGCATTATTTAGGTATATACCCAGTATTATAGGTAGAGCTGGTTCTTCCGGTAATATTATGTCCAATTTTCTCACAAACTGCCAGACTGATTTCCAGAGTGTTTGTACCAGCTTGCAATCCCACCAGCAATGGAGGAGTATTCCTGTTTCTCCACATCCTCACCAACATCTGCTGTCACCAGAGTTTTTGCTCTTAGCCATTCTGACTAGTATGAGATGGAATCTCAGGGTTGTTTTGATTTGCATTTCCCTGATGACTAAGGATGTTGAACATTTCTTTAAGTGCTTCTCAGCCCTTCAAGTTTCCTCAGTTGAGAATTTTCTGTTTAGCTCTGTTCCCTAATTTTTTTTTTAATAGGGTTATTTGGTTCTCTGGAGTCTAACTTCTTGAGTTCTTTGTATATATTGGATATTAGCCCTCAATTGGATGTGAGATTGGTAAAGATCTTTTCCCAAACTGTTGGTTGCTGTTTTTTCCTATTGACAGTGTCTTTGGCTTACAGAATCTTTGCAATTTTATGAGGTCCCATTTGGCAATTGTTGGTCTTAGAGCATAAGCCACTGATGCTCTGTTCAGGAAAATTTCCCCTGTGCTCATGTGTTCAAGGTTCTTCCCTACTTTCTCTTCTGTTAGATTCAGTGTATCTGGTTTTATGTGGAGGTTCTTGTTCCACTTCAACTTTAGCTTTATACAGGGAGATAGGAATCAATTTGTACTCTTCTACATGCAGCCCGCCTGTTGAACCAGCACCATTTGTTAAAAAATGCTGTCTTTTTTCCACTAGATGGCTTTAGTTTCTTTGCCAAAGATCAAGTGTCCATAGATGTGTGGGTTCATTTCTGGGTCTTCAATTCTATTCTATTGATCTACCTGCCCATCACTGTACCAATTCCATACAGTTTTTTACTATTTATCTATAGTATAGCTTGAGGTCAGGGATGGTGATTTCCCCAGAAATTCTTTTATTGTTGAGAATAGTTTTCATTATCCTAGGTTTTTGTTTTTCAAAATGAATTTGAGAATTACTCTTTCTAACTTTATGAAGAATTGAGTTGGAATTTTGATGGGGCTTGCATTGACTCTGTAGATTGCTCTCGGTACTGTGGCCATTTTTACTATACTAATCCTACCAATCTATAAGCATGGGAGATCTTTCCATCTTCTGAGGTCTTCTTCAATTTCTTTCTTCAGAAACTTGAAGTTAGTTCATACAGATATTTCATTTGCTTGGTTAGAGTCACACCAAGATATTTTATATTATTTGTGACTATTATCATGTGTGCTGTTTCCCTAATTTCTTTCTCAGACATTTTATCCTTTGAGTAGAGGAACGCTACTGATTTGCTAGTTAATTTTATATCCAGCCACTTTGCTGAAGTTATTTATCAGCTGTAGTAGCTCTCTGGTAGAATTTTTGGAGTTGCTTATGTATACAATCATATAATCTTCAAATAGCGATATCTTGACTTCCTCCTTCCCAATTTGTATCCCTTTGATCTCCTTTTGTTGTCTAATTGTTATGGCTAAAACTTTGAGTACTATTTTGAATAGGTAGGGAAAGAGTAGGCAGTTTTGTCTATTACTTGATTTAAATGGGACTCCTTTGAGTTTCTCCCTATTTAGTTTGATGTTCGCTATTCATTTGCTGTATATTGCTTTTATTATATTTAGGTATGAACCTTGAATTCCTGAACTCTTTAATACTTTTAACATGAATGGGTGTTGTATTTTTTCAAAGGCTTTTTCAGCATCTAATGAGATGATCCTGTGGGTTTTCTCTTTGAGTTTGTTCATACAGTGGATTACATTGATGCGTTTTTGTACATTGAACCATCCATGCATTCCTGGGATGAAGCCTACTTAGTCATGGTGGGTAATCCTTTTGATATGTTCTTGGATTCGGTTTGTGAGATTTTTATTGAATATTTTTGCATTGATATTCATAAGGGAAATTAGTCTGTAGTTCTTTCTCTTTGTTGGGTCTTTTGTGATTTAGGTATCAGTGTAACTGTTGCTTCATAGAAAGAATTGGACAGTGTTCCTTCTGTTCCTATTTTATGGAATAATTTTAGAAGTATTGTTATTAGATCTTCTTTGAAGGTCTTATAGAAGTCTCCACTAAAACCATCTGGCCCTGGGCTTTTTGGGGGTTGGGATAATTCTAATGACTGCTTCTATTTCCTTGAAGGTTATGGGACTGTTTAGATGGTTTATCTGATCCTGATTTAATTTTGGTACCTGGTGTCTGTCTAGAAAATCATTCATTTCATCCAGATTTTCAGTTTTGTTGTGTATAGCCTATTGTAGTAGGATCTGATAATTTTTCAATTTCCTCAGTTTTTCTTGTTATGTCTCCCTTTTCATTCCTGATTTTGTTAATTTGGATATTGTCTTTGTGCCCTCTGGTTAGTTTGGCTAAGGATTTATCTATCTTGTTGATTTTCTCAAACAATCAGCTCCTAGTTTTGTTGATTCTTTGTATAGTTCTCTTTGATTCTATGTGGTTGATTTCAGCCCTGTGTTTATTTCCTGCCATCTAGTATTTTTGGGGTGCATTTGCTTTTTTTTGTTCTAGAGCTTACAGATGACCTGTTAAGCTGCTAGTGTATGATCTCTCCAATTTCTTTATGGAGGCACTCAGTGTGATGAGTTTTCCTCTTAGCACTTCTCTCATTGTGTTTCATAAGTTTGAATATGTAGTGCCTGTATTTTCATTGAATTCTAAAACGTCTCTAATTTCTTTTTTAATTTCATTTCTGACCAAGTTATCATTGCGTAGATAGTTGTTCAGCTTCCACGTGTATGTGGGCTTTTTGTTGTTTTTGTTGTTATTGAATACCAGCCTTAGTCCTTGGTGGTCTGATAAAATACATGGGATTAATTTACGTTCTTATATCTGTTGAGGTTTGTTTTGGTTGATTATTGAGAAGGTACCATGATGTGCTCAGAAAAAGATATATTCTTTTGTTTTATGGTGAAAATTTCTGTAGATATCTGTTAAATCCATTTGTTTCATAATTTCTTTTAGTTTCACTATGTGTCTGTTTAGTTTCTGTTTTCATGATTTGTCCATTGGTAAGAGTGGGATATTGAAATCTCCTACTATTATTGTGTGAGATTCAATGTGTGCTTTGAGCTTCAGTAACATTTGTGTTATAAATGCGTGTGCCCTTGCATTTGGGGCATAGATGTTCAGAACTGAGAGTTCATCTTGGTGGATTTTTTTCCTTTGATGAGTATGTAGTGTTCTTCCACATCTTTTTTATTTTTTTGGATAACTTTTGATTGAAAGCCTATTTTATTGGATATTAGAGTGGTTACTACAGTTTTTTCCTTGGGACTATTTGCTTGAAAAATTTTTTCCCAGCCTTTTACTTTGAGATAATATCTGTCTTTGTCACTGAGGTGTATTTCCTGTATGCAGCAAAATGCTGGATCCTGTTTACATATCAAGTCTGTTACTCTATGTCTTTTAACTGGGGAATTGAGTCTATTGATGTTGAGAGATGTTAGGGAACAATGATTGTTGTTTCCTGTTGTTTTTGTTGTTAGGGTTGTAATTATGTTTGCATGTTTCCCTTCTTTTGGGTTTGTTGTGAAAAAATTAATTTTTTGCTTTTTCTTGGGTGTAGTTTCTTTCCTTGTGTTGGACTTTTCCTTCTATTATCCTCTTTAGGGGTTGATTAGTGAAAAGACACTGATTAATATGTTTTGTCTTGGAATACCTTGGTTTTTAGATCTATGGTAATTGCGAGTTTTGCTGGTTATAGTTGTCTGGGCTGGCATTTTGTTCTCTTAGGGTATGTTTGACATCTTTCCAGGATCTTCCAGCTTTTAGAGTCTCTCTGGAGAAGTATGGTGTAATTTTGATAGGTCTGCCTTTATATGTTACTTGACTTTTTCCTTACAGCTTTCAATATTCTTTCTTTGTTCTGTGCATTTGGTCTTTAAATTATTATGCGATGGGAGGCACTTCTTTTCTGGTCCCTTCTGTTTGATGTTCTGCAAGCTTCTTGAATGTTTATGGATATCTCTTTATTTAGGTTAGGGTAGTTTTCTTCTATAATTTTGTTGAAAATGTTTACTGGCCCTATGTGTTGGGATTCTTCATTCTCTTCTATACCTATCTTTTTTTTTTTTTTTTTTTTTTAATGTTTGGTCTTTTCATTGTGTCTTGGATTTCTTGAATGTTTTGAGATAGAAGCCTTTTCCTTTTTGTAGTTTCCTTGACTGTTGTGCCAATGTCTTCTATGGTATCTTCTACCACTGAGATTCTCTCTTCTACTTCTTGTATTCTGTTAGTGATGCTATTTTGGTGATCTCTGACTACTGTCTCTCCAGGGCTATCTCCCTTTGTGTTTTCTTTAATGTTTCTATTTCCATATTTTAGATCCTGGACAGTTTTGTTCGAATCCTTCACCTGTTTGATTGTGTTCTCATGTATTTCTTTAAGGGATTTATGTGTTTCCACTTTAAAGGTTTCTACTTTGTTACATGTGTTATTCTGTGTTTCTTTAAGGGGGTTATGTCCTTCTTAAAGTCCTCTATTGTTCATGAAATGACAATTTAGATCTGAATCTTGCTTTATAGGTATGTTGGAGTATCCAGGACTTGCTGTGGTGAGAGAACCTGGTTCTGATGTTGCCAATCAAATTCGGTTCTGCTGTTTATGTTCTTGTGCTTGCCTCTTGCCCATCTGGTTATCTCTGGTGTTATCTGGCCTCCCTGTTTCTGACTGGAACCTGTCCTTCCTGTGAGTCTGTGAGCCTGTGAGCCTGTGATCCTGGATGTGTCAGAACCCCTGAGGGGGTTGAGTTGCAACTGGGGCATGGACTGAGTGGGTGGGGATCCAGGACAGAGGCTCTACTCCCGGCACAGGTGCAAACAAGAAGGCACAAGGGTCTCTGGCTGGGTGGGGTATCTGCGTCCTGTAGTTACAGGGGTCCCCATTATGTCAGGTATTGAGGTGGGGTTTGGGTCCTCACCTGTGCTCCTGAATGTATCAGAATTCCTGGGGAGTCGAGCTGCAACTGAGGTGTGGGCTGTGTGGGCTGTGTGGGTTTGGATCCAGTGCTGAGGCTCTGCTCCCAGCACAGGTAGAAAACTAAAATACATATTTTTACACCTAAATTTGTATTACAACCTATCTTTCCCTTATTTTGTTTTATATATTACAAAAATTTACATTTTGGAAGGTTATAAATTCATAAAACAAAAATAAATATAATCCTCATGTTTTGTTGCTTAACTAATAAGTAAATAAAAGAACCAATACAAAGATGCTTAAAACTCAGACTTAAGTGAGGGAAATTCCACAAAATTACATAAAGGACAAATTTGCTATTTTCACTAAGGCTATCTTAGCTGAAGCAACTATTAAAAAAAACAAAAAAACGAAAATTAATGTAATTTTGGTTTAATTTAGTTTGAATGTATCAAGTAAGCAAAGCTAATTCTATGTCAATAAAAAGAAAGAAACTCAAGCTGTGAAAATCATTTTATACTCTGTGATTATCTGGAGAAAATAATAAAAACACTGGGAGTATTGAGAGTGCATTTAATTTTATATAAATGTAATGAAAGCAATCCAAAAGAAACAAACCATTCTGTAATTCAGCATTTGGGTCTCTGTTATTTTATAATTGAAGAATCCCTCCAAGGCCCAAGTGTCTTTGTTAGGGTTTTACTGCTGTAAACAGATACCATGACCAAGACAACTCTTATAAAGAACAACTTTTAATTGGCTTCAGGTTTAGAGGTTTAGTCCATTATCATCAAGGAGTAGCATGGCAGTGTGTGGGCAGGCATGGTACAGGAGGAGCTGCGAATTTTACATCTTTATCTGAAGGCTGCTAGCAGAATACTGGCTTCTAGGCAGTCAGGACAAAGGTGTTAAAGCCCATGCCTAAAGTGACACACCTACTCCAAAAGGCCATACCAACTCCAACAAGGCCACATCTCCAAATAGTGCCACTTCCTGGGCCAAGCATATATAAACTATCACACCAAGCAAACCCTATTGAATATGTTCACTGTTCTCTAAGTCAATACTGTATTCAGCAAGGCTGAAATTGGGCTGGCAACTTCTCTCTTGCAGTTTTAGATAGTATCCACAGAGTTTCTGAATGGACTTTGGGTTCCTGGTAGTATGTTGACATAGGAACTTTTGTATGCAACTTAAGGGAGGTGATGGTTTTGACTTACTGAGAGATGTTGCATTATCTCTGACTTTAAGGCTACATTTACTGTGAGCTTCTCCTTGGAGGAGAATAATAACATTCAAAATAATGTTGACAGAAAAATGACCTTGTGAATTAAATTGTCTGTGTACAGTGCAGTATTGCCTCTGCAATTAGACCTGAGTAGATGGAAAATCAATTAACATTTCTATACTAAATGCTCAAAAATAAAATGAAAGCTGATATTGACTTTATAGAATGTTCTAACCCACTAAAGATTTATATATGCACTATATATAACATATAATTATGTATTATAATTAATTATATATTATATATTAATTAATATTATATATAATATATACAATACATATATACATTATACATAATATTATATATAATATATACAATATGTATTGTATATATTATATGAAGTGGCCTAAGATTCAAAGTCTAACATGTTTATAGAGGTCCAACTTTCATCTTTCTTATATGGAGAGGTAGAATTGGATTAAAGAAATTTTAAGAAAGGATTTTAAGAAATTAGGTGATTCTCTACTTGTCTTTGAGATAGAAAATTGAACAGATAATGAAACATTAGTCTGTGGACAGGATGACAGTAAAAGTAGAAACATGTGTGTGTGTGTGTGTGTGTGTGTGTGTGTGTGTGTGTGTGTGTGTGTGTGTGTGTTTCCTGTGTGTTTAGAGACATGTGAGAGAACTCAAATATGGCTGACAATTCAGACATGTTACCAGACTAATGGAAGTGAGCTATCATTGAAATGACATTCTCTATTTATCTGAATGGCATTGACTCTTTCAACTGTAGAGATCCTATCATCTGCTATGATACTATGTGAAGGTTTTAGAGTAATTTTCTTCTAAAACACAAGATATATTTGTCTTTAATAATGATTGTTTTGCTTTTTCAACATTGTTTGCTACTTTTTAGGCATCTATGAAGTTATCTAACATATTTAATATGTGGAGCAGGCAAAGTTTTACCACTATCATCCAACATTTCCATACCACTTTCTATTATAATAAACAAATGGATTCATATAATTGAAAATGGCACTTATCTAACAACAATATTTCATCACATTTAGCATCCTATTTCAATTTAAACTGTAACCACATGTTAAAAACACTAAGAGGTCAAACAGAAAGACACAACTAAGTCAACCTGGTCTGTTGGGATTTCCTTGACTAAACGGTATTGTTTTCACCTATCTAGCATCCTGTATTCACTACCTCAGTGTTTTAGACCTTTTAGTGTTTGGTTCCCAGAACATGAGGAAAAGGGTTGTATACTAAGAAGGAGACTTACATTTAATTTAAATAGGTTATATTCGTGTGTGTGTGTGTGTGTGTGTGTGTGTGTGTAGATATGCCTGTGTGTGATATCCTAATGCACATTTGAACGTAGGAAGAGTCATGTGTCTCTATCATGTAGGTTCAGTAATCAAACTCAGCTTATCAGGTGTGGGGGCAAAAGCCATCATCTGCTAAGCCATCTCACCAGCCTGAAAGACTCAGATTTTAACACCATGTCTCCAGCTGTAAATCACAGGCATGATTTACAACTAATGATGTTTATTTATCTCCAGAATAAGACAGTATGATCAGAAAAATGGACATAATACTACCTGAGGACCCAGCTATACCTCTCCTGGGCATATACCCAGAAGATGCCCCAACATGTAACAAAGATACATGCTCCACTATGTTCATAGCAGCCATATTTATAATAGCCAGAAGCTGGAAACAACCCAGATGTCCCTCATCAGAGGAATGGATACAGAAAATGTGGTACATTTACAC
>CM052708.1:99978217-100018304 GCA_028551405.1 Uromys caudimaculatus
CTTCTACGACAACAGGGTGTCCTTGATCTTTGTGGTTTCATATTCAGTCACAGTGACTCAGTTGTTCTTTTACGACAACAGGGTATCCTTGATCTTTGTGGTTTCATATTCAGCTTTCGGAGTAGTCATAATATTTTCCAGTTCTTCTTGGCTTCATTTTCTCATGACCTATAGAGATCTCAGCATCTGGGGGGTGGCGACTCCCAACACCACTGGATCTCATGGAGGTATTTTCTCAACTGAAAATCCTTTCTCCGTGATAACTTCAGCTCGTGTCAAGTTGACACACAAAACTAGCCAGTACACTCATCAAGCTTAGTAATCCAATTACTTTTCTTAGGAGACCCTACCTGCGCATTTCCCATTGAGCCTATCATTTCACATATGCAAATGGGAGCGAGTAAGAAAAACGATTAAGACTTTGCCCAAAGTAAATCACCTTTTACTTGCACAAGTGTCTAGTGATGGAGAAATAAGAAAGAAGCTCAGGCTTAGGTTTTATTTTATATGACTTAGGCCTTCACTAAATGTTCCATTATTAGAAGAAGAAGAAAGAAGTTTTGGGAAATTCCATTCTTTCTTTTTCATTTTTTTGCTTTTCTAAGTTGCTTTTTAAGTAGCAGTTGTCTGTGACCTGTAGGCGCATCATTTTTTCCAGCCCTTGTTTCCAGATTAGTGTTCCTGCCTTTTGCTGCTGGTGACTGGCTGCTTTTACCAGACTTCTGGACAAGGTGATCAATGAAACCAGAAACAGGCTGTAACTTCTGTTTAGCCTTCAGTCTGTCAGAGCCCATCAAAGCTCCCCAATCTAACTCCACCATGAGATGCCCTAGGTCTCCCTTCAACAACTAAACTTGTAAACCTCTTTTGTGTTGGAAATAAATTTGTATGGGCTTCTGAGCCCCACAGAGATGGTTTTGAACTACACAGGCTCTGGGAAGAGTCTTGTACCTTTTGCTAATCATTGAATATATTGAGAAACTAGGAGTAATGTGCTCAAGGTTACTTTTTCCTTTAGATTTAAGAACATTGCTATTTTGTTCTGCTGAGGAAAAATAAACTAGAGAAGAATTCTTGAAGAACAATACCAGAAAAAATGATCTTCATTCCTTAAATTTTTTAGATTTTTAAAAATAAATCAGAGACATAAAAATTTCAGCTTTCAGCCAAGTCTTGTCAGTTTCCTATGTCTACCCTACCAAGAGCTAAGAAGATTTTCACATTTTGATAATGAAGAATACCACATTTGATTGCATTAGACCCCTTTGAATCTAGGACCCAAAAACATACAATAAGTAATATCTATTTCTATACAGAAAAAGCTTACACTCCTTATGCAAAGTCCATGCATAATTAAATAGTAGTGATACATTTAAATGACATTAAACCATACTTAATTACTTTGAGCCACCTACGCTGGCTCATTAGATGTACTGCCTATACAACTTCTATCTTCTCCTTATCAAATACAGTTTAAAAAACAAAATTCAGCTGTATCTGGATCATTTACTTAGCAGACTGACCTCTAAGCTCACCAGTATTTTTAAAAAATGCAGGAGTTGTTTTCTTTGGATGAATTAATAGCTTACATTGTGTTCATATATAAATAGCATACTTGCTCATCTATGAATGATGCTCAAATTGTTTTCAAGTCTCATTTATTACAATCAATACTTTGGTGAACATGGAAGCAAAGGTTCTGAGTTTAGAACGTTTATATAACTCTTGGTTAGGTTCCCAGGACATGGTAGTTCTACATTTTATGTCTTGGGAAATCTCCATACTGTTTTCTATAATTGCTGCAGCAATTCACACTCTCATCTCTTTGTCAGAGTTTTCTTTTCCTTGCCAATACTGTGTAATCATGTAGCTTTGTGATAATAACCCTCCTGACAAATTTGATGAAATATCACACTGTGGTTTTAATTTTCCCTTCCCTGTTGATAAATGATGTTGAACTTTTCCCTATATGCCTGTTGGGTATATCTCTACCTTACATGGGAAAATAATTTTCAAATCCTTTGCCCCTTTTTCAAACTGGGTTATTGACTTTGCTTCCATTTGGCTTTTTGAATTGAGTGCTTCCTAGTGCATCTTGGATATTAGCCTCCATCAGTTATATAGTTTTAAGATACTTTTGCTCATTCCTAGTTTTTGCTTATTTGTCTGTTTTAGGGGGTATGGCTAGGCAGAAATGTCTTTGTTCAAAAAAGTGTTCCCTTGGATTATTCTTGCTTGTGTCACTTGTAACTTTAAACTTATATTCATGAACAAATTAACTAATGCCTATATCAGGAAATATTATCTCATATTTTTCCTTGAGGTCTTCTGTGATTTCAGATATTGTATTTAAGCATTTAATCCAATTTGAATTGATTTTGGGTTGTGTAAGACAAAATCCAGTTTCATTCTTTTCCATGTAGGTATGAAGTTTTTCAAAAAGCATTTCGTGAAAAACAAAACAAAACCACAAAACTAAAGTGAACTATCTTTTCTCCATCGGGTACTTTTGCTATCTTTGTTTAATATAAATTGTCTTTGAGCTTAATATCAATTTGTTGAGTTTATTTCTGGTTCATACTGATTTGGTTAATACTGTTTACTAATATCCTTTAAAATTAGGTAATATGATGCTTCTATCATGTTTTCTCAAGATTATATTGGCTGTTTGGAGTCTTTTATGTACATGTTTGATTTTTTAAAAAGTTTCTCCGTTTACTACATGATCTTATTGATATGTGAACTTCAAAGAAGGTAAATTAACAAAAACATAGTAAACAGTCACTTTCCAAGAAAAAGTTGATTTGTATCAATAATATTTAATATAAGATTAATATATTCTGGAGGTCCAACATAAAACATGATAATTATAGTCCATGATGTGTTATTTACTTGAAATTTGTTAAGAGGTTAGAATGTATTTTCTAGTCTGACCAATCCCAAATGTTTACTACATGAAATAATGTATATGCTAATTAGCTTGATTGTGATGATTACATTACAAGGCATATATCTATGGAAAAATTGTACTATATACCTTAAAAATGTATAAGTTGTTGTCATTCATCCCTAAATAAAAATGGATAATACAAAATAAGCCTCAAATAGTAAGTAAGTAGCTTCACATAGAAAACTACTACTGGAGGATCAGCAAGTAGACCAATGCTAAGAACAAGCTTGACTGTATCTACACTTTAAAGCAAGATCAAGGGTGGAATTACTTGACAGATTAGTTCTAAGACTTTCATGCAACCATGCATTGCTTTTGTACTGTGTTATGTCAAAGATTAATCCATTGGTGCAAATAACTTAGGTAACATTTAGGGTTCAGGTTGGTCACCATCTCTTTGAAAGCCTGTTAGTTGCAGGTCCATCTCCTACCATTGGAGCAACGTCTAGGGGAAATTGTTCAAGATGTATGCCAACGTTATTTTCTGGTAAGCACTACAGCCCCAGTTTTGCTGGAGCATATCTGAGCCCAGCCTGAGACCCTGGATTTATAGCAGAAAGGAAACTGCTGCTTGTGGCTCCTTCCTTGCTTTGTCCTTGAAAGCCAGGATTTTAAAAAGTCAAAACACTTGGACCAAGTTTTCATTTTCTGATTACATTTTATAACTTTGGCATTCCATCAATCACAGTCCAATATGGAAATTACAAAGAACAATTGCTTTAATATATCTACCTAGAGGCACAGTGCCAGTCTGATAGCTGTACCTGTGAAATAAAAATGCCATATGTTAGTTGGGTCATGAAAAGAGCAGACTAATGTTGATGAGAGAATTCAACCTACATAACCTCAAACTCATTCATCATAAAAGAAGAAAATTGTTAATGGGGTGATAGTGGTTAATCCCATCTGTGCCTTGTCAGTGCTTCAAGGCCACTGAATTTCTATAATAACATTATTCAAAAACAGAACCATATTTTTCTGTCTTCTGAATAATACATTATGAAGTATAAAAGTTGCCTGTAAATAAACTACTGAATTGAATTAATAATTTATTATTTCTGATCATTGCATCCATTACTGGATATTCTTGTTTCTACTACTTCTTTCACAGATTTAGGGTTTTCTTTCCCTTTGCTCTATTCTCAGCAGCCCGATTCCGTTCTTTTTCTTCCTTTGTAGAATAGATTTTTAGTATTTAAAGCAGGAAGACTTCTCTATCTTATATTTATGAAATTCATACTGATAGATGAAGAAAATTCCATCTTAAAAATCACTTTGGTCATGGAAAGAAATGATTTGTGGAGCA
Source organism: Uromys caudimaculatus (assembly GCA_028551405.1). Taxonomy (NCBI): domain Eukaryota; kingdom Metazoa; phylum Chordata; class Mammalia; order Rodentia; family Muridae; genus Uromys; species Uromys caudimaculatus. Next base: position 99,982,474 of record CM052708.1, read on the forward strand.
GAGAAGGTTATGGCCATAAAGAAAACCAAGAAAAGGAATTTGATGTTATTCCTAATGAATACATCTTTTCAGAATTTCATTCTAACTAGGCAGTGATTTGCAATAAAAGCTGACATGTTCGTTTTTGCCATTCTAAACAAGCTCAAGACCTGATGACACTCAGAGGAAATGAAGAAAGGGAGAGGGGAAAGGAGAAAAAGGAGAAGAGGATCCCATGGTAACATGTAGTACAGGATCTCCTGGGACACTCAGTCCTTGCCTTCCCGTGTGGGCCTTGGATTGATAGCTCAAGACACTTTCAGGTCGCATACTCAAAACCCCCATTCTTTTCTTTTTAGAACTTACTTCTTTGAGAATATAATTTCCTCCCTGCAAAGCCTCCCATATATCCCTCCTCACTCCTTCAAATTCACGATTTCTTATTTTTACTAATAGAAATTAGTAAATTTCATGTGTATATGTTTTCCTAAATACAACCTGTTCGGTCTGTATACTGCTTCCTTTATGTGTGTTTTCAAGGCTGAAAATTTGACACTGGATAACCAATTTGAGTTGCCTAAACTTCTTTGTGTAGGGTTGAGGTGCCTGAATGTTTCCTAGTCCATTTTGGCATGTGCATTGATATTGCTCTTGTCCAGATCACATTTAGTTAGTCCTGCTTGTGAGACTTTATTGATGTAGCTTCAGTCATTACTATGAGACATATAGTCACAACAAACATTTTGGCTCTGGCTCTAACAAACCCTCTGCTACCTCTTTTGCAATGTTCTTTGAGTCTTAGATACAGGAGTGTTTTGTAGATAGATACATACATTGGGACTGTGCTTGACAACTCTGCATTTTGAGTTGTTGTGGTTTTCTGTTAATAGTCTTCATTTGTTGCAAAGTTTCCTTGATGAGGGTGAAGACTACATTCGTTTGTGGGTGTAAGACCAAATATTTATAGATTCTTGTCAGTGATTATGGTAGTTTAGTAAATTAATTGTTGTAGATTCTCTTCCAATAACCATGGTTTCAATAGCAGCACATACTTAGCTAGGTTTGCAGTACTAGGGTATGATCTCCCTCTTGTTGATCATGTCGTAAGTCCAATCAGAGAGCTGTTTGTTGCCACCAAAGTATACATGGCAGTACTTGCATCCTCAGTGGCATTGTGTCATGCTGGTTGTAAAATCAAAGACCAGTGACTCCTGAGCTGAAATTGACCAGAAAGGTCCCTCCCTGAGGACTAACTTTTCTAGTACCAGAAGGTACCATGCAAGCTTCTGACTAGGAGAGGAAACCAATCGTCCTAATCACCTATGATTCCCTTGAAGTCTTGCATTCTTACCAGTAGAGGCTTCTCTGGTATTTTATAAATACTTCATTTTACCTAAGGCTGATTTTATATATACATACATACAAAAACACACATACACACACACACACACACACACACACACACACACACACACACACACACACACACACACTATCTGCATAACCTTGCAAGTCATAGCTAAGTTCTTTCTTTTAAATCTGAATTGGTTTTTGTAAACAATCATAGGTGCTAACTATGTTATAAGTAGCTTCACTTATAGTGTGGATGAATCTGGCCCATGTGTAGAGTACTTCCTGATTCATTGTTACAGGCGATACTTCAGAAAAGCCCTCAGAGAGCATAGCCATTGCTTGAATTCTCTTCCATAAGAAACTGACAAATGGGAAATTCATGCTATGAATTTGGCCTTACTTCTGAGGGAGTTAATGGTTAATAAATTGAACTGATTCACTTAAAATAGCCTAATTTAAGAACCATCAGATAACTATCTTGTCAGGATCAATTTGAACAAATAGGAAGGAAGGAAGGGAGGGAGGAAGGGAGGGAGGGAGGAAGGAAGGAAACGTACAAGGAAAGAAAGAACCTTCTTAGTAGGATTGAGTTTTCTTTATGATTTCTGTCAACATTCCTTTTAGAAAGTTAGTTCCCAGCTCTGTGTTTTGCAACCAGCTGGCTATAATGCTGGAGACCATTCATGTGGCATCTGCTCTGTTATCTGTGATAATCTCTATATTTCAGGAAGGGAAAGCATTGATACACTCTTCTCACTATTGTTAATCGTCAACATTTTATTTTAGGCACAAATAATTGCTTGGGTGTAATATGTCCTCTAAATTTCTAGGCTAAGCTGTAAAATCTTTAGCTGTCATGAAACCACAAACATGCTTAGAGTGCTAATTACAAGTGTCCTGTCTGATGGCCTTTACACTCTGATTAAATACACGTGACTAGTCAGTGTGGAAAAAGGAGGTAATTGACCTTTAAAAGTAGTTTTACACTATATCTCTTCAAGCTATAATCCTTTCTCCATTTTAACAGAACAGATTTAATACTTATGAATATTCCAAGGTTCTACATATATTTTACCTATCAGTGAAAGGTCTACCATTAAGTTGTTTGGGGGCTGGGAACAAGTATCTGCTGAACTGATATTTTTACCAGAAACAGCTTATTCACACAAATTCATTATTGGAAAGAAATGTTTAGCGTACTGGGCTCAGGGGCAATTAGGCAATGTATTCATACCTAATTAAGCAAAAATCCATCTGTAGTGTCACAGTTTACTTCAAAAGGCATTTAAGGGTGGCATAATTTTGAAGTAAGTAGTATTCTAATTTACAGAAAATATACATAACTGTCACCGATTTTAAAGGCTATTGCTTCTGACAGAATCTGATGTGTGGGGCCATGATAGGCAATCTGGTTTCTGGTAGAGCTAAGGTTTGAATCCCGCAGGCCCAAAAGGCTGTCCCAAGCAGAGAACAGTCTATAAGGGAAAGCAGGCAATTGCCAAGCTCCTAGAAAACCGCACCTGACTCGTGCCTATATCTTTCTATAGGTCTGTGACATTTGGTTATGTAAAAAAGGTCATATCTCCAAGCCCCAACACAGGTAGAGGCGTGGCCACGTAGCCTCAATATCCCCATGTTAATGAGACACCTAGAGGCTTAGCCATGCCCCTTCCCAGTTACTATTTTAACCTTGCTCCTCCCTAATGGAGCGGGGGTGGGGGGCGGGGGGTGGGGGGTGGGTACTATCTCCACAATGATAATAAATGTTCTGAAACTATGGACTGTCTCTATTCATCTTCATCTGCCATGGGAAACAATGAAAGTGGCCTTCACCTAATGAGCCACGTGTCTGTGCTCCCTTCGAAGCTGTCTCATTGTTCTCAACCACAGCAGACAACCACACAAGCCAATGCAGTTAGCCGGCGGTGCACAAGCCATCCTCCTGGTCCCAGCGGAGACTAGTAGGCTGTGACTAGTTACCCGGGAACGGCCGACCCTCTTCCATCCATTGGTTGTATCTCCACAGAGGCTTCTCACACAGCCTGACTGGTGAGGAGGCCTGTGGAAGAGTGCACAGTCACTTCCCCCCTTGTCCTGCCTCACTCAGGGGCCAGGAGCACTCAGGACGGGCACAGGACTTCACTCTACACCATGCAGGTTGATCCAACACTGATGCACAGCTCCAAGTCATTGGAGAAAGATGTGCACAGGTGTCACACAGAACATATGTGTTCCCATTTACCTACCTTTCTTTCTCTCTTTCTCTCTCTCTCTCTCTTTCTTTCTTTCTTTCTTTCTTTCTTTCTTTCTTTCTTTCTTTCTTTCTCTTTCTCTCCCTCCCTTCCCTCCCTCCCTCTTTCTTTCTTTCTTTCTTTCTTTCTTTCTTTCTTTCTTTCTTTCTTTCTTTCTTTCTTTCTTTCTTTTTCAGGTTCTTGAGAAGCAAGAGCCAAAGAATCAAGAGAACAAATATAGATGTTTTTTGATTATCTTTTAGATTTTTATTACTTAATTAACATTATTTTTTAGGGACGGGACATGTGTACCATAACATTATTGTGAAGATCAAAGGACACTGAGCAAGTATCACTAGTGTCTTCCAAGCATAGTTCTGACTTTTCTTTGTTTCCATTTAATGAGTTCTAATATATTGTTTCTTTAAAAAAAAAAAAAAAAAAAAAAAAACAAGTTCTAGCTTATTCTTTGCTCCCTATTAAAAAATTGTAACTTGGACTCCAATGCAGGAAAGATGAGGAGACATGAATTTTCTAGGAACAAAGAAATAGAAGGCTTCTCAAGTGACTATCTTAGTTCTAAATTCATGGGGTTGTTATAAATAGTATACATAACATATTTTCCTGGGAAGTCTTTGTTAATTTTCAAGAGCGTTTGAAAACAGTGAGACTTAAGTAGTAAATGGAGTACTCATTTTAAGCCAGACAAAACCAGTACCAGGTTGGGTTAAGGTGGAGAAGCGCTGCAAGCCTGTCTCTGCGAAGTGGTCTAGCACATGACACACACTCAGATTTATCTTTATATGCATTTGTTACTTTTATTGTGGCTGTGACAATATACCTAGCAAAAAGCACCTTAGGGAAAAAAGGTATCACTTGAGTTTATAGTTTGAGAGAGTTCAGTCCCCCATGGTCTTGAAGGAATGACATATTCATGGATGCAATTGGTCACATCTGGGAGCCATCATAATGGGTCTTCCCTTCTCAGTTGAAGCTCTCTGGCAACAATCTCACAGACATACTCAGAAATGTTTCCTAGATATCAAAGCCAGCCAACACTGAACAGCACACTATATCTCTTTAAACAGACTTTGAAGTGCAGTCATGTCCAGAACACCAATTTAATAGAAAAACACACAGTTAAAATCTCCTGTTTTAGAATATTTGAACATGACATAATTGGAGGTGGCATTTCCGTGGATACAAGTTCTCAGGGAACAGTCTTGAACCCTTGGTTCTCTTAAGCGTTACAATAAAGAGACCGAAAAAAATGGGATAGAGAAATTCATGTCAGATTCAATGGCTTATCATGCTATCACAGAATTATAATATCCAATGTTTACTTAAGTACACCTTATCTATGTTTTTAATATAAATACAGCACCTTATTTACTGTTTTATAGTTTTGGCAACACCAAAAAGAACCTGCTATTCGGCAGGCCATTCCTTCTGCATTTGATGAGAACGAGAACGGACAGCTACATCCAGCTACTCACACCTGGGAAAACACCACACTGATTTTTTTCAATGATAGTCTTTCCCTTTTCTTCCACTGTTCTGCACACTGCTGTCATCTGATGAGGCAGCTGTGTGAGCGAGCTGGTTTTTAAGCCCATTACTCCTGCAGCTTTAGATTCACAGAGCAAATAAATTAAGCTTTCTACTAGTTTGCATTCTTCCCAAGCAGACCTCTGCACACCTGGAAGGGAATCACTCAGACTGTGGCTCCTTAAATGGTTTGTTTCCCCCTACTTGCCTGAGAGCAGAATAATAACAACAGGTTCATTAGCATAACAGTGCTAGTGTTTAAGAAGTGATTAAAGCCAGGCACTTTGTCAATTGTGATAGTTTCTAACTACAGAGCACACAGTAAACTGTACAAACAGCTTTAAGCACCCAGACTCAGCCCTGTCAGAAAGGAAGTGGTTGACAGTAAATAATGGAGTTCCCACCAAATGTCCAATGACCTCTTTAAACAGAGGCAGACACTGAAGTAGATAGAAGAGTGTGCTGCGGAACAAATGCATCTGAAAGGTTCTTCAGACCACCTTTCAAAGGATAGGGAAAGAGTCTGGTAAATAATAATGAACTGATTAGTTTTTGGTCAGTAAATTTTCTTATAGTAATCAGGAAATACTGTATGTTTAGGTGGGAAAATGCTTCCCATCATGAAAGGTTCCAAATTTCACATTTGTACTTACTTCTCTTAGCCCATCGGCAGTTTTAAGAATATTGGATGCTGTTTCAATTGAGTGGTTATGACTATATCCAATATCTAGCAGTATGCTAAGTGAGGAGCTTGAAGCTCTGCTTACCTAACACATTTTCCTTTGTCTTTTATTCTTGTTATTGTTCTCTTCTTAATATTGATTGTCCTGCATGTAGCCTTGCAGGACACAGGAGGGTGGTTATCAAATGAATTCAGCCTTATGATAATTCTTTTGGGTGATAATATTGAAACTCTCCCTATGCTTGAAAAAAGTAAAATTGTGCAAATTTTGGAAAGAAACAGAATTCCACCTTCCATTATCAGAATTGAAAAAGAAACAAGGAGATGTTGTTCTTTGGGGTTCCTGCATCAAAAGCCCTCTACAAAGATCTCACTTAGAGTTTAATTGAGAAAAGACTAGTAGAAAATGTAAAGGGAGTTTAGAATAGGATTTCTTATAAATTTTCTATTTAGAATACTTTTGGTCTGAGAAAATTTTATATAACCCCAGATATACAGGTTTATAGCATAGGTATACAAATCAATTAAATATAGATAATAAATTACAAATAAATGTATTTTAACACACATATATGCACATATTTGCCACTTATTAAAGATTAATTACATTTGCATAATCATGATGTGGATTGCTTCTTAATTTTTATAGAATTATACCCCTGGATGAATAGTTGATACTGCAGGACAAAGCATCTCTAATGTTTCTTGGTGTTGATTGACATAGCAACTTAATAATCATCACTGTCGAGACTTTCACTTCAGATCATCACATAGCGCAAAGTTGTAGAAGTATGCTTAGCACCCTTTCAGGAGTTATGAAAAAATTTGTCCTTCTCCCAAACTGAAATTCATTTAATAACCTAAATCAAGTCAGCAAGTCAAATGGCACTTTTAAAATCAGACACTAAGATTCAAAGATAAAATACTTTGATTCTTACATGCTGAGAAATGACAATAGGAAAACATTTAAGCTCTTTTCTGTAATTAACACAGTATGTTTCTATAAGAGAAGAGACTTTTATACATAGAATAAAAACCCTGCATTTCATAGTATACTGAGACATGGTAGACTGATTCCATGACAGGCTTCAAATTGGCAGTTCAATAGACTAGGTCTAAATCTCTTGTTTCCAAGAACTGGGCCAGGGAATGTCCAAACCCCGCCACCTGGAAGGTTGCAGTTTCCAGACTTTATCAGCAACAATTTCCAGACTTCAAAAATAGTTTCCAGCCCCAATGTCCCAGCAGTGTTTCTGGAATGTTCCTAAAGATAGAGTCAAAAGATTAAGATAGAGGTCACCTATTGCTCCCTGTAATTCCTCTAATGTGCTTTAAATAGGGCCTCTGAGCTCACTGGGGCATCTCCATCCTGGAGGATGGTAGACCCCAACATGCTTGACTTCTGCAGAATAAAACACTCTTTGCTTTTGCATACTCTTTGAGTCCAGGGTTTCATTCTTCTGCATATCATGGACCCTTACAATACAATACTTTTAGCAGAGGTTTAAAACAGGTTTTGCTAGCATTTTCTGGCATGATGACATGCATCAGTGCAAAATATATGGTGTGTTCAGAGCCAAGATCACAGAAAAGTCATGTGACATAACCTGGGTAACCACTGCAGCAAACATTCAATACCCGCTTAAATTTAAATTAACTTTTTGCTGTTGTTGTTGCTGAACATTCAGAAGTCTTTTACTTTGCAAAGGTTTTGTGATCCCCCCACATTCAGTTACACAGAATAGATTCATGACCCACAGCTAAAGAAGTTGTGTTCAGAGCAGTGGTGGGATATCATTCCAGATCTGCATGAAAAGACAGGATGATTGCAATAAGTTGAGAACAACATGATCCAAATGGTAACATTTCAAACCTGCCAGTGCTACATAGAGAAACTCTGCCCCAACATACTTATGCATGCATGCACACAAGCCGGGACACATATGCAGAGATACATGTATGTAGAGAGGGACAGAATGGGAGGGTCTGGGATCTAAAGAGCAATTTTTAGCATTTTGTTTTAGAAAGGCAGTGTGTCCCTGTCATCCTACCAAGTGTCTAGAGCATTAATACCACTACTTTAGCCACACTAACATATTATGTTTCTCTTTTACACACAATATTATAAGAGTGTGATACATTTCCACAAGAATATTTTGAATTTCACCATTCTAGGGTGCACAGTCCAGGTTTGTTCCATGGGTATCATTGAGGCACTTGTTGGAAACACAAAATTCAGGGCTCCTGTTAAGTGCACTGAACCTGAACCACTTGGGGAAGTCCAGCAAGTATGTTTTTACAGGCTCATGGGTGGTTCCACTGTCATCCTAAATTCTGAATTTCACCATTCTAGGGTGCACAGTCCAGGTTTGTTCCATGGGTATCATTGAGGCACTTGTTGGAAACACAAAATTCAGGGCTCCTGTTAAGTGCACTGAACCTGAACCACTTGGGGAAGTCCAGCAAGTATGTTTTTACAGGCTCATGGGTGGTTCCACTGTCATCCTAAATTTAGGAATCAGTAGTTTCTGGAAGCAATTTTCAAACATTACCCTTGCATCGAATGTTCTAGAGACATTGCTAAACTGTGTCTCCATAACTTCTACTAGTCTGGCTGGGAGTCAAGAATGTGCTTATCTAAGGCCTAAAGGAGATGCTGAAACTCTATTATGGAGGACTGTCTCCAGACTGATTTTTCTGGTCCTGGTCTTGGTGATCTTGTCCAGTGTCCCAGGTATCTATTGTCTAGCAATAACATCCTAAAGTTGCTTAACTGCCCATTATTTTGCCTATAATTTTACCAGTGTTCTCTTGCTTCTCATTCATTTTGTTTCTTCATAGTTTTCTACTCCCGGCAGTTGCATGAACACATGTTTTGCAAAGTCAAAGTTGACAAATATTAAGAAAAATGCTGACCTATGTTTCCTCCCCTGACATGTTTCCTGTTTTTTTGTGACATCCATTCTTTGCTTCTTAGCTTTTCCACTTGGTATTTCTGCCTACACTACTACAAGAAAATACTCATATATCTACATCTACTAGTTACAGCAACATTGCCTTCCTGCTGTGGGAGATGAAGATTGATTTGACTTTCATGGCTCCGCTCCACAGCACCAACAGAGACACTTCCTGTTTCTAGAGCATCCAATTATATTGATATCCTATTTTATGTAGGTAAATCGCAGTTGTTTTTGACTAAGAAAATGTTATTCAGATAACATAGGTTATCAGAAATATTTTTTCCCTTGACCAATCTTCCTTATATAGACTTATAGGAGCCTAACTTGCTTTGAGCAGGTTTTGAGCATTTACTTCGAAAATCTGGCTCATTTGTTTCAAATTCATCTTAACTGGTCATCACCAGGAATAATTCTAAAAATTTTCTTTTTTCAGAGCAGACTTTCCTGTAATATTCTGTCTTTAGTCCAGAATGGTTTCTTCTCTGTACCCACACACCCTATCTTCCTGGGCTCTGCTTCATGTACTTTTTATAATTAGCTTTGTTTCTTTTTTTGTGTTATAGCTCTTGTTTCCTAGATATCTCCTTCTGTCATTTTTGAATCATCTTTTATTTTTGAAATATATTCAAAGGATGAGCATTTCTTGGAGAATTTTGATTATCCAATAACTCCCTTAGTTTCCTGCCCATTTGTGAGTTTGGTTCATGCAGAAATGATTTTCCTGGAGCACATCAGTTAATTTTTTGATGGTGTTGTTGGTGTGAACCTTGCTTTTGAGCTGTTCCGATTCCCATCTTCAATGTGCTATAATTTGGGGAAGTAAGTGGGAGATTTTACTTATTTTTAAATTTATTTTTCTTTCTGAATTTTATTTTTAAAGTTCTCATAATGGCATATATCTTATGCTGTGCATATTCCTCCACCATTGTCATCAAACATCTTTCCCTTATTAGATCCTTTGTTCTCACTCCTATGCTCATGTGATATAGTAATATATTTGTATACATTTTTATGTATGTTTATAAAATCTAGGAACTACAAATCAGAAAAAACATAACAGTTTGTAATTCTTACAGTGGCTTTATTTGCTAAATATCTCAGTTTTTCCATTGTGTATATACACCCCATTTTCTCTACCCACTCCTTTGTTGTTGGACTTCCGGTTTAGTTCTAAAACTTACTATAATTGATACTGAGATTAAACACTCAGGAGCAAGAATCTCTGTGATGTATTAACTTGGAACACATTGGATATGTATGTTTTCAGAACTGACCAGTTGATATCATATAACTAGTTGCTATACTCTTCCCTGGGGCAGATTATTTCTTCTACTCTCAGTATTTCTTAGTTCTTTTTGTATAGAAGTGAGACCTCATGAGCTTTTTCCAATCCATTTTAACATGTCTACTGGTGTTATTCTTATTCAGCTCATGTTTAGAGAGTATGTTGGTGAGACTTTGTGGGTATAGCTTCTAACATTCCCAGGAAACAGAATCTCATAGGTAACCTCATTTCCTCTGGGTCTTACAATCTTTCTGCTTCCCCTTTTGCAATGATATTTGATTTTTACCTGTCAGAGTTGTGCTGTATATATATCTGTTGGGACTGGGCTCCCCATCTCTTGGTTGCTTGTGGGTTTTTCCCCAATGGTATCTTGTAGGGTTAATGGCATCCCATGTCTGCTCTGCCACAGGGCTCAGGGTTGCCAGGTGGCTGTTGGGGAAACCGCAGGACACTGATCCAGTGGTAGGGGAGCACAGTTTGTGGTCCAGGGGACATCCAGAGCTGGCTGGGGAGTCCCAAGGGCCTGCAAAGAGGCTGAGGCCATCTTGTTCTCAGGATCTTGGGCAAGTAGGCTCCTTTGGGAGCTACAGAAGAGCTGAGAACAGAGTAGGGGCTTGCAGTCTGGATCTAGTCTCAGGCTGAAGGGGAAAGGGGAGATCCAGCTGGAACTTGCGGGGTCGAGTCTTTGGCTTGTCTGCAGGTGGCTGGCTTGGCTTGGCTGGGGGCACAGAGAGGCCTTCCATGGGAAATTAGATGGCAACTCTTTAGGCAGAAGCCTTCTCCATTGCTCCCCACAGCAGATACCGATGAAAACAGGCAATCCATGATTTTAAGGCATTTATTGTCATGGTAGAAAGTGGATGAGTAAAACTGTACCCCACTTCTCAGGGAGGTCCTGAGGTTAAATACCTTTTGCAGGGAGGAATGTTGGGGAAGGAGAGCTTAATTGGCTAGCCTCATTAACATGGAGATCTGTCTTGAGGCCACGTGACCACAGATCATGTCATCTACCTGTAGAGGGGATTGGGGAGATGCTCTTACGTGACTGAAGGACACAAATCTATGGATGGCTGTGGCCTCCTGCCAGGAGCCTAGTGTCTGGGAACCAGGCAAAACCCCTGCCATCCTTTTAGGGTCACCGGGGTTTCTAATCTTAGCTCAACCAGGAACCAGGCTGCCTTTCATGGTCCTACAATATCTGTCTGTTGCAAAAAGAAATTTCATTGATGAAAGGTAAGGACTACATCTCTTAGTTCTGAAGATAAGAAAAAATAGTTTTACAAACTTCCATGCTGTCTTCCATAGTGGCTGGACTAGTTCGTATTCCTAGTATTTTCTTCTTCTTCTTCTTCTTCTTCTTCTTCTTCTTCTTCTTCTTCTTCTTCTTCTTCTTCTTCTTCTTCTTCTTCTTCTTCTTCTTCTTCCTCTCTCTCTCCCTCCCTCTCCCTCTCCTTCTTCCCCTCCCTCCCCCCTCTTTCTCTCTCCTCTTCCTGTTTTTCTATTTCTTTTTAATGACTGCCATGATGACTGTGGTAGCATAGAATGGTATAAAATAATGGATTTTATTGTGACATTTTTATATATTTATTTTGTATTTAATCAAGTTTAGTCCATTACTTACACTGTTCCCTTCTCACCTGCACTCACTCATTTCTTCTCAAATAGTCAAAAGGAAACTTTTATGAGAATTTCCATGTTATCAAATCAAGAAGGTTTACTGAGGCAATTCTTTGCTTCTTTCATTCATATATTTGTAAAATCTCTTCTTAGAGCATCTATCTATCTATCTATCTATCTATCTATCTATCTATATATATATATATGTATATATATAGATATATATTCAATTTTATTTTATTAATTTTTATTGGATATTTTCTCTATTTACATTTTAAATACTATTCCCATTCCAGGTCTCCCCTCCAGAAAACTCCTATACTATTCCCCCTCCCCCTGGATCTATGAGGGTGTTCCCCCACCCACCTACCCACCCACCCACTCCAGCCTTCCTGCCCTGGCATTCTGCCTCACTGTGTAATCTAAACCACATAGGACCAAGGGACACTATTCCCACTGATGTACAACAAGGTCATCCTCCGCCCAACACCTGACTGGAGCCATGGGTCTTTCCATATGTACTCTTTGGTTGGTGGTACCGTCCGTGGGATCTTCAGGGAGTCTGACTAGTTGACACTGTCACTCCCCCCATGGGGCTGCAAAACCCCTCATCTCCTTCAGTCCCTTCTCCACCTCCTCCATCAGGGACCTCACACTCAGTCCAATGGTTGGCTGCAAGCATCTGACTCTGTATTTGTCAGGCTCTGGCAGAGCCTCTCAGAAGACAGATATAGCAGGCTCCTGTCAGCAAGCACTTCTTAGCATCCACAATAGTGTCTGGTGTTGGTGTCTGTATATAGGATGAATCCCCAGGTGGGGCAGTCTCTTGATGGCCTTTCCTTCAGTCTCTGCTCCACACTTTGTCTCCATATTTCCTCCTGTGAGTATTTTGTTCCCCCTTCTAAGAAGCACCAAAGTATTCACATTTTGGTCTTCCTTCTTCATGAGCTTTATAAGGTCTGTTAATTGTATCTTGGGTTTTCTGAGCTTTCAGGCTAATAGCCACTTATCAGTGAGGGCATTTTATTTTTAATACACTATTTTTCATTGCTTTCTTCCCCCCCCCCCATGTTCTGTGGCTATGTCTTTCAATTCTAGTTGAATTTTAACATCTGCTGAACTATTTTTACATTTCAATCTAAAGTTGTACTTTCCTTGTAAAAGGTATTTTTCAGGAATTGCTGTTTTTTGCTATTCTAAAACTTCTTTTAATATTTTTCTTGTATGTCAAAGGTTTTCTGAGATGTGTGCTAAATCATTTGTCTGTTTGTTTAGCTAGCTGAGGGAGATAGTCCTGTGGACATGTGCTTTTTATTAGAGCTCGACTTCTCAAGCTGAAATATTTGGGAATACTATACCTTAGCATCTTTAAATCTCCTATCTTAGCCAATTTCATTCCCACAGGAAACATCTTTCATTTTCCTGCCTAGAAGTTCTCTGGTTGACTGCTAATATTTTGGGCCATAGTAGATCTCTCAGTATTCAGTTTATGAATTTTTAGGTACTCTTGCTTTTCTCTTCCCCAACTGTCTCTGATGTTGCTTAAGGCAGAAACCTTACATGTTGCCCTTTGTGGAAAAGAAACTCTCTAGCTTCCATGATACATGAGAGATTGTCTTTCCATATTGGAAAAACCTAAGGCTCCCTCTCACCTAGCTCCACTGTTCATTTTGCCCACATGTTCAGGAATGGGTTTTGTCAACTGCTTAACCATTTGAGAGATCTATAGCATGAGCTGTTTTGCTTCCTGGTCTCTTCTCTGCTGGCTTATTATCGCACTGTACTTGGGTCACTCTGTAAGCCCTATAAGCATGTGGTTCCCAGATGGGCTGGCTTGTATGGTCCTTGGTTTTTGTTGTTGTTCTTTCTTTCTTTCTTTCTTTCTTTCTTTCTTTCTTTCTTTCTTTCTTTCTTTCTTTCTTTCTTTCTTTCTTTAACCTCATAGGATTTTCTTGTTTCTCTGTGTTTACCCTTTTTCTATCTTAGAATGTTTTAGGTGGAATTGTTGGGAAATGAATTTGTCCAGGCAAATATGTTCCATCCGTGTTCTTCAAGTTATGAACTTGCTGTTTTCTAAGTTTTATGATTGGTACTCCCTGTCAGAGAACCAGTTCTTAACAGCACACACATTTCATTGCTTAAATCAGCTAGAGCTTATTCTCATTGTTAGCAGTAAAAATGGTCAAATATAGATTCTTATATTTTTGTACTTATAAATATGTCCCATTATTTTATATGTGTAATATATTCACTATAAACTGCAATTCCTTACATGATGCTTGTTCTGCATAGTTAATTTATTCTGTTTGTTAAAGTTAGCTGTTAATGTTTTTCCAGACATAGTTTATGGGAGTGCTTTAGTGTCATGTCTTGTCCTGTGATAAAATAATCTGACACAAAAGCAATTTAGGTGGGAAAAGTGTTTATGTAAGATTAAAATTCCAGGTTATAGTTCATCGTTGTGAGGAAGTCAAAGCAGGAATTTGAAGTCCATGGCTTTAAACACTCAGTCCCAACCACCTAGCATGAATTTCAAAAACACACAAACATGGACACACACACACACACACACACACACACACATGCACACACATACACACACACAGATACATACATACACACATGTGCACACACACACACAGGGTTAAGACAGAAAAATAAATGAATTCATGTTCACTTGTTTGCTTGTTTTTAACTTGATTTCTCTACTTAAACAAGGATTATAATTTATTTTTATTTTATGTATGTGAGGGTTTAGCATGAATGTATGTAAGTACATAATGCACATGTAGTGCCCACAGAGGTCAAAAGGAGGCTTTGGTTGTACTAGAATTAGAGTTACCAGAAGTTGTGACCTTCTATGTGAATGTTGGGAACTGAATGTGGGTCCTCTGCAATAGTATCACGTGTTCTTAACAATTCTTAACTGTTCTTGAGAATTGAGACATCTCCAGTCCAGTTTCTGGATGTCCTGCCTAGGGAATGGTGCCACATACAGTTGCACTGCTTCAATGTAGGTGGACACATGGACATCATGTTCTAATAGGAAATTTAACAGTTTCCGATATAGGTGTGAGAATATAGAATTGCATAATCTTCCATTCTTGGATACATTTAAGGTCTTGAGTCTTCTAATTAAGCTTTTTATAAGGGAAAGTAAATTACTAGGTAAGAAAGAAGCTTCCATTTTAAAATTTCTTCCAAAAAATGTATTAGTTCAAAATCTTTAAGCTGTAAGTGACAAAAAATTTGACTTAAATTAGTTTGAGTAAAACGAGAAATTTTATGAATACATTTTATTTTTAGTTTTTTGGATTAATGACATTCCTCTTAGTAACAATTCTCATTTTTCATTGTCCAACATAAAAAGAAGATAAACTCTGACCCAAAGGGCTTATCAAAGCTCCTCTGCCCCAAGAGGGCTCTGGCAATACATATGCCTGTCAAAGAATTTCCTGTCCTTAAGTGTGCACCACGTTCTGATTGTATAAAAGCCAGGTCTCAGTCTGTTTCCATGGGACAAACATGATCAGTTCTCCTTAAAAGTATATGAATTAGTATAGAAGAAAGTTTATTTCCAGAAATGAACTACTTCTAACATTAGGAATGTGTCAATAACAAATAGGAAATTATGGAAGTGAAATTTGTGGGGCAGCCTTGATACTTCTGGTTGGTGTCTCAGTCATGAATCTCTTCCTTAACTGGATGTGCTGCCAGGATGATTTGTCAGTAAACATTCATCTTCATATTAAGATCAGCTCTACTGCAACCAGGACCTGCTTTTTATTTCCAACTATCTCTGCCACTAAGTGCCATTTATTATAAACATAAGCCAGACACTGCATTAGTCCTCTCGCACAGCTTACCTTTAACATTCACAATACTACTGTAAAACAGTTGCTATCATGATCGATTTACAGGTGAGTGAAATGTCAGACATCCAAGTAATGTAGAAAGTTTTATAACTGAGAGTCTAGAAAGAACGAAAGAACTGTTCTTATATTCCAGGTTAACATTCTGGAATGCAGTTTTAAGGCAAAGTATATAGATGTTTTTCTTTGTATTGTGTCCGGCTTGAGGCTGTTCTTGGTGATTAGCTAGTTCCCTGTGCCCTCTGCACTGATTCTCATTTTATCACAGCTCTCAGTTTCTACTCCCATGTTATCTTACCCATGGCTTGATATTTGTGCTTCAAGTTCAATACAGAATCCTGGAGAGACAGGCTTTCTGGGAGATTTTCTTAGATATTCAAGCTTTTCTCTTGTTTGAATGGAACTTCTATGAGTCTTCTCTGATTTTTCACAGGGATCGTGGTCAAAATGTCAATGTAACAGATGAATATGAGTAAAGATTATCAAATCTTACTTCTAAGTTTAAAAGTCCAACTGTTCCTTCTGTTTGCTAGAACAACAATGAGCTTTCATAAGAAGCTAATGTATATGAGATAAACAGTACTTTCAATCCGGTTTAGTCTGTACAATAAATTGGAAAGAATGTTCCTATTATTATTGTGTAATACAATTGTATCTACATGTGGCCTTTTAGAAACAAAACATCAACTTGCCAAATCAAGAATGTCTCCTGGACTGTGGTAAGCTGCGGATGTTTACACCATCAGGTCCCATTTCCTACTGTTTTCTAAGCTCAACTATGTTCACTGATAAAACCTCAATGTCTTTCCAGGAAGTCACCTAATCATTTCTTTTTCTTGAGTAAATGTTTTCTTCCATTGCTGTCTTCTTTAAAAAGCATTGCTTTCTCTCTCTAAATTGTAATAACTCTAAGAATTCTAAGGAAAACATGAGCAGATGTTTGAGATAATAAAATAATAGTTGACTTGCTGTCCTCATACCTTCTTCTCAGTGTCTTAGGAGGTGGATGGGTGATGCTGCTGTTTTTCTCCATTGTATGGATGGAGAATGCTATGCCCAGAGCAAAGCAGCAACTTCCCAAGACGTTGCTGCTGCTTGGTGACAACATCGACATGTGTAGGCACTGTACTGTTTTATACACCATCATCCTGTAAATTCCTTGAAAAGTACATTTAGCTCTTTCTAGAACTAGCTATGCTCTTCAGTGCTTAAATCCTAGCCTTATTTCTCAATTTTGAAACTCTTGTCTTTAAAGATGTTGTCTGTTAGGTTATGAAACCATTGATAATTCTTGGTTAAATTTTTTAACAATGATGCTTATAAAATTACAATTCCTTGATCTTGTCTTTCAGTACTATTTATTCATTGGCAGTTTAACTGTGTGAAGGGGGATTTTCATATTTGTTTATAACTGTGGGTCCTGCTGGATAATTTTATTTTAATAGTTTTCCATCTGCTCTAATATTTACATGATTCTCATATCTCTCTATATTTGGTCAACAGCTTTTCAAGCAGGATTTGGATAATTTAGACAATCCCACTTGGTATTTTGACCCCTTATTCATTTATTCCCATTACAGAAACTTTCCCTGAATGATGAACCTATACTACGGGGCAAGTGGACCATGCCACCAGGCAGAACTGGGAAGGTTGATCAGGTTCAAACCTCAGGGAAATCTTAGAGTTGAGAAAGGCAGGCATGGAACCAGCTCCTTGCTAAGCTCTACTTGTCCTGGAACACATAACAATGACATGCCACTGAGAGGATCATGACAATTGGTCACATAGCATAAAAACCTGGAGTTCTCCATACTAATGAGATGTCTAGGTAGGCCCTGAGTGTTTAGCCAATGAACTTCCCTTCCTGCAAAAAGTATCTAACCCCTGGTTCACCCTGAGTGAGATGTATGAATTCACATCCACCATTAAATAAAGCAGTTTGGACAAACAAGGACTGTCTCTTTTATCAAGGAACACCAAGGGGAGAGGTCTTTTTAATAAAGAGCCTTGACTAAATCTCCCAGAGAAGGTTTTCTATCTTCTATCTTCTCTTTATTCTTGTCACTCATTCAGAAGTAAAAGCACTTTCAGAACGATATTATATTTGTAATATAGTCTCAAAAACAGATATGTCAACTTTCCTGCTATCACTTGTATGCCATTCCAGTCACCAACCACAGCCCCTAATCTGCTAGACAGAACATTATAAAACTGGAGTTAATCATATGTTCAGAAGTACTAGGGACAGCTTCCACATGCTGTCTACTTACCCATTCCTCCTCTGTTGCTCCATTTCACTTGAACTGTCCTATGACAGGTGGTGGAGCTTTGTATTGTAATGGCTGCCATGATTAAAATCCTGATGGGGAAAGACATCCTTATAAATCTGGATTTACATGTGGGTCTTAACCAAAGTGAGAAAAACAGCCTTCTCCTGTCCCCAGTTGTATTTTGTGGTTACCAGCACTATTGTTCTCAGGCTTCTAACTTTTATTTTAAAAGTTATGTCAGGATCTATTCCTAGCTTCTTTCTCCAAGTAGTTAAAAATGTATCTGAAGGACTGAAGTGTGAACAGCCATTATTTCATCTCCTTTGGTCCCTGTTTCCTATAAATGCCATGTCTAAAACAGCACAGTTACAGATCATAGATCCCCAAAAACAATTTCTTGAGAATGACACCACTGATATCTGGGGCTGGGAAACTTTGTTTTGGAGGCAGCCTGGTATCTTCATCAAATGTGATTTCTTATTTTTTTATGGTGATCAACAAATTGCAGTACCAATAGCTTGTACTGTTTCAGGTACCTACACAGAGGGATTCTGTGTCTGGTGTTTGGAATTTCTTATAACAGCCATGTCTTCTGGAAACAGGTTCACAGGTTATGAAACTTCTGTTAACATCTTTTTCTTTAAATTATACTTTTAACTAGCTTACAAGACATTGAGTGTTCATAAGCGTTCTTCATGCATCTTTAGTTTAGGTTAATCCACCTTTTACCTTCTCTTCTCATGTTTTTCCCTACATGTATCCTTTCTTAAACTTTTAGCACTCAATATCTTCTGCAATTCTGTGCTTTTATATAAATTGACTTGCCTCATTTCCTTTTCTTATGCTTTTACTTAAATCCAAGACCATAGGTTTCTATATACCTTTTTAACCCCAGTTCATTTTGATGAGGGTGTTTCCTGATCCCCCTCCCTATTTCTATCACTATACTCCTTGCTTGAACTATTCTGTCCGTTTTCTTCCTCTCTACATTTATTTTAATTTTCTACTATTTCATTCTATGAACACATCCCCCTTCCCAATGTTCTGTTTCTAATTTCCTGACTTCCACACACTTTCAATGTTTACACACAAAACAACAAATTTGGAGCTAGGACCACCTTTTATTCTGTCTTTTTGGTTTTGGATGTTTATGTTTTTCAGAATCTTTTTTGTATATTTTAGAAAATATACCTCTTATCAGATACAGAGCTGGTGAAGATTTCATCCATTCTGTGAGCTATCTCTTCACAAAATTCCTGGATTTAGTATTATTTTCTAGTATGATCCTTTATTTGTTAAAAAATCACTTTGCTATATTTTTCTTGGTAAACTTGAACTTTTACCAACTGTATTTACAAACTTACAACTTTTGAGATTGGTAGCATGACAGAGTTTTTAAAGACATTTGGTACAGATTTCATAAAATAAGCTTGTTGGGCAATGAAAATTCATATGGCCTTTGGCTTTTCTAAATGAGAAAGTGGTGGTATGAGCCTGTCAACATCTTTAAAGAAATTTAAAATGCCTTAGAGTTTTCATGCTTAACCAAATGGATTGTTAAGTAAAAACAGCAATTAGTTTGGAGAGGTCAACTTTTCCTCAAAGACTCTACCAAAGAGAAGACAGATAAAGAAATTGTGGCTGAGGACTTGTGGTGATCATAGGATCCCTTTAATTGTAGTTAAGTATAGGTATGGGAATTGTGGGAAATAATTGTAAATGTTACAAAGTATGGACCTGTGTTCTGCCTCTTCTCTGTTGGTATCTGGGTGCTTCCATACAGCCACTCAGAAAGGACAGGGCAGTGTCTAGAACAGAGTCTGCAGTCTGCATCTCCCTTCGTGGGAGAGTGGGTCTCGAGATGAACAGAACCCTGGTTTTGTTGGGAGCAAGTGCCAAGTTCTGAAGGATTGAGAGAAGAGAGAAGGCCTTCTTAAGGTGTCTTAGTGTTATGGCTTGTTTATGTGAAGGTCTTCCTATGACAATCTTTAATGAAGGAACTCTCTGAGATGATATTAGCTTGTTCATATTTCTTTATTGGGGTATATATGAATGCATATACTTTATCCAGGGTAAACCAGGTATTATTTAATTTTCAGGATGGGTATGAGACTATCCAGGAATAGAAGGTCATTAGATAAAAGCTAAGGCTACTGGGATGCCTCATTAACATGAAGAGGCATTTCAGGTGTTGTGCTACATGACTAACTGGCTGTGGTCACCTTAGTTAAAGGTCATGATTACATGCACCAGAACAGGCATGGAGGTAGGGAGGGAATAGCCCTATTCCTGCTGTCTCTGAGATCCTGGGGGTTTGCACATGCTCTACCTCACCAGTCCCATGCCCAATTGGCAGCACTGTCCACATGCTCTACACCAAACTACCACATTCAAAGCAATTTCCATATTACATTCATAGAATTTACCATGGAGCTTGGAGGCAAGCATTAGTGTGCCTTATCTAGGTCATTCCAGACAGCCACTAACCCAACATTTCTCAGAACTCACTGTTATCTGTACATGGCTTAAATGCTAGGGACTCAGAAGAACTTCCATGATACCTTCACACATCACACATCAGACCAAAAAAAAAAAAAAAAAAAAAAAAAAAGTCTTGCTTCTGCCCATTCTTTCAATCTCTGCACTCTCTAACACCATGTCAAGCTGGTCCTTTAACTCCCCAGCTGCTTTCTCAGAGCTAAATGTGCAGTAAAATTGCAATGGCTACATCAATGCACACCACAGTTTGAGTACATTTTTATATTATTTTTATTCATTTTTCTACTAGTCACTCTCTCCTTGTCTGTCCCCTCTTGTATAGGTATATACTCGTGCACACACACACACATATATGTGTGCACAAATGCGCACACACACACAAACACACACTATAGACATATTCTGAAATGTTAACTCAGAAAACCTAGATTTATGTTTTAGTTAAATATCATGATTTCTCGTTTCCTTTATATACTTGCCTATATAAAAGTTTTAGGTAAAACCTAAGTATTCTTTTCAGCCATTAAACTATGTCATTTCAAGTACTCTCATATGGTGATTTTATACCATTGAAAGATTAATTCTAACACTTTCATTTACAAAGCAAGTCATTAACTTGATTTATTATGAAACAGAAAACTTACTTAATTGGACCAGACACCCTGCTGTCAAGTAATTTGACAGTAATGATATTGCTTTTCCCCCAGTGACTGAGATTAACAATACCAATTTGCTAAGTTAATGCTTGTATGAATTTTGTCAATAAATAATTAAATGAATAACTTGACTAAATACAAAGCAGATTCTGACATTAGGACCTCTAAATTCAATTTGACCAAAGAGGTTATATTTCCAATATTGCATATGAAACAAACATTCCCTATCTGACAAAATAATCAAAAGATGAAATCAAATCATACAATTCTATTACCTAAATGACTCTTCTTTAGAAGCAATAATCCTCTTTCCACAATGGCTATTGTAAAATTTTCACCTTAAGAGATGTCCAAGATTACTGTAATATTTTGATTTGTTAAAATTTCCTTTATGTGTCTTATAGAAATGTGCAATCATTGAGGCAAATAGAGTCTTTCCTCTTTTGAAACATAGAAATATGATACAAATAAGAGAAAATAAAGTCTTTGTTCAGCACTTAATTCTCATCTTATTTTGAAATTCAAAGTAAATTTTTAGTTTTATTTATATACTCATTCTTTCAAATTTTGCTTTTATCATTTACAAAAAGGGAGCCTAAATGACAAGTATTGAAAGCAAATAGGGACTCATTTTTTTCAGATTGGAAAATTAATTTCCAGTCCAATGATCTTGCACATACCAAATGCAGCTTGGTAATAGGAGTTTTTTTTTTTTTTTTCACAAGAGGTATTTCCTTCTTGCAAGTCTAAATAGAAATGAAACAGCTATATGTATTAACTATTTAATATTTAATAAAATGCAGTTGTTCTTAATTAGGTTGTGTTTGAGAAATACATAATGAATAAAGAGAAGAAGTGGTTCTTTTTAGAAAGAAACAGAAATACACTAACTTTTTAAAAGTTAGAAATCTTCTAAATTTCCTTCTTTCATTTTATAATTCTATCAAAAAGCAGAAGTCTTATTCATACTGTCAGCTATTTTAATCAGGATCCAAAAAGATACAGAGTCTGAAGGTTAGCTATCTCTTGCTCCATGTGCTCAGTGTAGGGGATCTCCTGGTATTCAGATATGCTGAAACAAGCCTAAAGGTGGGAAATAGACTATCACTGGTGGGTAAGATTATGCTATTTACAAGATGATTATAAACCTCTAATACACACAATTTGATTCTTAGCCATCATTATTTTCCTCTGATTTTAGATTTTCTTGTTTTTAATCAGTATATATTTATAGCAAAAATAATTTTGTTATGACCTCAAATAAGTATGTCATCTATTTTGGTTACTTTCAACCCCCATTACTTTTTTCCCCTCTCACTAATGTCCTGATTTTCAGCGATTCTGAATAAATAGAGTCCTAACTGAAGAATGCAAAATGGGAAAGTTAAGCTGTGAAGATCCTCATGGAGCCTCCACATCAATGCCAGTGGACAGTAACATAAGTAACACATTAGGTCGTTTACTTACTTTTCCACGACATAGAAAGAAACAAAGTGGGTGTTATTTAGGAGACCTCTCTCAAAAAAAGTTGATTATTATGAGAGGAAATATTCATATCAGAATTTGAAGTGGGAAGTAACACTTCTCCAGGACAAGTTCACTCAGTAGGAAAAACTATCTTCTCAGGAAGATGAGCTGGCTATTCATAGGAGGACAATTTTTTGTTGTTGTTGGTTTGGTAGACAATGAGGTAATTTACAATTGAATTTGAGATTAAGCTGGGACTTGGGATGCTAGAGTTGAAGAAATGGTTTTCGGTAGGTTGCAATATCTATGAAAACAATTTGGACTGATGTTATTATCTGATGATAATTACTGAGGTACATTTTGTATATGAAGTACTTTGTTTTCTAATCTATCCTCTACATCTATCCATGAGCTGTTTTTACAAAAATTCTTCATTTGCCAGAAATAATTACTTTTTGTGAATGTGCTTCATAGGGGTTTATAAAGATTAAGATTTCTGGTAAATAAACAAAACACTCAAATGAAGATAGTTGGGAGTCCGGTTGTATAACTACAGTCTCTCATTTTAGAATAAGATCACCATCTGTGCAACTTATCTTCAAGGAGACTTGTTCTTTGGAAACATTTTCTACTAGTAAATTTTGTTCTGATGGGCATACATGTTAGTTAGCTTTCTATTGCTGCAATAAAACACCATAGTCAAAAGCAGCTTGGTGAGGAATGGATTTATTTATTTTTACATTTTGTAGTCTCTCATCTCAGAAAATCAGGGCCAGGAAACTAAAGCCAGGAACCTAAAGTTAGGAACTGGTGTAGAGGTAATGGAAAAGCACTACACACGAGCTTGTTCTCCATGACTCACTCATCCTGCTTTCTTATGCCATCCAGGACCACCTGCCCATGAGCTACACCTTCCCATATCAATCATCAGCTCTTAAAAAGAAAGCCCTATATATTTGTGTACAAGCCAGTTTTATGGAGATACTTTCTCAATCAAAGATTTCTTCTTTGCAGATGATCCTATTGTGTTAAGATGACATAAAAGTCAGCAAGCACGGAATACTGTGTTTGGAGCTCTAACGCTTTGTGCATGCACATGTGTGTACTTTATACAAGTGTGTAATGTTCTGTAAAAGACACATGTGAATTACACATGCATCTTTTAATTTTTCTTATGTATGTTCAGGTTACTTTTTGCTCTTTATTTTTATTAATGTGTTAAGGTAGCATGCAAAGTAATAGGTTCCATTAAGGAAATTCCTTACATTTTCAGATCTTTTCTACTTTAATTTTCTTCTAATAATCTCTTCCTATCTATCCTTTGTCTTCCTACCAATAGCTCTTCAGCTTGCAGAACACTCTACTGTACTGCCTTTCCCTTTCTTCAGATTTCTTCCATCCCCCCAAACATATACACACTTTAATCTATGTCCTCCCTGTTCACCCCACCTTGCCAAACCTACATATATTTTTTTACTTTGAGAGTAAGAAAAGAAACAGAAACATGACACCTTGCTAGCTTGAACAAATCAAGAGTTTATGAAAGTTGTTTTCAGTTTTTTTTACAAGCCCTCTTTCTATGTTTTCATTTAGATGATTTTATTTATATATCTTCCAATTCAACCTCACTATTATTTTCTTTTGTAATATTTAATATTTTAATCTACCAAGTTCTTTGCATTATCTATTGTAGTTTCTCTCTCTAGAATTTCAATCTCTTTAAAAAATTAAATTTTCATATGCCTACTTAGTGTTCTGATCACATGAAGCACAAAGACAATTATCATATCCCCTTGTCTATTAGTTCTAACACCACTGAATCTTCTTTATTTGTTCATAATGGGCCATGTTTCTTATTTTTTTTAAGATGTGGAAATGTTTGACTGGAAGAAAGATTTGCCAATTTATCTTTTGGGTGTTGAAAGTATTTTCATCTCTTTCTATGGTAGATGAAAATTCTTCAATAGTCTTGTCCTTTCTGGTCATGCCACCATGATTTGGAGGTGATGTTGAAGCAAGACATTATGTTGGTCTAATTATTTCTCATTGCTAAGTCAAGAATTTCCAGAGTATAGTACTACTATAAGCAATGAATCTTCCCAATCTAGCTTTTCAGGATAATCATATTCATCTAGTGTACTTAAAAGTCTATGCTCCATTAATTCTGTCATGTGACTTGTTTGTTTGGCCTAGAGTGATCTCTAACATAGGTATTTATCAATTCTCTGCTGAACTAAAGCCTCTAGTTGGGTCTCTAGAGTACAATGCCTTCATTCTTCTGCTGAACTCTGGCTGCCTAGTTCTCCTGTACCCACAGATTTCATCAAAGTTTACCTGGATTTCCTTCTCCATGTCAAGGAAAATTGGTCCTTTAAAGGAGGGAAAATTTCTCCTTGTTATTTTCCAGAGAGCATAGATCTAGTCTCAGTCCATATTATTGTTGGAAGTGGAGGCAACAACTAAGGGCTTATATGTCAGATATTTTATATTATTTTCAGAACTAGTCGGGGGCTGTCTATTCATCTTTAAAAATCTATCCTGTTCTCCAAAGTAATTAGCCTATGAGTTAGACCCAAGTACACCTGAGGTTTCCCAAAATGCTATTTATTGGCAAAAGCCAAAGGTCTAGGGTAGATGCAAATTCTCAGACCAGACCATGCCATTGGAAATCAGTATTGACTGTTTTTATTCTTCTGGGAATACAATTCCTTATATTGCATTTTAGGGACTGTCCAGGGAACACAGTGAGAATTGCACACAAAGCCCATGTGCCTGGATTACTTGCTTCTATACTCAGCCCCATGCACTTTGTCTTCTTGACATCTTTGTCTTTTACCTGGAATCTGTGACTGCTGAAAAATAAGATATCTGGTGGCACTTGATCTGGTACTTGAATTGATTGCATGCTACCAGGATCAAAGCTTTCAGTCATTTAAATAGTATCCTATTTAAATGTGAAAAAAAAAGGCAATGATGAGTTGGGATTTGTTTTTTAAATATATGGCAGAGAGTAGATATATTAATGTTCTCTTATTTAATTAACATTAGTTAAGCACCATATACTAGTTAATTAGCAATAAAAGAAAACAGTTCTGTGGACATTGAAAAAAATCTTTGGCATTATTATGTTGCTGCGAATTTTCAGCCATGGTACTTTACTGA
Organism: Uromys caudimaculatus; assembly: GCA_028551405.1. Taxonomy (NCBI): domain Eukaryota; kingdom Metazoa; phylum Chordata; class Mammalia; order Rodentia; family Muridae; genus Uromys; species Uromys caudimaculatus. The sequence goes on from CM052708.1 coordinate 100,008,055, forward strand.
TTCTTCTCTTTCATCAATATGGGATATTAACCTCTCTATTTCTACTGAATACCTGTGTTTTTGTATGGATAGGCAGCAGGGCCATGTCATTCCTCTCTATTATCATTATTATTCCAAAATATAAAATGCTTTCAATTATGTGTGAGATCTTAAAGAATTACTGCAATCTTGTTGATATTTGAGGTTTCATTGTTTCTCTATTAGTAATTCTTAAAAGAGCCAGTTTCATGTCTTGCTATATAAGCTACTCAGCTTTATTTGTATCTCTGCAGAGAAGGTCATTTGCACAGACTTACAATTACTTTCTTTGTATCTTATATAAGGATTCTTCTAACTTTATACTACATTTATTATGCCATATACTAGCTTTACTTTGTGTGTGTGTGTGTGTGTGTGTGTGTGTGTGTGTGTGTGTGTATGTGCGTGTGTGTGTGTGTGTGTGTGTGTGTGTGTGTGTGTGTGTGTGTCTACCTGCACATGTATGAATGTCTGTGTGTCACATGGAGGTCAAAGGACAAACTCAGGTGTCATTCCCTAGGATCTATCCACCTGACTGTTTTACACAACGCTCTTCATGGTCTGTGTCTCACCAGTTGTGCTGGGCTGCCAAGCCAGCAGCCTCTGCCCTCTATCTGCCTCTGCCTTTCCAGAGGATTACAGATTACAAGGATTATAGATGTTGATTATTGCTCATGGTTTTTTATGTGTGTTCTATACTTTACTAACCTAAAGATTATCTCTTTCGGTATAATAGCTTTAGTCATAAAATATGTTTTGTATTTTCTTTGCTTTCCAATGGGTATCTTATATGGCTATCATTTTTCTTCTGAAATAACTGATTAAGATGCACATTTAAAAAAACGAACATGGTATGTACTCACTGATAAGTGGATATTAGCCCAAAAGTTCAGAATGTCCAAGTTTCACTTAACAGTAACCGCTGGACTAAGAGTGAGGTCCCAGATGGAGGGGTTGGAGAAAGGTCTGAAGGAGCAGAGGGAATTGGTAGCCCCATGGAGGGAGCAAGAGCGTCAATGGGCCTGAACCCCCCCCCCCCCCGGTCGTCCTGGAGTTTGGACCACCAACCAAAGAATACACATCTATTGACCCATGGTTCGGACTACATATGTGGCAGAGGATGACCTCCATGGCCATCAGGGAGAAAGGAGAGGCCCTTGGGTCTGAGGGTGCTAGAGGCCCCAGTAAAGGGGAATGTCAATGTGGGAATATGGGGATGGGTGGGCGGGTAGGTGGGAGGAGGAATTCCCTCACAGAGGCGGGGAGGGGGAGGGTATAGGGGGTTTCCAAAGAGGAGACCCAGAAAAGGGGAAACATTGGAAATGTAAATAAAGTATCAAAAATAAATAAATAAATAAATTTAAAAAAAAGATGCACATTTAAACAACATGTTTGGCAATTTTATTAATTAAAAATAAGTTTATCTTTGAAGTTTTTAATATACAACAGCTTATACAAATAATAGACATTTAAAACATGCATTCTTTATTGTCTTTTCTTTAGAGGTTTGATTTGTTCTACTGGATCAAGGTCTCAGGAAGATTACCGGACATTTTCATAAAAAGGGTGATTCCGAGGGAAACATTAAACAGTGTCAGCTATTAAAAGATACTATAAAAGTGTACAGTCTGAACAATCATCAGCTAGCAAACCAATGCCTCCTTAGAACAAGGAGTGCTTCAATTACAAATTGAGGCACAGCTAATATTCTTAGATGAAGCCAATGAGGGCTGAGAAACACTTTGGTAGGCCTCACTGACAAGGTTGTGGCTGCTTCAGAATAAAGGTCCTTAAGTAGCGGTGGGGCAGCAGTCACACAATCACAGAGGCAACTTTCTCATGAGGGCCAAACTGAAGCCTGCCTGAGAGCCTAGAGATTGGTGACATGGACAATGACAGCCACTCTGGAACTGCCCTTTGGAAGACATGCTTGCCTGGGACCAATGGGACATGAGTGGAGGATATGAAGGGCACTCCTGGAGAATTAATGAAGAGCTTGCTGCCTCATTATCACTTGTTCCTGGAGTCTGAGCAATTGACTCAGTGCCTTCTCACCCACTGCCCCACAGGGGTGCTGGACAGGACTTAGGAATCAGGCAACACAGGGTCTACTGCAACTGGACCGTAATAAGAAGTGCGTTTTTTGTTGCATCCACATGGAATCTCTGAAAGATTCTACAGTGAGACATCAACCTGTGCAAGAGTTTGCTTGATATTTATAATCTCTTCTCTCCCCTGAATGAAAGGCAGGTTTAACAACTGGGAAGAAGCAGAGAGATCTCTTGTAAATATTGCATTTAACATGATATTTCAGCATCTATTCTGCATTTGTATTACTGTCAAACTTTTTGTTATCAGCTTACATTAAACAGTGGTCATACTTGCCATCAGAAAAGCCCAGTGATGGTATTTTCAAAGTGCTTTGGCAATCTAGTTTCTGTTACCTATCTACTATTTCCACCCCCCCATTATCCTTCCTCAGAGGGACCCTGGTAGCCCTCTGACTGGGCACGTGCTTTGTCCTCTGTCTCTTCTCTCTCCAAAATAGCCATGCTGGTCATTTTAAAGGTACATAAAGTAGACATCAATCTGTTAAACCAGGGAACACTTACCATTTCATTCTTCCCTAAAAGTAAAGGACACTTCAATAAACCAAGACCTGCATATAATGTAACTATCTATGGTCTTTTAAAAATTTGCTTCCCATTATTATTCAGCACTGGTTAGGCCAGTGTCCTTATTCTTTATATACAGTAAATGTAACCATCAGGAAGTATCCTCTCTGGATTTGCCTTGTTGCTTGAACACTTATATCCCGAGACCCACAAAATACTATCTTTCTACATTTGAATCTTTGCTGAAACTTTCTACCTAAAGGAGGTTACCATAGGTATTTTATTTAATATTTCACTCTTCTCCCTCACCAGCACATTACTAGGGGCTGCATTACTATGTCCTGCACTACATCTTCTATGCATTTGTTACACTAAGTAGCACATGCTTAATTCATAGTTGTTGAATGAATGAGACCAGTATATTACTATATTTATCTCAGGTTCCCTCAGAGAAGTACAAAATATTTATTAGAGAGGTATTGATGCACATTTCTTTTTGTTATATAATTTATACACACATCCCTTTAATTTTGCCTTATTAGTTGCATAATTACATAGTTTTATAAAACATTAATTTTCTGTTATGCATCTTGAGTTAAATTGTACATACCCTGTGCACTCAAGTGTAGAACACTAGGGGAAATCACATACCACAACTTGACAGTGTCTTGGATTACTTGTTTCCCATGGGATAGCATGAAGACTCCATCTCAGCATATGCTGAATGAAAGCTGTTTCCAAGTCTGGATAAACCCTAGAAATGTTTACTACCCAAAGTCTTAATAACTACTATTTTGTGTTGAAATGCCAGATGACATAGTTCCAAAGAAAGAGAAACAGATTACACACTGTACTACTAACATGCTTCTTTTAGATAATGCATAAAAATTGACAACAGTATTGAAAGTACTGCAAAGCATTTCTTTGCACTGCTTTTTTTTTTTTTTTTTTTTTTTTTTTTTTTTGGTTTTTCGAGACAGGGTTTCTCTGTGTAGCCCTGGCTGTCCTGGAACTCACTCTGTAGACCAGGCTGGCCTCGAACTCAGAAATCCACCTGCCTCTGCCTCCCAAGTGCTGGGATTAAAGGCGTGCACCACCACTGCCTGACTGCACTGCTTTCTGATGTACAAAATATGTGACTCTAAATTAATAAATGTAACAAGGAAAATAACTGTACTTCCATAAAATAGTTTTAGGGGTAGTCCAAAATGTCCTTGAGTAAATAATTTTTTAAAAAATACCCTACTAACTTAGTAACGCGGTACTTAAATGCCATTAGAAATGTTCTAAGATTAATGGAAACTTAGGGTTTTTCTTACCAGGACTACTAGAGTATTGAATCATTTCTCAGCTACACATATGGGCAGAAAATTTGAGGACTGAAATCATTGATTGCTAAGGTGCTCCTAAATGCTATTTTTAGAATAGTTTTCCTGTTTTGCCATTCAAAACTGTAATATGATCATATTGTACAGTCATTTAAAAGTTTTTACATGCAGATAATTTCAATAGTCATTCAGATGTAGGGCTGAAGAGATATCTCAGTAGAGAAAAGAGCTTGGTGCTTTTATACAGTACCTGAGATCAGTTCCTAACATTCACATGGTGTCTTGCAAAAGTTTGCAATTCTAGTTCCAGGGGGACCAAACACTGTTCTCTGGATTTTTCTGCTCTTCTACCACTGCACACACATGATATACAGGCATACTTTCAGGGAAAATAACAAAATAAACAAACAACACCACCAAAAAACCAAAAACAACAACAAAAACCCCCCAAAACCCCAAGGAAACAAACAGAATAAAACTAACACCAAATCTTCTTTTACACACACACACACACAGACACACACAGACACACACAGACACACACACAGACACACACACACACACACACACACACACACACACACACTAAAAATAAACAAACTTTTAGAAAATACCCATAGATATAGCAGTACATCATTTTATCTATAGAAATGAAGCTCTGGAGGAAAGACCACTAATTTTACTTTGTACCAGTCTTTATTATTATATGGTCATCAGGATGCCACTTCTAATGCATGCCTAGCACGTTTTCCGTAACATTACCCTGCCTCATACTTCTCCCATCAATTTGGATTCTAGAAAGAGCTAGGGAGATGGTTCATTGCTTTAGGTCACTTGTCTTTACAGAGGACCCAGGTTAAAGTCCCAGCACTCACACAGTGATTCACATGGGTATTTGACTCTCATTCCATGAGATTTAATGCACTCTTCTGGGCGTAAGGTACACATTCATACAGGCAAACAAAACATTCATATACATGAAATCAAATGACAAAATTATTTTTTAATGTCCAGATGACAGTGGTTTCTTGGTTTCTAAATGAGAATTGACCAGTAGAGCATTCCCCAGCAGTATCTGTTTTGTCCAAAAGGCACCATCTAGCCACATCTGTCTTCACACCTGAAATGCAGCTAATATCTGCCTCAAATTATGCTCCTCATTGTGCTGGCTGTTATCCACTGCTCACCCATTGTTAATTATCTCTGAAGTGCCCAGCTCTTCACATATCCTATTGTTCATGCTTCTTGCATCTCTGGCAACCATGGAGATTTTGGAGTCCAACAAAATTTGTTCATAGCATAGTGCTTATTGCTGCCTTTGTCTTCTTGCTGGTGCTATAATTCTAACCCTTCTAAAGAACTCCGTCTCCCATAACAAGGCAGACTCAATTTTATAGAAATATTAAGGTGCCCATAATATAAGCACCATTGCAGAATTATGCCAGAAAGTCAATCCAGAAAGTAGTTGGCTGAGTTTTTGCTTGGATTCCTCCTAAGGATTGTGTTGTTTCAGTCTTGTTCTGTATTTACCTTTTCTATACTTTTCTGGCAGGTATCAGGCCTCAATGTTGGATTTCATGAGATGGAGTTCACTATGTGCTTGTGGCCTTTATGCCTTTACTAAGATTTCTCATTCAATATTCCCATAGGAAAACAGTTTATCAAGTTATGAGCTCATGCATTTTCTATCCACTGCTCCCCAAAGTCAAAGTATTGATAATATTAGTTGAAAAGCAGCTAGTTCCTGGACAGATCACATGAAGCAGTACAGTTCCCATGAGAGGGGTCCTTTATTAAAAGGGGGGAAAAAGCAAGGAAGAGGAAAAAGAGAGAGATGGGTCGATGTCTGTCTTTTATCCGGGCCATTATATAGATAATCCAGGTAATGACATGCACAGGTAATGCAGGTGAGGCATGTGCAGGGATTGTGCAGCAGTTGCCATGGCCACAGACGCAGGAGAGTCCTTATAGCCTAAGGATGACATCATCACTAGATTCGGAGGCTAGCTGTAAACAGTTTCTGATGTTAACATAACTCTCTTTTTCTTATTATAAAGAAAGGAAAAGGGGGGAGGGGGAAGCCAATGGTGAAAGGAGAATAGGGGTGTTGGATCTCTTAAATGGCTTCCTGCTGTCTAGGGATGTCATCAGTTCTGGGGTGTAGCTGACTTCCACCATCGGGACTCACTTGATAGTCATTCGCATCAGGCTCCTCTGTAGACAGTGTGGGTGGTAATCCTGCAAAAGGAACTGATTAATTGGCTAAAAAATTTTTGAATTTGTTGTTGAAGGGATGTGGAAACAAGATTAATGAGGCAGGGAGCAAATAGTAAAGCCAGAAAAATGAGGAGAAGAGGCAATAAGCAGGGCAGTATCTATTTCTATATAGGGCTTTTGAAAATCCAGGAATCAGAGTCCTCAGGTTGTTCCCTGCATTTCTGGATGTCTGATTGTAGCTGTTGGATTTTATTTCTTACTATCCCAGATTTGTTGATGCGGAAACAGCATTATTCTTGGAGAAACAGGCAAAGACTACCTTCTTTAGCTGTAAGAACATTTAGTCTCCTTGGGTTCTGAAGCAATACTACTGCCAAAGTGTCTATCTGTTTCTGGATGGTGAGCATGGTTTCTGTCATTTCTTGAAAACCATTGTCAAAATGGAGAATAGAACTTGTTGTATAGGGTTAGGGAAGTAGTGAACCTTGCTGTTCCAGCACCAGCACCTACAGCTATTCCCACAGCAACCAGGAGTGGCACAACCTGAACTGCCTTCCTGTCATGCTGGCCAGGTATTGTGTCTAGAACCGGGATTGGTAGAGGCTACTTTCCATGGATTACTCTTAGTTCAGGGAAAAGAAACACCAATATGCAAATTCCTGACCAGCTGGCAAGTAGGTGATGATATGCCTGAGTACCACAAAGAATTGATGTATTTTGGATTGCAGGGCACTGTGACAGAGATGAGGTATCAAGAGTTGTGGTTCTTTTGCAGTCTAGGGAGCTTAGCATGTCCTGGATGTCTTAAAACCATCTTCCATGCCGAAATGAGGGGTAGAGAAAAGGTATGGGGTCATGGAAACATCCAAGTCAGGACAGCTAATAAAAGGTGAGGCGAGGTTACCTGGCAGTATCACTGGAGAGGGTGTAAGTGGCAAGTGTGAGTTAGTTCTAGGGGGTGCACATAGCTAGCAATCCTTAAAGTAACCAGATCAGGTGATATTAAGGAATTGGTAGACTGAAGTCAGAGTCTAATGCAGAAGGTGAAATGACAAGTTAGTGCCATTTATGAGGAGGGATGTCAAGGAAGTAAGAACCTCAGAGGAGTATTTGATTACTTCTCGTGGTTTTCCAATATCTAGAGGTTTGACAATTGAGACATATTTTCTCTGGATGTGAATAGGACTCACTGGGGACCTGGCTTGGTCTTTATGGTAGAGCTTACCAACAATTCCTGTTTCCCACCTGGGATTCCATGGGTCTTATATAAAAAAGAGGTCTTGCATTGTTGATAGAAGTGATTGGTCCGTGATCCTATCATATGTGTCTGGCAAGACCAATATGGGCAACCCCATATTCATCTGGCCATTTTGGGGGGTGGGAGGGGAGGAAAGGGTTTATTGAGCTTACTCTTCCATGTTGATGGTCATCACTGAAGGAAGTCAGCACTGGAACACAAACAGGTAAGAAAGCAGGAACTGAGGCAGAAGCCATGGAGGGATGTAACTTACTGGCTTGCTTGCTTCCCCTGGCTTGCTCAGCTTGCTTTCTTATAGAATCCAAGACTACCAACCCACAGATGGTACCACCCACAAAAGGCCCTCCCCCTTGATAACTAATTGAGAAAATGCCTTACAGCTGGATCTCATGGAGGCATTTTCTCAACTGAAACTCCTTTCTCTGTGATAACTTCAGTATGTCACGTAGACATACAAAACTAGCCAGTACATTCACCCCTTGTCAACTTGACACACAAACACATCACCAATAAGCCTCAAACCTTACTTTCTTATTCATCCCCAAGATCTAAATAACTTTAAAAGTCCCACAGTCTTTGCAAATTCTTACATATTAAAATTTCAATCCCTTTAAAAATATCCAATCTCTTAGATTTCAAAGTCTTTTTTACCATTAAAAGTCTCTTTACTGTGGGCTCCACTAAAATACCTTCTTTCTTCAAGAGGGAAAAATATCAGGCTACAATCACGATCAAAAGCAAAATCCAACTCCAACCGTCCAATGTCTGGGATCCATTCACAATCTTCTGGATTACTCCAAGGGCTTGAGTCACTTCTCCAGCTCTGCCCTTTGTAGCACACACCTTGTCTTCTAGGCTCCAGCTGCCTGTATTCCACTGCTGCTGCTGTTCTTGGTGGTCATCTCATGGTACTGGTATCTCCAAAGCACTGCTGTCTTCCACTGCAACCAGGCTTTACCATGGTGCCAAGCCTCACCTCCTTTGCATGACCCCTTTAGTCCTGGGCCATCAATTGCAACTGAGGCTGCACCTTCATCAATGGCCTTCCGCAGCCTCTCACAGTGCCCAGGACTCAGTTGCTTTTCATGACTCCTTCATGCCTTCAAAACCAGTACCACCTGGGTGACTCTTACACATTACCAAGTCCAGCCACAGCACAAGATACAACCCTGGATATCTCTGGAATGCAGCCTCTGTGCTCTCAGGAAACACGTCTCAGAAGATTTCACCTCAATGATGCTGGTCTCTTCCCAATCACTGCCAATTTCCCAGCTCCAGCTACCCAGCATCAATAGTCCCAGTAACACAATGGTTTTGCTTTAGTAGTTCTGGAATCTTGTTAATCACAGCTGATCATCAGCCCCAGTTAACCAAAACCACAGAAACTAAAATCAAACAAGCAATGGCCTGGATAAGAGTCTTTAATATTCCCTCTGAAATTTCTTTTTTTTTTTTCAGTTTTATATTCTTTTTATTTTATATATTTTTTAATTTTTTGATACTTTATTTACATTTCTAATGTTTCCCCATTTCTAGGTCATCTCTTTGAAAACCCCCTACCCCACTTACCCGCCCACCCATTGCCATATTCCCACCTTGACATTCCCCTTTACTGGGGCCTCTAACACCCTCAGGCCCAAGGGCCTCTCCTCTCCCTGATGGCCGATGAGGCCATCCTCTGCCACATATGTGGTCTGAACCATGAGTCCCTCGAGGTGTATTCTTTGGTTCGTGGTCCAAACTCTAGGACAACTGGTGGTGGCGGGGGACAGGCCTGTTGACACTGTTACTCCCTCCATGGGGCTGCAGACTCCCTCAGCTCCTTCAGTCCCTTCTCCACCTCCTCCATCTGGGACCTCACTCTCAGTCCAGCTGTTACTGTGAAGGGAAACTTGGGCATTCTGAACTTTTGGGCTAATATCCACTTATCGGTAAGTACATACATTCTTTTGTGACTGAGTTACCTTGCTCAGGATGATGTTTTCAAGTTCCATCCATTTGCCTGCAAATTTCATTAAGTCATTGTTTTTAATAGCTGAGTAGTACTCCATTGTGTAAATGTACCACATTTTCTGTATCCATTCCTCTGATGAGGGACATCTGGGTTGTTTCAAGCTTCTGACTATTATAAATATGGCTGCTATGAACATAGTGGAACATGTATCTTTATTATATGTTGGAGCATCTTCTGGGTATATGCCGAGGAGAGGTATAGCTGGGTCCTCAGGTAGCATTATATCCATTTTTCTGAGGGTCTGCCAAACTGATTTCCAGAGTGATTGTACCGTCTTGCAATCCCACCAAACAGTGGAGGAGTGTTCCTATTTCTCCACATCCTTGCCAGCATTTGCTGTCACCTGAGTTTTTGATCTTAGCCATTCTGACTGGTGTGAGGTGGAATCTCAGACTTGTTTTGATTTGCATTTCCCTGATGACTAGGGATGTTGAGCATTTCTTTAGGTGCTTCTCAGCCCTGTGAATTTCCTCAGTTGAGAATTCTGTGTTTAGCTCTGTTTCCCATTTTTTGATGGGGTTATTTGGTTTTCTGGAGTCTAACTTCTTGAGTTCTTTGTGTATGTTGGATATTAGCCCTCTATCGGACATAGGATTGGTTAAGATCTTTTTCCAATCTGTTGGTTGACGTTTTGTCCTATTGACAGTGCCCTTTGCCTTACAGAAGCTTTGCAATTACATGAGGTCCCATTTGTCTATTCTTGATCTTAGAGCATAAGCCATTGGTGTTCTGTTCAGGAACTTTCCCCTGTACCCATGTGTTCGAGGTTTTTCCCCCACTTTCTCTTCTATTAGATTCAG
>CM052708.1:100018804-100056833 GCA_028551405.1 Uromys caudimaculatus
CTGATTTGTTTGAGTTAATTTTATATCCGGCCACTTTGCTGAAGTTGTTTATCATCTGCGGGTGTTCTCTTGTGGAGTTTTTCCAGTCACTTAGGTATACGATCATATCATCTGCAAATAGTGATGATTTGATTTCTTCCTTACCAATTTGTGTCCCTTTGACCTTTTGTTGTCTAATTGCTCTAGCTAGAACTTCAGTTACTATATTGAATAGATAGGGAGAGAGAGGGCAGCCTTGTCTAGTCCCTGATTTTAGAGGGATTGCTTTGAGTTTCTCTCCATTTAGTTTGATGTTGGCTACTGGTTTGCTGTATATTGCTTTTACTATGTTTAGGTATGGGCCTTGAATTCCTAATCTTTCCAAGACTTTTATCATGAAGGGATGTTGAATTTTGTCAAATGCTTTTTCAGCATCTAAGGAAATGACCATGTGGTTTTTTTTCTTTTAGTTTGTTTATATAGTGAATTACATTGATGGATTTCTGGGTATTGAAACATCCCTGCATCCCTGGGATGAAGCCTACTTGATCATGATGAATGGCCCTTTTGATGTGTTCTTGAATTCGGTTTGTGAGAATTTTATTGAGTATTTTTGCATTGATATTCATAAGGGAAATTGGTCTGAAGTTTTCTTTCTTTGTTGGGTCTTTGTGAGGTTTTGGTATCAGTGTAATTGTGGCCTCGTAGAATGAATTGGGTAGGGTTCCTTCTGTTTCTACTTTGTGGAATAGATTGAAGAGTATTGGTATTAGGTCTTGTTTGAAGGTCTGATAGAATTCTGCAGTGAAACCATCTGGTCCTGGGGTTTTTTGGTTGGGAGACTGTGAATGACTGCTTCTATTTCTTTAGGCATTATGGGACTGTTTAGATTGTTTATCTCATCCTGACTTAACTTTGATATTTGATACCTGTCTAGAAAATTGTCCATTTTATCCAGATTTTGCAGATTTGTTGAGTATAGGCTTTTGTAGGATCTGATGATTTTTTGAATTTCCTCAGAATCTGTTGTTATTTCTCCCTTTTCATTTCTCATTTTGTTAGTTTGGATTCTGTCTCTGTGCCCTCTGGTTAGTCTGGCTAAGGGTTTATCTATCTTGTTGATTTTCTGAAAGAACCAACTCCTGGTTTTGTTGATTCTTTGTATAGTTCTTTTTGTTTCTACTTGGTTGATTTCAGCCCTGAGTTTGATTATTTCCTGCCTTCTACTCCTCTTGGGTGTATTAGCTTCTTTTTGTTCTAGGGCTTTCATGTGTGCTGTTAAGCTGCTAGTGTATGCTCTCTCCAGTTTCTTTTTGGAGGCACTCAAAGCTTTGAATTTTCTCCTCTTAACACTGCTTTCAATGTGTCCCATAAGTTTGGGTATGTTGTACTTTCATTTTCATTAAATTCTAAGAAGTCTTTAATTCCTTTCTTTATTTCTTCCTTGACCACGTTGTCATTGAGTAGAGCATTGTTCTGCTTCCATGCGTATGTGGGCTTTCTGTTGTTATTGTTGCCATTGAAGACCAATCTTAAACTGCAGTGATCTGATAGGAGGCATGGGATTATTTCAATCTTCTTGTATCTGTGGAGGTTTGTTTTGTGACTGAATATATGGTCAGTTTTGGAGAAGGTACCCTGAGGTGCTGAGAAGAAGGTATATTCTTTTGATTTAGGATGAAATGTTCTATAGATATCTGTTAAACCCATTTGGTTCATAACATCTGTTAGTTTCACTGTGTCTCTGTTTGGTTTGTGATTCCAAGATCTGTCCATTGATGATAATGGGGTGTTGAAGTCTCCTACTATTATTGTGTGAGGTGCAATGTGTGCTTTGTTCTTTAGTAAGGTTTCTTTTATGAATGTGGGTGCTCTTGCATTTGGAGCATAGATGTTTAGAATTGAGAGTTCTTCTTGGTAGATTTTTTCCTTTGATGAGTATGAAGTGTCCTTTCTTGTCTTTTTTGATGACTTTTGGGTGAAAGTCAATTTTATCTGATATTAGAATGGCTACTCCAGCCTGTTTATTGGGACTATTTGCCCGCAAAATTCTTTTCCAACCCTTTACTCTGAGGTGGTGTTTGTCTTTATCGCAGAGATGTGTTTCCTGAATGCAGCAAAATGCTGTGTGCTCTTTATGGATCCAGTCTGTCAGTCTATTTCTTTTTATTGGGGAATTGAGTCCATTGATGTTAAGAGATATTAAGAAATAGTGATTGTTGGTTCCTGTTATTTTCGATGTCACCTTTAGGTTTGTGTGGCTATCTTCTTTTCAGTTTGTTGAAAGATCACTTTCTTGTGTTTTCTAGAGTGTGTTTCCCTCCTTGAGTTGACGTTTACCATTTATTATCCTTTGTAGGGCAGGGTTTTTGGAAACATACTGTATAAAGTTGGTTTTGTCATAGAATATTTTGGTTTCAACATCTATGTCAATTGACAGTTTTGCTGGGTATAGCAGCCTGGGCTGGCAATTGAGCTCTCTTAGGGTTTGTATGAATTCTGCCCAGGATCTTCTAGCTTTCATAGTCTCTGATGAGAAGTATGTTGTAATTCTGATAGGTCTGCCTTTATATGTTACTTGAACTTATTCCCTTACTGCTTTTAATACTCTTTCCTTGTTTTGTGTATTTGGTGTTTTCACTATAATGTGACCGGACAAATTTCTTTTCTGGTCCAATCTATTTGGGGTTCTCTAAGCTTCTTGAGTATTTATGTTCATGTCTTTCTTTAAGTTAGGGAAGTTTTCTTCTATAATTTTGTTGAAGATATTTAGTGGCCCTTTTAAGTTGGGAATCTTCACTCTCTTTGATATCTATTATCCTTGGGTTCTGTCTTCTCATTGTGTCCTGGATTTCATGGATGTTTTGAGGTAGGAGCTTTTTACATTTTGTATGTTCTTTTACTGTTGTGTCGATGTTATCTATGGTATCTTCTGCTCCTGAGATTCTCTCTTCTATCTCTTGTATTCTGTTGGTTATGCTTGCATCTATGACTCCTGATCTCTTTTCTAGGTTTTCTAACTCCAGGGTTGTCTTTTTTTGTGATTTCTTTATTGTTTCTATTTCCATTTTTAGCTCCTGGATAGTTTTGTTCATTTCGTGTGTCTGTTTGATTGTGTTTTCCTGTAATTCTTTAATGGATTTCTGTGTTTCTTCTTTAAGGGCCTCTAGTTCTTTACCTCTGTTCTCTTGTGTTTTTTTAAGGGCCAAGTAACTCTGTGATATTGTAACTTAAAGTCTTTCAGGCAAACACCTAGAGGTGATATAACTGTGTTACATAGTAGTTGTAGTTTAGTTTTGGATAAATCTCCATATTGCTTTCCACAGTGATGTGTTAGTTCCTAGTAATGCCCTCCTTACCCTCATCAGCATCTGTTATATCTAAGAAGGGTTATTCTCTCTCTCTCTCTCTCTCTCTCTCTCTCTCTCTCTCTCTCTCTCTCTCCTTAATGCAGAGGGTTTACTGATAATTTAAAACAAATTAATGAAGTGTGGAAACAAATTCAGTTCAGTGATGTCATGCCTCAAATCCTTAGGCAATATGCCAGTCTCTGCTCCAAATCCCAGTGATCTGAAAATGTGGTTGTGACATCTGTTCTGTCAATGATCTTGTTTCCCAAAGTCTCACTGTGTAGACCAGCCTGGCCTGGAACTTGCTTTGGAGTCCAGATTGGCTTCTAGTTCCCAATGCTGGAGTTTATACTCCCACTCTGGCCTGAATGTTATTCTCACTTGGAGAAAGGGTCTGTCAGGGTGACAGGATGCAAATTTAAATTAAGTTCTGCTGAATCCTCTGTGCTCCATTTCCTGTGAGTACTCAGATCACAGCTCTGAAGGCTCAGAGATCTGCCTTGCCATTCTTGGCTGTAGGTGTTCCAGCTTTTCAAGTTCTGGAGGGCAGGAGCTCCTTCTGGATTTGACTTTAGCTAATTTGCAAACAAGATATTGATGATATCCTGGGCTGATGGATTTTCTCAGGTCTGAGGTATATGTCATGCAAGAAGAAAAGAGTCAGAAAAGGGTGCCCATCCTCAGCCTCTTTCCTCTGTCATCACCAGTCTGCTTAGCTGAGCATCATTAACTAAATAAATGCCTTGGATGTTTAGCAAAGACAAATGGTTTCTCTCCTCATCCAAGGAGAGTCTCAGAATATTGGAATTCCATGAACTGTGCCTAAGCTCTGAGAGTTGTAAGCTCCTGTGGAGTCTGCAAAAACACCGAAATGTTGGTGGAGAAAGGCAAGATGGGAAAATGAAGAATGAGTCGGAACTAGTGCCAGCCTTGTGATCAGTCATGTGCTCCTGGAGAAATCATTTTACTTTCTCAAGTAGTTTTCTCACACTGTAGACAAAGTCAATATTAAGTCTGGCTGCCACATAAGATTGTATTGTAGGCCAAGTGTTGAAGGCCTTTGGAAAATAGAATAGTACTGCAGAAAAGCATATTAAGGTAATTACAGTCATGTTCAGGACATTTCTTCTGGAGAATAGAGATATTGCATATTAATAGTCTTTATTTTAAAATAATCTTTTAATTTGAGGGAACATAAATTTAATAAGATAGATTCTTCCAGAGAGTAAATTACTTCTTGAGAATTAATTGGGCTTTTTGGAAGCTACATAAATATGAGCAATACTTTTCCAGATGGGTTTCTGGTACCCTACTCTACTTGACACAGGTTATGAATGGGCCAACTGACTATCAAATTGTAATTTCTGGACAAGAAAATCTGGCACAACAATTTAAACTTTTCCAGCCAATTAGTCAGCAAAATGAATGTAATGTTCTTTAATGCATGAATTGTACTAGGCAGTAATGGAGGACAAAGAGATGGTGCCTGTGCCTAATGAAAGCCATACCAGCTCAAAGGAACGCAAAACTTTTAAAGAAGAACTAAATGAGGAAAAAAAAAAAAAGCAGGTAGACTGATTGTAGATCTTCAGTTTTCCTTGGCTCCACCAGATTCAACCCTCCAGTTTCATTGCTAGCCCCAAAACAGAAAATCTGCAGCAGCCTCTCCCCTCATCCCAATGGACCCCATGATCTTCTCCTCCTAGTCCATCCCACATACATTACATTATCCTAAACCCTAATGATAGGAAGCAACACACAGGCTACTCAAGTCCTAGACCTACATCTCTCCTTCTGCTCATCCAAATAAAATCTGCCGGTCTCATGCCCAGTTCTGCAACAGACGGCCTGGTACAGCCTCCCCTGCCCCTGCCCCTGCCCCTGCCCCTGCCCCTGCCCCTGCCCCTGCCCCTGCCCTTGTCCCTGCCCCTGCCCCCATTTCCAGTGGACCCCACAGACCTTCATCTCCTTATTTCCTTCCTCTCTATCCTCATTGTTTATCTTACTCCCAGTTTCAGCAGGCAGTTCCTGGGAAGCCATAGGCCATGCTGTTCAGGAAATCAGGTAGGCTAATTATAAATCTTTACCCCTCCCTCCATTCCCCTAATCCAATTCCCTAGTCTCACCCCCAGTATATCTCCTTTTTATATAGGCTGGCTAACAGAAGGTGCTGCCTCCTAAAGTTTATAACAATTGAATGAGAGAAAATGCATTTTCTGAGTAAAGTTACCTCCTGAACACAAGTTATCCATTTTTCTACTTTAATAGAGTTTTGTTTGTTTAAAAATGCAGGCTGCCTAGGCAGTTCATGGTGAAATGGGGAACCTCATTTATAGCTGTAGGAAGGTCTTTGGAGATAGGTGCTAGAGGGTTGAACAGTAAGCACAGAGCTGGGAGTCATTGTGGTGGGTAACAGTCCATGACTGTTACTCCTTCAGTGTTCTGTGTGCAGTGCCAGCTGAGAACAAATATAGAACCCCACTTCATGTTCCTCCAGGGTGTAGGACAGAGACATTCACAATTACGAAATCAGTGAGCTTTGCCATATTCTAAATGTGTGCTCTAAATTGTTCCTAGAGATTGAGAATGGCCATGACTGGGCCTCTCATTTATAGAAACAGTTATGTTTGTTATAATGTTTGAAACCACTAACTTTGATGTCCATATGTTGTGCTGCAATAGGTAACAAATATAGATATTAAGGAGCCTATCAGAACACTTCCTTCTTGGCTTTAAGCATCGATAAAAGTTTTGATAAATTTTGACTTATCAAATTTGAATTATCAAATTTGTGGCATAACTTCAAAAATTATGTCAATATATATGGCACGCTTTTAAATATCATAATCAGGTAAAAATTGAAGATAATATGTGTGCTTTATGGTTTCAAGTTAACTTCCTCTTGTATGGCTATAACAACATGATAAATACCCACTGGAGAGCATGTCTTTACAGAATTAATTATTTTGTATGGATTAAATTGTGCTAGTTTTGCTCTTAGCCTGCAATTTTCAGATGCTATTGGTATTTTATCTTTAGTTTTAGTTTCTTCACATCATGCCATTAAGCACTGTGATCATGCTGACTTAGGCAAGGAAATTGCTTCCAGGCACTTACAGTTTTCAGCATACACAGAGTTAAAAAGTATTTGTAGATGGAGCCCAGAGATTAGGATAACTTGATGTTTTCAAGATGACTTGAACTTGGTTCCCAGTATCCACATCAGGTAGTATACAAGTATCTATAATCCAGTTCCAGGTATCTGAAGACTGGCCTCTGAAAGTACTTGCACTCTCATGCACACACTCATCTGAGGACATACTCCCTCATGTAATTTTAAAAAATAATAACAATATGTCTTTTAAAAATTTGTCAGCAGAATACAAAAATAGTGTTTCCATCATTTTTCAGACACAACAGGATGATTCTGCTTATAAACTCATAGTAGCTGAGATACCATAGAGAAGACCTGAGCAATCTCAAACCACACAAACTCTCAACATGAAAACAGAGGTAGTTATGAGGTCCAAACCCTAGCTAAGGTGCTTTTAGCAGTTGATATGTGGTAGGAGATCTCATGCTAGCGTTCTTCAAGAGTGTGACTCCTGGAAAGTTTATATATCCAAGGCAGACACTGTACTTCATTTATTTAAAAGGAGAGAGGACAGAAAGTGAGGTGGGTAAGGAAAGGAAGGTTTCTCACTTTATAAGAGTGAAGAATGATGACTGATGTGATAAAACACACTTTATGAAGTTTCTAAAGAAAAATAAATGAATAAAAAGGATACTGTAAAAGGAAATATTAGTAGAAAAAAGATTTGAACACAGAGAGCCTATAAAACTGTGTGTATCTCCAGTACTTGACTTTTCTTTATGTAGCCTTCTTAAAGCCAATCTTAGTTAATATTACAAGGTGCAGTACCCGATATAGAGAGAATTCCAGGGAAAGGTGCTTGTGGGATCTAAGGATAACTTATCCAGACGTTCCATGCTTGATTGGAGGCTCAAAGAAGTTTTTACTTATCTTCCTTCCTTCAAGACTCACATAGGTGGGGTTGTGATATCTTAGTTAAGAACACATCCTGTTTTTCCCAAGTTTATTTACCAGTTCCCAACTAGGGCAATTTCCAGTTGTCTAGAGCTCTAGCTCTGGGGCATCAGATGCCCTCTGCTATGATCAGACATGTCTAGCATCCAAAATCAACTCTTCCATGTACAAAGTCTACATGTTGTCCTTCAGACACTGGAATGAATGAGGGAGATGGTGGAGAAGACAGATACTCTGCAGAGCAGATCTTCAATATCTGGATTGTCAATTTCCTGTAAATACAAGTACCATCATAGATTAGCTTTTTGCAAGCTTATTTGTCACATGGCTGTGGTACATGCCACTTCTGAATTTCTTTCTAGCACATTAAGATACTGCCTTCCTGTCTGGTGGTTTTCATGAGACATTATAAATATCAGAGAGAGCTATTTTGTAAGCTTCATTGTAATTCCTCAGGTATTTTCATTTCATCACTGTAGATCTTCCAATTTCTAACGTTTACTCATGTAGTATGAATGAGGTCTGGTAAGTTGAGAATTAAAGCTATTAAGTCAATATTAACCATTGAAGTTCTTTATATTGAAACATGTCTGGAAAATTAGGATGAACTTAGCTAACAGATTTGAGTAGTCTTTTTTCCATTCTTTGATGTTTTCTGAAGTTAAAATATTATTTCTTCTAAAAGTATTAAGATTAAATTTTATTTTTAATTATGTGTATATGTGTGTGTGTACATATGAATGCAGGTGCTTGCATAGGGTGGAAGAGGGTGTCGAGATTACTCAGAGTCATTGTTACTCCTGGAATTGTAACTGATCTGTCCTAGGTGCTAGGAACAGATCCTCTAAGAGCAGTATTAGTGCTTACCTGTCAAGCCCTCTCTCCAAACCCCTAAAATATTCTTTTATACAAGCTATGTGTGGTATATGTGTGTACATTTGTTCATGTGTTTACACATACACACACACGTGTGTGTGTGTGTGTGTGTGTGTGTGTGTGTGTGTGTGTGTGTGTGTGGTTCTGCCACAGGTTGATGTTATGTTTCTTCTTCTATCAACGTACACTTTGGGTTTCTCAATGACCCTGAAATGCATCAATTTGGCAAAGCTTGCTAGCCAGTAAACCCCTAGGACCTGACTTTGCTTTTCTCAGCACCAGTATTATAGATATGGCTGCAAAACTGTCCTTGAAAATATTTTGTCTTACAGATTGCTTCTATTTTTCCATCTTTTCCTGCAACTCATCATTTGGTTTATCTGCTTTTAGAGTACCTACAAATTGATGTTTCAGAGGATGACAGAGCCTTTGAAAACTGAGCCTTTATACAATTTAAATGAAGATTTAAAAAAAGTCTAAATAGGTACGGATACTTATTTATTTTATTTTTAATATAATAATACAATTTATTTTGGAATAAACAGCTTATGTTTTAGTTTGAGTCAAACATGATTGATGTCTCATTTTCTTTCACAAACATAATAACCTGAGGAGTATGAACCAGGAACATTTTGAATTTGAAGCCATCCTGTGTGGGAACAGGACCGAGAATAGGGGGTGAGAGATGACTGAGCCATGTGATGAATACTGGGAAATCAAGCTCCGGAGACCAGCATCAACTTGCAGATCTGAATTTATTGCCCAGCTCATAAGCTTTTATTCAGTTTTTGAGCCAATCCCAAGCCTCTAAATCTTTGGTCAATTGTATCTTGCTACACTATCACTGTGTCCCAATGAGAGCCATGATTGATGAGGTAACTCAGAAGGAATATGGGGGCGGGTAGCATCTTTACCTGTTACGGCTGCCTTGAAGACAGAGCCACCCTAGCATTGGATACTTTTTGCTGTCTCACCAGTAGTCTGGACCCTCTTAGATCGAATGATGTGTGGTATATCAGGACTCTTGGAAGAGTTGTTGGAGCCTGTGATGCCTCACTATTCACCCTAGGTTTTCCTTTACAAGGTTGACATCCAGATCCCCCCCCCAATCCTAGTGAATTCAAGGCCAGGGCGAGTGACACATCAAGCCCATGGCTTGCTTTGTTTTGTTTGTTTTTGACTGACTTAATTTGGCAATAATGAAACCAGAAATTTCAATGTGTCAGCCCTTGCTTTCATTGACTGCAACTCATCAGGAAGCACACTTGGATCCAAGAGTGGGCAGACTACTCACTGTGCTGAGTGACAGAACAAAACTGGGTATTTCTTGGGCCAAGGAAGGTTGTATGGATGATTGGTATAGGCTAACTAGATGTGGGCATTATAGATGGTAAACTCTTATGACACAGGTTTGGAGTAGTAAAGACTTGGAGAGGCAAGTTAAGGATCTAATAAAGGTAGAATAATAAAACTGTGAAAATGTCATTGAAGACAACACTTTCATTCTACACACACAATAACCTGACAAGAATTCAGGAAGTATTATCACTACATGAAGAGGAGATACACTCTGGAAGGAGAAGTCTTGGGAAGGCACTAGCCACATACTGGCTCTTCACCAACTGTCCTGAAAGGTTCTACTTATGCAGCGGTACATGGTGGTCTATTTTGTGCTGGCATACTCCATTTTGCTGTAGACTGTTAATTTTGTGCTCTATGAAAATGAGATGAGCCTACAGGCATCCTCACAGTAGGAATGAACATCATGACTTTGTGAGTTAAACTCATTTGGTTCAACTGTTATCAATTAGTGACTTAAAACCCTTTTATGATTTGTGTGGATTATTATTTATTACTTTTAATCCCTATTATTTTTAGTACCAATCAAACTGCAGAGTTGTAGAGCTCAGTTTCAATGGATACATCCACAAAATACCCACCCCTACTCAACTAAGTCTCAATAAACATTTTACAAGAGGTATGGGGAGAAAGATCATTAGAGCCAGAGGAACAGGGAGTTTGATGTGAGCTTGTGTCTCTTAGCAACTACTATCAGAGGCTAAGCTATGAAGTCTCACCAATATGACTACCTAAATATGAAATAAAGAAGGGCATGCCAACTAGGTAATGACTAGCCCTGGAGGCCTCAACCACATACAAATAACTATAGGCAACTGGAGAAAGCTGGAAACAGGAAAGGTTATCTTCCCCATTGTTGGCCGGTGACAAATCAGCATCCCTGAAAGCATACAAAGAAGTAATCTTATAACAACTAAACAGGATATATATATATATATATATATATATATATATATATATATATATATATATATATATATGCATGCATCAATTAACAATGACAAAAGAGGCCATTGAATTTAGGGAAGGGTACATGAGAGAGTTTGGATGGAGGAAAAGGAAGGGAGAAATGTAATTATAATCTCGAAAAACAAAGTGTCAAAAATGACATGTTTTGACTTCCTTTCTAATTCAAATAATATTTAATCCATTTAATTAGTTAGTTTCTCCCCCCCTACTATGTAGTACAGGAGGTGCTCAGACTTTTAGACTAGCTATAGTCATCCTAGCTGGCCTCCATTTGTGATCCCATTAACTCAGCTTCTGAGTGCTGAGATTATATGACTATGGGATCAGACCTGGCTGATCACAGTTACTTAGATTTAGCAAATAAAGTTAATAATGTATACAAACATTGAGGAGACAGATTACTGTAGAATTTAGAAGTTAATGAAAGAAAAACCAAAACATAACTATTTAAAAAAATTTAACCCTCATATTACTAGGTTTATAAATAAAATAGCAATATTTTAAATTAAGCCCAAGAGACGTAGGAAAGTTGTCATATTTAAAGTGAAGATAAGATAGCATATTTAAATTTTTAATTGAAAGCAAATATAGTGATTATAAAGGTTATAAAGATTAAATTCTAGAGCCAGTTTTTGCATGCTATGAGCAACAAGGAAAATGTGAGCTACTACCAGAAAGTATATAAACCTAGTATGTGACTATGGGCTTGGGATTTAAGCTTGGTTGATTGCTTCCTTGGTGGTATGATTTATGGATATGAAAGGACAAGATAGGGCTCCTGTGGTCCATAAATATCAGAAATATCACCTCTTCCTTCCATTAATTATACGGTTATCAGTTCAGAATGAAGGTATTAAGATCAAGTAGAAGACCATTTCACTGAAGTGGAGCTTGTAAAATCATGAATATTGTTTAGTTGGCCTTTACCCAAATCTGTGTGTGACTGCACAGCACTGCTAGATATTGTGTGGATGAGAGACATGTTTCTGTAGGTTGCTTGTATGCTGTGGTTTGCTTTTGTATTCCATGGTGTGAAGGATGAGGGAGGATCTCTGCTGGTGGAAACTCAACAGTCTCAGAACAATCTCTGCTCTAGAAGGCAGTGAACTTCTCCAAGAGCTCCTATCAATGGATGCTGATGGTGATTGGCTTGTCAGCAACTAAACACATCTATCAAATTACTATTTCTCATTGAGGTGGTAAAGGCATTGTGATGCAAATGTGATGGGAAGAGGTGGCAGCTTTTATAATGGGTATTCCTCTAAGCACATAAGGCAACTCACAACATTTCAGCATGGTCCAAAGCTTTGAAGTAGGAACAATAAGGCCCCATCATAGAAATGGTAAATGCTTTATAAAACTAACTCTGTAGTGTTAATGGCCTCCTTCCTTCCTTACAATACAAATGGGTTATATTACTAACCAGACTAACAAGGAAAACTTAAGTTTTCATCAAAACAGTGCTTTCATTTTTTGTTTGTTTATTATAACAACACCCTAATTTAAATTCTCCTCCAGTACTAACAACCATGGCAACATGTTTTCCCTAAATTCATAAAATAAATGAGTTACAGAAATGCCAATGGGAAGAATGAAATATTTAGAGAGTAATATGTGTGGAATTTGAGTGGAGGAGATAGAGCAGAGTTTCTCACACTTTACTCTGTGTATAAGTCACTAGAATTGTTCTGCTGAGGTGCACTGCTGGCTGAGCAACTCTGGGCTCTGAATTTCTAACAATATCTAGGTGATGCAAATATATTGCCAAAGTATATGGTATATTAGAACTTGTATGGTTCAACTGAACATGATTCTGCTTTATGATACTGTCACATTTAATAGAAACTACAGCTATGATTTTGAATGCTGGTCTTTTTCAAGGATAATGTCAAACATAAGGATTCTGTCTTCAATGCCTTTTAGTGGCAGGGAGCTATTGCTCCTGGTCAGCTTGAAATTATAGAGTACATAACTGATATTCAACAGTATATACTATGTTCAGATATTGTGTAATATATTTCTCTTTACTGGGTCTACAGCTGTCATCTATTACATCTTTTGCCTACAGTTAAAATTGATAGGTAAGGTTGCATTTGTGACTTGGATGTACTAAATGCATTGTTATATTTTCAACTTAAGATTAATTTATTGGAGCTAAAAAATAAATGGTACTGAGAAGTCATCTCAGGAACTTTGGGATATTCCACCAGGTCCCCTCTCCGAGCACATGGGCACCCTTCCCCTCCTAGAAGAAACAGGTTAAGGAGCACGTAGGCTGGAAGGGAGGGGCTGATTAAGCCCCTGCTACCTCATTCCCTAAAGACCAATCAGTTTAAAAGTCACACTGTTATGCCAATTACATTGTGCCTAATAGCTACTGCTCTAAAATCCATATATAAGGTCCCTAAATGGGCTATGTGGGGTCGTTCTCTCATCTTGGTATGTCGAACCACCTCAGCATGCTGAATCAATGAATTCCTCTTGCATTTTGTATCAATCCCTGATTCCATGTGTTCAGTCAGGGTCTCCAGTAAGTTAAGGCTCACTAGAGTCTTACATATGGTGCACTGGCTAGGAAAGACCCTATATGGGGATACACTGGAGAGCAGTGAATTGGAGGAATGGCTCGGGCAGGTACCGCGGTTACTTGTCTCACTGTTTGTCAGAGTCTGGGTCAGTCTGGGTCTGTACGTCTGTTTGAAAGTCTAAACCTTTGGATTGCTTGCAAGCTTCAAGGGGCTCAGAGAGCCCACGGTATTTGGGGTGGTCAAGTGCAGCGGGCAGTCCTGCCTTAACATTGTGACTGAGGTGGTTCTGGAGGATGCTTCAAACCCTCCCTGGAAGGAGTTGGGAAGGCTTCTCCTTCTGGATCTGGCTTCTGCCTATGCAGCAAGGCCACCTGGTTTATCTCAGCTGGAGCTGGCTAAGAAAGTCTGTTCTGTGCCCATGGAAGGGGCAAACTGTGTGTTGATTGTCTCTCTCTTTGTTCTTGAACCTAGACGCCCATGGCAGGCTCGAGCTGTTTGTGTGTTGATTGTTTTCCTTTGTGTTGGTATCTCATTCTGTGTTCTTGGACTTAAACTGATTGGTTTTTTTGGACATTGGACAGACTGAACTTACCCCGTTAAACGTCTTAGTTAACCACTGGAGGAAAGTTAGGGAAAGAGAAGAAAACTAGGAGGGAGAGAATCTAGTAGAGGGTCCCCTTCTCCCCTCATAGATAAAGGCCTTTCTTTCCTCCAAGACCTGCCTCACAGGTTCTGGCCATCAAGAAGAAGGAAGCCCGGGCAGAGAGATCCAGACCTGAGAAGTCGATCCTCCAAGACCCTTTAACAGTGGACCTGTTATTCCAAGACCCTCCTCCTCCATATCCCCCTACCCTGTCCTCCTATGGCCCTACTAACCACAGCACTGGTCCCGGGATCCTTAGCCCATATGGGACCGGGGCCATTGTACCCCTCTTTACTGGAGGGAGGAATGGGAAGAGATCCCATCTCCCTCTCCAAGGGGCCAATTAATTTCTTTGAGACTGTCTTATTTACTCATCAGCCCACATAGGATGAAGTTAGAAAGAATGCCCCCTCAGACATCATCGATTGACCAGGCTGTTGTCGACAATGGGCTTTCCTTGACTATGGCAGAAGGTAGGGGGCACCTAAAGTTCCACCACCAGACTTCATTGGCAGGTCTCAAGGAGGCCGCATGATGACCCACAAATCTGACCAAGGTATGTGAGGATAAACAGGGATGAGTCGCTCTCAGCCTTTCTAGAGCAGCTCATAGAGACATTCTATAAATTTACACCCCATAACCCCAGCAGCAAGGAGGACAAAGCTACTGTGACAATAGCTTTTATAGACCAGGCTAATAGAAATAACAGAAAAAAGCTTCAGAGGCTAGAAAGACAGAATAGGCCATTGAGGGATTTAGTGGGTTGCTGAGAAAGTCTACCATAACAGGGAGACAGAGGAGGAGAAGAAGCAGAGAAAGAGAAAGGAAGAAAAGTGACAGGGAAGAAATCTACAGGAAGTCCTGGCTATAGTAGTTAGGGAAGCAGAGAAGAGAGACAGAAAAAGACCAGTGGGCATACTGCAAGGAGAGAGGACACTGGGCCTGAGAGTGTCCTAACAAACAAAAGCTGATGTGGGGGGGTGGGAGGAAATATCAGGCCTTGGGAAAAGCACCCCCAAGTTGCAAAAGGTGTTAGTCCTGGGTGAAGACAGAAATTAGGACAGACAGGGTTCAGACCCCCTCCCTGATCCCAGGGTAACTCTGAGAGTGGAGGAGAAACCCACTCAATTCTTGGTGGACACAGTCTCAACACTCTGTCCTCCAAGCTGATGGCCACATTTTCAAGAAAAGATCTTGGGTCCAAAAATCCACTGGCACCAAAATTCATGGACTACCTGAAGAACAGAGGACCTAAGGATGGGCTGGGTATCCCATTCATTTAGGGTCAACCCAGACTGTCCCTACCCTCTGTTGTGGTGAGACATACTCTCCAAAATGGGGACCCAAATACATTTCCTGCCCGATGGACCACAACTAACTGGCCCAAAAGGAGAGACCTCTCCAACTGACCCCTGCCAAAAGCCAAAGGTACCTGGTTTACAGACAGGAACAGTTTTCTCCATGAAGGTCAGAGTTAAGCAGGTGCTGCTGTAGTGGGTGGCACAAATGTCATCTGGGTGGAACCTCTACCTCCCTCCTGACACCTCTATCCCCTGACATGTCGATGCAGAAAAGTGGAGCTAATTGCCCCCACCAACACCTTGGAACTTGGAGCCTGCAAGAAAATCAACATCTACATGGATAGCAGGTATGCCTTTGTCATAGCCCATGTCGACAGAGCTATATACCAAGAGAGAGGACTGCTCACCGAAGGAAACAAACAAGAAATCCTGGATCTCTTGGATGACCTAATGAAGCTGGTAACCATGAGTATTATTCATGCCCAGAACATCAGAAAGGAAGAAAGTCAGTGGCTTGGGGCAAAACTAGGCAGATCAAGTGGCTCAAGAAGTGGCAAAGCAGGAGCTATCCTGGTTATGGGTCTGCAAAAAACACCTGCTGGGAAATGGAACTAGACTAAGGGATCGCCTCACTTAGAAGAAGAAAAGACTCAGACTGCTAGCCACCCTACCAACTATCTCTTGCTGGCTCATGTGTTGGGGACTTGGTTACTAGCTCATGGGATTTGGAGAAGCAGGTGGATTTTGTGGATTCTGACTTAATCAATAGATCAGTGATATTACTTCCTGGAAAAGGAAGTGTGGTTCATTCAAGGAAGCAGTTTATTGGTGGGTATGTCATTATGAGCAATTTCTACCCTTTGACCTTTCCTGATTTTCCACACTTTTCTGTCTGTCATGAGCTAAACATCTTTCCTCTGTCATAGGATCTCATCACCAAGGTGCTGTGCCCAATACATTGAGCCAAGAGAAAGATGGAAGCATGTGAAAGTATAAACCAGAATAAATTCTTCCTATCTTTTGTTTTGATTACAGGTATGCAATACTAACTCATATAAATCAACCAAAATAGAAGAATATTGCAGATGCCCTAAATTTAAGGTAGTACGTATTAGAAATCAGAGTTCTGTGTGATCCTCAAACATGAAAAAAATTTCAAAATGAGTTTGTAATTAGATAAGCCTACAAGATAAACATAAACCAAATTAATAAAAACTGCATTAATAATCATATTTAGAAGCAGTCTTACAAATGAATCGAGATACATATACTCTTTCTTATCATCAATAAAGGCTAGCTAAGAACTTCTAAATGGTAGGGAACATAGTAAATTCAGACAGATTTCCAATGAATAAATTCTGAACAATGGATTTTATTTGAGGGATATTATAGTTTAACTATTTAAAACATGGCCATATTTCATTTTTTTTGCAATGATTTCAGACAAATCTACATTCATTCATTTATTTATTTATTTATTTATTTATTTTTCTTTTTGTAAAAGAGAGTTGTATTTTATTCAATATTTTATGTATTTACATTTCAAATGTTATCCCCTTTCCCAGTTTCTTCTCCAGAAATCCCCTATCACATATCCCCTACTCCTGCTTTTATGAGGGTGATCTCCCTCCCACCCAACCACACCAACCACACTGCACTGGCATTCCTCTACACTGGGGAATCGAGCCTTCATAGGAACAAGGGTCTCTCCTAATGATGCCAGACAATGCCATCCTCTGCTACATATGTGGTTGGAGCCATTGGTCCTTCCATGTGTACTCTTTGGTTGGTGGTTTAATCCCTGGGAGCTCTGGGAGGTCTGGTTGGTTGATATTGTAGTTCTTCCTATAGGATTGCAAACCCCTTCGGCTCATTCAGTCCTTTCTCTAACTCCTCCATTGTGGTCCTGGTGCTCAGTCCAATGGTTGGCTGTGAGCCTTTTATTTGTCAGGCTCTGGAAGAGCCTCTCAGGAGGCAATTATAACAGGTTCCTATCAGCAAGCACTTCTTGGCATCCACAATAGTGTCTGGTGTTGGTGTCTGTATATGGGATGGATCTACAGGTGGTGCAGTCTCTTGATGGACTTTCCTTCAGTCTCTGCTCCACACTTTGTCTCCATATTTCCTCCTGTGAGTATTTTGTTCCCCCTTCTAAGATTAGCATCATATCTCATGAGACAGGAATTAGTTATAGGAGGTTATCAAACTTCACACCTTTGTAAGAGTAGCAGTTTTCCTAACCATTGAGCCGTCTCTCCATTCCCATGAAACAGGTGCATCTAAAATCATCCTGGGGAAATGACTCAGTGGGTAAAATGTAAAAGCCATGTGTAATGGCATATGTCTATATGCCTAGCCCTGTGGACTAAAGACAGGCAGATCTTGGAGCTCACTGGGAAGTCTAGCTGAGATGATGGGTTTAATGTTCAGTTAGAGAAGTTGTCTAAAGATCAAGAAAGATAAAACAAAAAACAAAACAAAACAAAATAAAAGAATCCAAAAAATAAATAAATAAAGAAAGAAAGAAAGAAAGAAAGAAAGATAGGAAGAAAGAAAGATAGGAAGGAAGGACAGTAGGAAGGAAAGATATAAAGAAAACAAAGGAAAGGAAAGGAAAAGAAAAGAAAAGACTGAGCAGATGAGCAGAAAGTGTTAGAAGAACATATCAGCCTCTGGCCTGGCCATGGTGTGGGTGGGACAATAACTGTATGTATACGAGCCTGCACACATGTTCGTGCACATGCATGCGCACCCGCGCGCGCGCGCACACACACACACACACACACACACACACACACACACACACACTCACCAAAGGATACTATTTGTTTTCATATTGCACTGATATAGGCAAAATAGGCCCTGCCAGTTGTTTAAAATCCTGTACTCATAAAGATCTCCACAAAGTCCTCAGGCCCACTTCTTTCTGGGTTAGCACATCGTCAAGCTCATGATGTCATAATGACATCAGCAGAAAGCAATTATGATTATATCTCTTGATTCCATGTATATCTATAATTATCTTAAAATATAAAGGTTGGTTGATAATTGGTGTTCTTCCTATGGCCTTGCAAACCCCTTCAGCTCCTTCAGTCCCTTCTCTAAGTCCTCCATTGGGGACCCTGTGCTAAATCCAATGGTTGGCTGCAAGCATCTGTCTCTGTATTTGTCAGACTCTGGCAGAGCCTCTCAGGAGACAGCTATAGCAGGCTCCTGTCAGCAAGCACGTCTTGGTATCTGCAATGGTGTCTGGGTTTGGTGTCTGTATATGGGATGGATCACCACCTGGGGCAGTCTCTGGATGGCCTTTCCTTCAGTCTCTGTGCCACTCTTTGCCCCTGTATTTCTTTTAGACTGGGGCAATTCTGGGTTAAATTTTATGTGGTGTGGGGTGATCCCCTCACTCATCCAGGGGCCATGCCTAATTCTGGATATGATCCCTGGATATAGGTTCTTTCTCCCTTTTGTTGGGTATTTCAGCCAATGTATGTTTTTCTTTCAGTGACCAATGACCAATTAGGAAACATAATTTAAAAATTTCCCTGCAACACACCACAAGAGATGAAATATCTAGGAATAAAATTCATGAAATAATTATAGTACAAAGGAATATTCTATGAATATTATAGAACTCTGGAGACTATGCAATATTAATGAAAAATACAAGGACTAATAAATGGAAGATATCAGCACTTCTCATATAAATGCATGGATTCAACCCAGTTTCTGTTAATATCTCTGCTTACTTAACTGATAAAAAGTTCATACAATAATTAGTCTTTAGTATTTAACTAATTAGAGGATTTAAATTTTCTTATTTTAAAACTTACTACAAACCCTAATGTGATGGTTTGAATAGGTTTTGAACTCATAAATTCATTTGTTTGAATACTTGGCCATAGGAACGGACACTATTAGAATGTGTGGCCTTATCTGAGCAAGTTTGTCAGTGCTGTAGGTGAGCTTTGAGCTCTCCTATGCCCAGGCTCCATGCCTGTGGAAGAGAGTCTGCTTCTGGCTGCCTTTGGATCAAGATGCAGAGCTCCCAGCTTCTCCAGTACCATGTCTGTCTGCACATTTCCATGCTTCCTGCCATGATTACAATGGACTAAACTTCTGAAACTGTAAGCCATACCCAATTAAATGTTTGCCTTTAAAAAAGTTGCCTTGGTCATAGTGTCTCTTCACAGCAATAAAACACTAATCACTCCAAGACTGGTTATAAGTGATATACACAGACATAATAGATAAATAGGATAACATAAATGGTTGGCAATAAAGTCCCACACTTGTGATTTACTGATTTTCGGTGAGAATGCTAATACAATTCAAAGGGAGAATGAATAATCTTTTCTGTAAAAAAAAAAAAAAAAAAAAAACGAGAAAGTTGAATATGTTTCTTACTCTGCATATGATACCTCACAATAAATTAAGATTTAAGCATATTAGTTAGAAATTATAATACTTTTCAAATAAAATATAGTAATACATTTTGTGAGCATGGAGTAGTGATGCTTTTTGTAAAATGACACTACATAAGCAATGAAGAAAAGTGGGTAAATTGGACTTCATCAATATTTAACATTTTGTGAGTCAGAGGACACCTATAAATAAGTAGGAAGACAACACTGGATGGAATAAAACACTGCAAAATTTTTTGCATGATAAATTCTTATGTGTAGCAGATACAATAATTGCTAAACATTCATTAAAATTAAAAAATGCAATGCAGTTAAATTGGAATGTGGGGTGTACTGTAATGGCCCCCAAACTAAAGCTGCTGGCTGCAAGACTGGTGACCTGAGATATATCCCTGACATGTCTTCAATGGAAGGAGAAAAGCAATAAATTCCCACAATTTGTCTGCTGAGGTCCACCTTCAAGTTTTGAGACAGATGTTCTTCTCACCCACAGATGAAGTAAGTTAATAAAACAAAAGAATGGGTCCTAGGGGACATTGATCCAAAGCAGATATAACCAGTTACTAAAGAGCACAAGGAGAGATGCTAGAAAGCATTAGCCATTAGGAGAATTCAAATCAAAAGGTTGGACATCATCAAAACAACTATCATTAATTACTGTTGGCGAGGAGTGGAACTCTAACGTATGCTTCATTGTTGATGTTTCATTAGGGATGCTTCATTGTTGATCCATTATAAAATTCAAGTACTCCCAGCAGATTTTTCCTGGAACATGGAGAGTTCCCTTCTTGTCACATATCCATGAGAAATGAAATGTGCACTCTCAAAACCTAAACACAAAAAATAAAGCAAAATTATTCATAGTATTTGCAAAAGGAAAATTCATACAACCCTTAAAGTGCATCATTTTGTGAGTACATAAATAAAAGATTTATCACCATATTATGAAAGTTCAGCAATAACAAAGAATGGGTACTGAAGCACTCCATGAACTATATGAACCTCAAACATGTTGACTGAACAGATCACCGAAGCTGCATGTTCTATGAGTTCATTTAAATGGTAGATGTTGTCTGGGAAGACTGATAGGTAAGGTGTGTTAGGGGCTTCCAGGGGAATGTTCCAAAAACACTGGGATAACATTTGAATGTAGATAATTCTTGAATAGAGAGTTTCTTCCTTGAGCACAAAACATTCTAAAATTGTGATGTTATTACATCTTGTCACTGAGTAAAATGATATGTTATTTAAATCTCAATAAAATTGTCACTGTCAATAAGAAACTGCTAAGCCAATGCTTGTTGGTGGCCTGGTCTGTTATATCAAAGGCAATGGAATTAAATTTACATCCACCTTAGGAGAAAGGGTCAACAGGACTTACATAAGAGGAAAAAGATAACTTGATCTTCTAGATACACTGAGAAGCAATTATTGCATTAAAAATTTTTTTTAAAAAGTTACATCATTTATATGAGAGAACATTAGAAGTGAGATGAGTAAGATTGGCAGCTCATGATGCAAGGTTGACCCCTACTAAACAAAGGTCAGAAAGAGAATGTTAAGCACATGTGTCCCAGACAGCTCTAAAGTCTGAAGCATTTTTGTATGGTTATGCTTAAGACATTCTCAAACTAAAGTCAGCCATCAGAGAAGTCTCTTTACTGTAACAAGAGGCCTCTTTTAAGCCTCATCCATGCATCTCAGAATTCATTACCTCAGTATGAATATGATAATGAATGCTAAGCCCATCCTTGTATTTGATATTCTTTAAATGTGTTCTCATGAACGTCATAGATGGGCCTTGCTTGGTTCCCAGTTTTTCTACATAAGCTTGAGAATAATCATTAAATAAAAACAATTGTGAGGGACTGCCACAACTGTTAAGGAGAGGCATGCACTGGGAAGCTCATCTTGGATGTTGGCTAAAGCAAATCTAAATTGGTAATTTAAATTCGGCTTTTGACACATAATGTAATTTCATCTTTTCTTCCCTTTCCTTTTTTCCTCTCAAGCCTTCTTATGTGCCCCCTTGCTCTTTCTAAAAACTATTTCCTCTTTTTCTTTACCCCCCCTCTCTCTCTCTCACACACACACACACACACAATTTTTTCCTAAATCTATAAGTACAAGCTGCTTAGTCTGTTAAGTGGTATTTGTATGTATATGATTTCAGTGTTCACCACTTGATTTGGATAACAAACTGGGAGACGTTTCCCTGATAAAGAGGGCTTCCAGTCTCAGAATGCCTTAATTACCTATACTTCTTTGTCTAGAGTTTAAGGCTTTTGAGTTTCCCTCATCTATGTTAACATGACTATTGATGTTTTTCTTGATGAGGTCTTGTGTATGCAATGATGTTGATGAGATTTCAAGAGTGTAGCTTTTTTGTTGTTTGTTTGTTTTACATGTGTAGGAGACACAATCTCACAGCAAATTCCTTTTCCTCTGGCTGCTACAATATTTCTGTCCCAATTCCACAATGATCTTCAAGCTTTAAATAAAGGACTGGTTCTGGATTGGTTCTGGATTGTTATGATTGGTTTTGGTTTCCTGTAATGGTTGTCATCTATTGCAAAGGGATGATGTTTCTTTGATGATGGATGAGAGCTAAATTTCCTTTTGGTATATAGATACATATTTAGAATGTACTTAGGAATTATACTGGTTCAGTAAAGTAGCAACTGTAGGTTATCTTTCAGGACTTTTCTTGACCTAGAGAGTTGGTTAGGTTTTCAATACTAGGCATTATTGCTCTGTTATATTGAGAGGACCCTAAGTCCAGTTAGATAGCTGCTGGTTGGCTCAAAGTTATGTGTGACATTATCTCACCCTCAGAGTTGTTGTGTCATATTGGTTGTTGTTGTGGTTCATAGGTGTTATAGCTGGGTAAGACTATCATTGCTTTCCTCCCATTGACACTTGGTTGGCTACTTCTGGTACCATGAAAGCTAGTCTTTACGGAGGAGGATCCAGTTTAGGTTCTCTGTGTTTTTTGTCCAAGTTTAATGGTGTTTTCAGCAATAGGAACTTAACTTAAACCTCTGGAGCCAACTAACAGTTATAGCAGTAGCCTATATTTTAGGAGTTTCTTGGATAATCCTGATCACCAAGTCAAAAGAGGCCTTCTTATGTCTTTGTTAGGATTCTTGTTATATAGTGTATGACTCTTGTGGGGAACATTGTCAGCTTACATGAAAATATTTAAATTATATGCATACAAAGATTTACTTGTAGTTTTAGGCAGATAGATAATAATTCCATATAAGTTTCTCTACGTAATCCGTATTGTTATTAAGTATATTACTGTTCTATATTTATCTCCTTTCCCTCTCCCTAATCATATCTCTCTAATTTTTCCCATTTCCTCCCTTCAAATCCTTCACATGGTCCCTCCCTTTTTGTTTTTTCAAGACTGTCTAACAGCCTTGGTTCTCATAGACCTCACACTGTAGACCAGGCTGGCCTCAAATTCAGAGACCTGCCTCTGACTTCAGAGTGCTGATTTCCTGATTTCTGGAGTTATCCCAATACATATACTCACTTATAAAGCCAT
Organism: Uromys caudimaculatus; assembly: GCA_028551405.1. Taxonomy (NCBI): domain Eukaryota; kingdom Metazoa; phylum Chordata; class Mammalia; order Rodentia; family Muridae; genus Uromys; species Uromys caudimaculatus. The sequence continues at coordinate 100,041,832 of CM052708.1, forward strand.
GGAGCTAAAAAACACATATAGAGGAGAATTGTGGCTTAGAAATTAGAAATACAAATATCACACTTTATAGAACATCACAATGCAGATTGAAGATACTGCCTTAGTATCACAAAGAGATATTTAGTAAGTGTAGATAATGCAAAGTATATGGCACAATGAAGGATTAAGTTTGTGCATTGGTTGCTGAAGGATGTGAAGGAATTAGTAGGGTCAATGGATCAATGTTGTAGGATCATGTTGTACACAGGCATGCAACCAGCAAGAGCATTAGGCTTTCAAATTTTTGCAAGGGATATTTTGGCAGAAATGCTGATGGAAAATGCACAGAAATGAATTAGAGAAGTAGGTTTTTCCAGAGAGTTGTGGGTTATAAGTATCTTGTTAGAACTTTGATTTGAATTTTAGGAAGAAACATTATGACATTGTTGTTTACATAGGAAATTTGTGCTTTCTATCTTGCATTCATATTAGTATCTACATGCTTCCAGTGTCTGTACACCCACACATAGATATTTTTGTGGTTATTTTTTATTCCTTGTCCAGTATGTCTTCTGGTAGGATTCAACACTTTGATTCCAGTTTTTAGCATCTGGAGATATAATTCTAGGTATTGTCAATTATGTTTCTAGGGGACCTTATGTTGACTCCTCTGGTGACTCTCTTTAAGAATAGACTGAATACTGTATAGGTCCTCAGACATTCCCTTTTTACCTTCCAGCAGCCATGACCACTGGGGACTCTTTCTGAATCTTTCATTCCCTGTTCTTGGCTTCACTGTCTAGAACTTCTGATAGTCTTGTTTATAACCTTATTTTAAAACTTGATTTGGGGAATCCTGATTTTTATTTTTTAACAATAAAGTTGCCTTTTAAATTATGGCACAGAGCTCTTGAGAAATGGTTCAGCAGTTAAAAGTTCTTCTGCCCTTCTAGAAGACCCAAGTTCAGTTCCCTATATGCGTGTCTGGCTGCTCTCAACTATAGTTGACACCACCTCCAGGAGATCTTCCACTCTTTTGGACTCCACATGTACTGAGCCCATGGATGTACATGTGCATGTGTGCATGTGCACATATACACACATACAGAACTGAAAAATAAGATCTAAATGATAATTTTGGTACATAGATGTAATAATATTCAGAATTTAAAATAATTCCCATAAAATTTAAAAATAAATGATATAAACTATAAAATTCAAAAGCTTCAAAAGAAAACACAACATCTAGAACTCTTATTTTTACAGCTAAAAGTGTAGATATAGATGGGTCTATTCATGTTGGATTGCTTAATTTACTGTAGGAAATGTTTCCTTTGTAATAGCAGAATGTGATTTCTTAATTTGGGGTTTTATAAATCATACATTGAAAATAATTCAAAGTAGATTAAAGATGTATACCTAAGATTGTTGATATCTCCTTAAATAAACTTTAAATCTAAGACTTAAGTGTTTCTGACCTGTAGCCCTGACACCACTTCAATCTAGCCCTCCAACTTCCTTCCTCCTATGTCTGTGCTGTTTCCTCCTGGTTTTCTTCCTTCTTTTCCATCTTCATTGAAGTATGAAAGATTTCTTGTTCACTGCCTTATGATGGACAGTGGCAAACTTTCCACAAAAGGCTGAAGTATACGCAACCAGATAGCCAGAGTACTATTTCCCTACCTACTACTTTTTAATTGCTTATCTTGTTCATGCTTGTATTAGGAGAGGAGAGGATGTATCCTCTCCTAATCTCTTCTTTTATAAAAAATTGAGTGATCCTAGTAATAACATTAAAGGGTGACTATGAATGCCAAAAGACTCTTGAAGTATGTAATCTGTAAAAATGATTAGAAGGTATAGTCCAACAAAATATTGGTTTATAGTCTTTTCTTAAAGATTTCCCTCATTTTGTATTATTGTAATCTCTCTCCTTTCCTTTCCTCTTCCCTCTCTTCTTTTTCCCTCCCCTCCCCTCCCTTCTTATTACCTCCTTTTTTTCTTCTTGTTAGTTACTTTTTACAGCCAGAACCATTCCAACAACATAAACTCTGGGACAATTCTGTACTAAATGTTATATCTCTGCTTATGTATTTTGTGGCTATTGTTCTTTATGGAAATTGTTATTGGAATTAGTATGAATTTATGGAATATCTGGATCTATATAATAGTGAGCTATATTGCTATGAACTCCGTAGATCCATAACTGTGTCCACAGCTAGTTCACATGAGAAATGTATGACATCCAAGTCCAAGAAATAGACTAGCGCTAAGAAAAGGGTTCATATCTTAGAGGTATCATTATGCTGTGGTTTGCAGTTGGTGAATTTCTAGTCAACTAAATTTTTAACATATGGATACTTCAGGATTTTTCTCAATGAGTGTAGGAAAAAACCCATTATCTGAATAATAACAGAAAATATTTTGTTAGATTTTAAAGAAAAATGGTGACTTCAACGGCGTTTAAATTAATGTCTTCCCTCCTTTGAATTAGTTCCTTCTGCACCATGAAGTGTATTCCACACCTTGAGATATCCATGAGAACATAGTTGATATATTAAATGGTCCCAAGCCTAATAAGCAATGATTCTTTGATTTTCCAATGCCTGTTTTGACTTTATACATATTTAATAATGCCTTTCTCTTATGAGTCATGGATCTAAGAAAAGCAGTGAACTGTTCTCATTTCTAAGATATAGTCTCTTGTAAAGAGATTTAGATTTAGGATAAATGTCATTATAATGTTTTAAAATAAAAATAATTCAATATTTTTGGCATATTATTTGTATTACCCAGGGTCTCTAAAGGAACAGAATTAATGAAATGAATATGTGTGTCTCTGTGTGTGGTTTGTGTCTGTCTGTCTGCCTCCCCAACTCTGTGTGTGTGTGTGTGTGTGTATGTGTGTGTGTGTGTGTGTGTGTTAAAGAAAGATTTATTGGACTGATTTACATCCTGTTGTCAGGCCAGTCCAACAATGACTACAGCACAGTAGAAAAGCTGAGAATCTCAGAGTCGTTAAGTCTACAAGGCTAAGTGTCTCAGTAGCCCCAGTTTAGCACTGGAGTCTTGGAGGATTCTTAGAGAGCTGCTAGCTTTGGTCTATGTTAGAATTCTGAAAAAAATGGATTTAATATAAAAAAAAACAATGGGGTAAGACACACTTGCAAGTCAGAGTGGGGACAAACAGGAAAACAAAAACAAAAACAAAACAAAAAAAAACCAAAACAACAACATTATTCTTCTTCCACATTTCTTTTATGTGGGCTGCCAACCAGAAGCTGCAGCCAAGAATTAGGGAGGGTCTTTTGTTTCAAATGAGGTGCTTAAGAATATTTCTCACAGGAGTGCTCAGCAGCTTGGATTTAAGTTCATTCTATATTATTCAAGTTCACAGTCAAGATTAGACATGACATCCTGCATTCTTGTTTTCTTCTCCTAAATAGAGAATATAATCTCTCAAAAATCAGTTATATGATATATTATATGTGATTTTTAAAATCCAACTAAATTGTACACATAAAATATCAATTATATAAGCTGTATCATTGTACTTTTTAATGATTAATGAGCACTCACTAGCAATGCATGGAGGGACACAGTAGTATAAAGATTTTCCCTATAATGGAATCTTCAGATGGTAAGTTTGCTTTTAACTAAAAAGAAAGCAGGAGGAGAGGTCAACACTGGTAACTTCCTTTTCTTTCTTTCTTTTTTTTCTTTTTTTTTTTTTTTTTACTTTTTGATACTTTATTTACATTTCAAATGTTTTCCCCTTTTCAGGTTTCCCCTTTGGAGACCTCCTATCCCATCCCTCCTCCCCTGCCTCTATGAGGGTATTCCCCCACCCACCCACTCCTGTCTTCCCTCCCTGGCATTCCTCTACACTGGGAAGCAAGGAATACACATGGAGGGACCCATGGTAACTTCTTTTTCAAAGACAAGTTAAATGTTTCTAGTTAATTCTCAGGAAAACTTATTCAGGTGGCATTTTGAATTCTGGTTTTGTCAATCTATGTTATTTTCAATACTTTTGAGATACAAAGGAAAGCTCTGACAGACTTCAGCCAGCCTCACACATGTGCTGTGTGCTGTTTGCAAGTCATCAAACTGGGTTGAGTCTGTCGGGATGAGGATGAAAACTATACAGCCATTGAAAAGGAAACAAACAATCAAACATCTTGATTTCTGTTCAGATGAAAATATCAGGATAATAACGTTAGTGTTGAAAGTAAGACAAAACATGACAAAAAGCCCCAAACTCATGCTCAGAATCAAATAGTCAAAGAGAACAATAGCTTTCACTTCTCAACAATTTTTCAGCCTGGCTCATTTGTTTTACAAATCACATGTTTGCATATAAGGAGAATGGTGTAAGGTATTTCCCAGAGATGATTAGTAAGACCGTTTTCTCAACACACAATTTGTGATAAACTGTGACACTGTTCTTTTTTAAAATTTTTATTTATTTATCTTTGCATTTATTTATATTCATGCACCATGTTTGTGTTAATGCCATTGGATGCCCTAAAGAGGGTATGAGTCCTCTAGAGTTGGAATAGAGATGGAGATGAGTCACCTGCTGTGAATGCTGGGAACTGAACCCAGATTATCCATAACAGCAGCAGGTACTCTTAACTGCTGAGCCATCTTCTAGTTTCAAATCACCCATTTTTTTAAGCAGTAATTCCCTCCAAACTTTATACTATTATTTTGATCACCCTTGGATTATAGTGTAAATTGTTTGGACCTTAATAATGAAAGCTCAATTTCAGTCAATTTTAAATATTGCACAAGTGTTGTTTTAAGGTGAAAATTATTGCTAAGTAGTTCTCTAGATCACCTAACAGATTGCTATTTGCAGCACTTCATATGTGAAGTTGAAATGAGGAAATCTATGTGAAGGAGTTTGTCATTAAATGATAATCATGTGGTTAGCACAGCTCCCCCTGCATTCTTGGTCAGTGTGTGCTTCACAGGCATGCTCACATTTACTTCAAGAATCTAATTGTTCCTGTGTAACACAACTTCATCTTCACAGAATATGTGTTTAGAAATAGAATACACCACAAAAACTTTTCACATAAAATATCTTTCTCATAAATGATCACATGTTCTGGCATAAGAATAATTCATTTCCTCTCAACAGCTCATTTTTCTATTCAGTTTGGATCATTAAAGTGGCTTTTTCTTCCTGTTGATATTTGAATTATTTGCTCACTTGTCTAATAAATGTACCAGATAATTTTGAGTGGACATAATGGTTCATATTTCCTTAGATCCCTGAGGTTTGGATTGTTTAAACTCTGAAACAGCTCATTCCCCAAAGAGGAATTTAAGTCAGAAAATGAACATTATGTCAAGGCTTCTATAATTATATGAATGACTGTTTCACTGCTGCACAAACTGTTACAAACTGAAATATATTTGAAAGTAGTAAAGATTGTTTTTTGTAAATAAGATAGAACTCAAGCAGGCAGAGCCTGACTGAAGATAAAGGTCAGCAGCCATCTGTTCCCTGGTCTGATTTAGAAGCGCAGAAGGTTTAGCTTGTCATGCCTGAATTGCTTTCAAATGCCCAATAACAACAGCAACCACAATAAAATAAAATTAGTTACAAGGTGAAGCTTTGAAATTTCTCCCTAAAGCAAATTGCTCCCCAAAATAAACAAAACAATATGTTTATTTTCCTTTCAAATATTTTCCCATAGAACTTGAAAAATGATGCAGCTTCCTAACCAAGATGACTGCACTAAGGACACAGTTCTTACAAGCCAGATTCTAGAACATAGAAGTTGGAGATTTTGACAGTAAGCATTACACAGATTTGCTAAAGATGCTAATGATTCCATGTAGAATTGTTACCTATCTGTTTCATGACTGGCTTCTTATCATTTCTATTTTTAGATCAATTTTATTATGTGAATGTGTATGCATGTGTACAATGTACATGCAGGTGCCACAAGGAGGCCAGATGAAGGCATTGAAATCTGCAAAGCTGGAGTTATAGATGGCTGCGAGTTGCCTGATGTATGTGCTGAGAACTGAACTCATGTCCACTGTAAGAGAAGCAAGCATTCTCAACTGCTGCCATATCTCCAGATCGAAGTGTTGTTGTTGTTATTGTTGTTGTTGTTGTTATTGTTTGCTAAGTCTGGATATAGATGCATCTTTCTAGAATTTTTTTGTGAGAACCCAAAAAATGACATTGTGCGGTTTTAGATCTGAAGACAGGGCAGTTAATGGAAGGTTCTAGGTAGAGCAGGACTCTAAAGCTGTAAGACTTGTAAACCTGACAATTCTTTTTAACTGCATCAACTCTTTTTGGTATTCCTATAGCTGATCTCAATTTTCTCTCTTCATAACAAATCAGTATGGGGTTTTACCAGAGCAGACAAGCATGAAATTAATTTTCCATAGAAGTTTACTGATGCTTGGAAACTTGCTGGTCAGTAACATTGGCATAAATCCTGATGCTGCCTTCACTTCTACTTTTCTACTTTTTAATTGCAGTCGGTTTTATCAACATTAATTTCACAAAATGTATTTTATGTAAAAATCTTTAAGGAAAAAAGAGGCCAGGGCTCCCTTTTTTATACTTAATTTTGTAAATTTTAGCAAGTTTTATGACAGAAAAATACTCTAATTTTAAAATTTATTTACTTTGACTTATGTGTCTGAGTCCTCCCCTGAATATGCACATATATGCACCATAAGTGTGCCTAATACTGGCAGAGGACAGAAGAAGATGCTACAAAATGATGAAATTGTGATTACATGACTATTGTGGGCTGTTACGAGGGTCCTAAGAATGGAACCCAGATCCTCTGGCAGAGCAGCAAGTGCTTTTAAATGCTGAGTTGTCCCTCTAGCTCCTCATACTCTTTCTTCATTCTGTTTTCTTGTTTTTTTTATCATAGCAAATTAAAGATATTTGATATCTATACTGGAGAACAGAAAAGGACATCCAACATCCTGGAACCACAGTTACAGGCTATTGTGACCTGATATAGATGCTGAAAACCAAATTTGTGTCCTTTAACAGAGCAGAAAGTTGTGGTATCTCTCCAATTCTGATAAGTTTATTGTCTTGATAAAGTTTATTGTGGATACTTACATATAGAATACTGTGGTAGATAAGATACCTCAGGGTTCTGTTGAGTAAATAAAAAGTTTGACTCCTCTTATACATCTCCAACAGCGAAAGTATTTTGTTAAGTATTGAAGCTTGCTTAATGCATGTTTAATTGGGATCATATCTAACCCTTATAGTGTTAAACCAAGTATGAGTCTTTTGTTAAAAAACTGTTAGATGACATTATTTCTTCAGTCTTTAGGAAGGATCTATGACCCACATTTGAAATAAAGTAGGTGCAGTCATCACTAATTGTATGGGTCCAGTTTTCAGCTACTCATTCTAGAGCAACTTGTAAAATGCTGAGAGAATAGCTACCACCAGACTTTGAGTGTGACTGCTTCTCCAGATTGGTCTTGCTGTGCTCTGCTCTTTGGGTACCCGCTTGTCTTACAAAATTTATCTTAGTCCTACCTAGAGAGATGTGAGCCACTGCTGTTTTTCACTCCCTGATGAGAAAGTTTTATGGAAACAAAAACAAAACAAAACAAAATAAAGCAAACCTCCTTTAGTTCCTGAAACTGGCATGTATTTTATAAATGGTGTTTTTGAGCATTTTCTGCAGAGCACAGGCTGTGTAGTGTCGCATGTTTTTCCTTCTCAGAGGCACTCTTCTGCACCCCACTCAGAGAAGCCTCGGAGTCAATCTGGTGGGGTTTGGGGAAACAGTATTGTAATCTCTGACTTGTATCTCCTAAAGGAAAATATTTATGCCTAGGAAATGCTGCATACGTTTCATTCCTCTATTTCATGTGTATCCTGCAAGGAAGGGACATGATCTGAGAGAATAGGAGACCTGGGGAATGGGAAAAGACCCACAAACTGGGAAAGGTTTTGTCGTAATATTGAAGCATGAGAGGCACTTTAGGAGGATGTTAATTAAATTAGGAAGCAACGAATGGATCTGCCACTCTTCTTGGGAATTCATAGTGGGTAAGAATTTCATAAATAACATATGAGGTCACTAACCACAAGTAAAAAGTTGATAAATATCACTACACTAAACTGGAACAATCCATTAAACCAAAGACAAGGTAAGCCACTAAAATATAAGGTAGCATCTGGGAGAAGATATTTTCCATATGTATAACCAAGCAATAAAGTAGTAGTTATTTAAAATACATCCCTTTTTAACAAAATAGAATGACATCACTTCCACATTCCTTTACTACGTCCATCCGCATCTTTGGACTCTGCCTACATATCGATAATTTTTTCTTTGATTTTTGTTACCATTTTGTTGGAACCTTGCTTATCCTTTGTACAAGCTATGGAATCCTGCACTTCTTCCCACAAGAAGAAAATTCTGGGGTAACATATAATCTCTCCCTGTCTCTGAGTTTCCAGCCGCCCACTCATGAGTGCCTGCCCAGGGGATCAGTTTTTTTACCTTACACAGTCAAAATCCCAGCACCTAGGTCACACATTATCAGCTCCTGCCCAAAATGCATAAAATCCTTCCTGCCTTAGCTCTGGTGTGTGACCTCATCGACCTCCAACTGTAACATCAGTGAACTTTCCCCAGAGCTGCCTCCAAATAAGCCTGCCTTTAGACTTCTAATTTGGCTTCAATTGATGCATTTCATTGAAAAAGAAACATATTAGGTATATACATAGTTTTGCATATATATATAGTATATTAAGTATACATATAAAATTTGAATCTTTTTGTTGTGTGTATATAATTTCAAGGACGACAACTGCATTGGACAACCAATAAGTGGACTCATCCCTAAAAGAAGCTAATTCTACTGTCAGAAGTCATTTGTTGCTTATAGTTCTTAGAACTGGGGCCTTGAAAATTTTCCATTTCCATTTTAACATGTCTGCTGATACTGTCATTGTTCTGGTCTTATTTATGTAGCTATTTTTAGGTGGAAAACATTTCATAGGACACTTTCTGGTGTTAAGGCTTTTATACTCTTTCTACCCCTGTTTTTGATGTTCCTTGGGCCATAGATGCAGAAACTCTGATACACATGTATGTAGAGAATGGGCTTTTCATGATATGTTGATCTCTGCACAGTGCCCAGTTGTAGCTTTCTGTGACGATCTCCACTTGGGCTGACAAAGCTATGTACAAAAACCATGGACTAATAAAATCCCAATACGAGGCACAAGAAACCCTCACCTTGCCCCAGAGCTGCCTCCAAATAAACTTGCCTTTATGCTGTTAATTTGGCTTGAATTAGTTCATTTCATTGACAAAGTTGTAAGAATAGTCTAAATAAATTCACAAGCAATATATATTATTGATGTAGCTCTTGTTTGCCTCTTAGGGGTTGATGGCAGGTCCCTATTGCTGCAGAAATGGGACTTGGGTCCTGAGATCCTAATCAAGCTGTATCTGACATGAGAGCCTCTTTACTGTGATTCCAGAAAAATCTATACATACTGCCAATGGAGAGAAACAATTAAACAGACCTACCCAGCTGAAATATCTGTGAGTCATGATAATAACCATAATAGCATGATAAGCATAAAGGTGTAATCAGGGCACTCACATGACAGCAGCAACCAACAGCAGTCTAATTGGGATTAAGACTCACTCAACAAGAGGGAGAATTTCTCCTAGCCAGCTTCCTAGGACTAGTGAGGTCATGGGCCTTAGAAAAGAATCATCTCCTGCCACTTTTCTGGACCAACATTATTCTTTACTACATACAAAATTTTATTCTTATACCCACAGAATCTGTAGCTACCCTTCTTTCTTAACAGATTTTCTTAACAGCAAGTGAAAACCACCACTGAAGTAGTAGTTTTGAGAATAACTCTGCTCTAAATCAATGCCAGATGAGAAACAACCAAGTATAAAAATGATCAAACAACATGAACTTGTCTTTTAGAGAGGAGGAAGCCTGAATGATTGATGAAATTTTATTTTTTAAAGCTCAGTATTGCTAAATACAAAAACACAAGTTTAAATGCCTCTGTAGACAAGAGGCTTAAAATTCCAAAGAAGAGGACACATCACCCAGAGCTGATCCTGGGACACAGCATTCCATACCCAAATATGACCCGGAGAGAGCAGGTTTCCCAGGAGTGTGGACAAGAATGTGAGCACAGATAAGAATACCACTACTGCTCAATGGGACCAGCTTCCCCTCCCCCCAAAAAATCCCTCAGGACACAGGAACCAAGGAGCAGCTTGGAACAGGAGCCTTCTGGTTTCCCTATGCACGCAGAGCTGATCATATGCCATAGCACCCAGAGTTGATCCTGTGATACAGTGCTACATACACAAATATTGCCAGGAGAGAGCTTGTCTCCCAGTAGTGCTGACACACCTGTGAGCATAGGTAAGACCACCACTTCTGTTCAAATTCCTAGCCCAAGAGGGACTCTCCCAGAGCCATCAGGACACAGGAACCAAGGAACAGCCAGGGACAGGACTTTTGGTTTCTGTCTGCACCCCAGAGCTGACCCTGTGCCATAGCTCTCCATACCCAAATTCCTCCCAAAGCGATCTGGTCTCCCAGGATTACTGACAGAAAGGCTTGCAGAAGGAATAAGCCATAGTCAGAGACAGCAAGACCAGCTAACATCAGAGATAACCAGATGGTGAAAGCCAAGGGCAAGAACATAAGCAACAGAAACCAAGGCTACCTGGCATCATCAGAAAACAGTTCTCCAACCACAATGAGCCGTGGATATTCGAACACACCAAAAACACAAGACTCTGATTTAAAATTACATCTCATGATGATGATAGAGAACACTAAGAGATACATAAGTAACTACATTAAAGAAATACAGGAGAATACATGTAAACATGTAGAAGCCCTTAAAGAGGAAACACAAAAAACCCTTAAAGAATTACAGGAAAATACAACCAAACAGGAAAAGGAATTGAAGAAAACCATTCAGGATCTAAAAATGAAAATAAAAACAATAAAGAAATCACAAAAGGAGACAAACCTGGAGATAGTAAACCTAGGAGAGAGATCAGGAGGCATAGATGCAAGCATCACCAACAGAATACAAGAGATAGAAGAGAGAATCTCACGTGCAGAACATACCAAAGAAAACATTGACACAACAGCCAAAGAAAATGCAATATTCAAAAAGCTCCTAACCCAAAACATCCAGGAAATCCAGGACACAATGAGAAGACCAAACTTAAGGTAGAGAGGAGAGCAAAGATTCCCAACTTAAAGAGCCAGTAAATATCTTCAACAAAATTATAGAAGAAAACTTCCCTAATCTAAAGAAAGATGCCCATAAACATACAAGAAGCCTACAGAACTCCAAATAAATTGGACAAGAAAAGAAATTCCTCTTGTCACATAATAATCAAAACACCAAATGCACAAAACAAAGAAAGAATATTAAAAGCAGTAAGGGGAAAAGGTCAAGAAACATAAAAGGCAGACCTATCAGAATTACACAAGACTTCTCATCAGCGACTATGAAAGCTAGAAGATCCTGGGCAGCTCTCATACAGACCCTAAAAGAACACAAATGCCAGTCCAGATTACTACACTCATCAAAAATATCAATGACAATAGATGGAGAAAACAAGATATTTCATGACAAAATCAAATTTACACAGTATCTTTCCACAAATCCAAACCTAGAAAAGATAATAGATGGAAAATACCAATATAAGGAGGAGAATTACACCCTAGAAAAAGCAAGAAAGTAATGTTCTCTCAAGATATTCAAAAGAGGATAGCCACACGAACATAAAATAACATAAAAAATAACAGGAAGCAACACTCACTTTTTGATAATTTCTCTTAATATCAATGGACTCAATTCCCCAATGAAAAGACATAGACTAACACATTGGATATTGAAACAGGACCCAGTATTTTGCTGCATACAAGAAACTCACTCAGTGTCAAAGACAAGCACTACCTCAGATTAAAGTGCTGGAAAACAATTTTCCAAGCAAATGATCCAAAGAAAGCAGCTGGAGTAGTCATTCTAATATTGGATAAAATCGACTTTCAACCAAAAGTTATCAAAAAGGATAAGGAAGGAGACTTTATACTCATCAAAGGAAAAATTTACCAAGAACTCTCAATTCTGAACATCTATGCTCCAAATGCAAGGGCATCCACATTCATAAAACAAACTTTACTAAAGCTCAAAGCACACATTGCACCTCATACAATAATAGTAGGAGACTTCAACACCCCATTATCATCAATGGACAGATCTTGGAAACACAAACTAAACAGAGACACAGTGAAACTAACAGAAGTTATGGATCAAATGGATTTAACAGACATCTATAGAATATATCATTCTTTTTTTTTTTAGGAGTTTATTTTATTTTATTTTATTTTTTGATACTTTATTTACATTTCCAATGTTTCCCCCTTTCTAGGTCTGCTCTTTGGAGACCACCTATCCCTTCCCCCTCCACCATCTCTATGAAGGAATTCCACCTCCCACACACCCACCCACGCACTCCCATATTCCCACCTTGACATTCCCCTTTACTGGGGCCTCTCCTCCCACTGATGGCCAACAAGGCCCTCCTCTGCCACATATGTGGTCCGAACCATGGGTCTCTCCATGTGTATTCTTTGGTTGGTGGTCCAGCCTCCAGGAAGACCAGGGAGGGGGTCAGGCCAGTTGACACTATTGCTCCCTCCATAGGGCTGCAGACTCCCTTAGCTCCTTCAGTCCCTTCTCCAACTCCTCCATCTGGGACCTCACTCTCAGTCCAGCAGTTACTGTAAAGGGAAACTTGGGTATTCCAAATGTTTCGGCTACTATCCACTTATTAGTGAGTACATACCATGTTCGTTCTTTTGTGACTGAGTTACCTCGCTCAGGATGATATTTTCAAGTTTCATCCACTTCCATGCAAATTTCATTAAATCATTGTTTTTAATAGCTGAGTAATACTCCATTGTGTAAATGTACCACATTTTCTGTATCCATTCCTCTGATGAAGGACATCTGGGTAGTTTCCAGCTTCTGGCTATTATAAACATGGCTGCTATGAACATAGTAGAGTATGTGTCTTTATTACAAGTTGGAGCATCTTCTGGTATATGCCCAGGAGTGGTATAGCTGGGTCCTCAGGTAGAATTATGTCCATTTTTCTGAGGGTCCACCAAACTGATTTCCAGAGAGGTTGTACCATCTTGCAATCCCACCAACAATGGAGGAGTGTTCCTCTTTCTCCACATCCTTGCCAGCATCTGCTGTTACCTGAGTTTTTGATCTTAGCCATTCTGACTGGTGTGAGGCGGAATTTCAGACTTGTTTTGATTTGCATTTCCCTGATGACTAAGGATGTTGAGCATTTCTTTAGGTGCTTCTCAGTCCTGCGAATTTCCTCAGTGGAGAATTCTCTGTTTAGCTCTGTTCCCCATTTTTTGATGGGGTTATTTGGTTTTCTGGAGTCTAACTTCTTGAATTCTTTGTGTATTTTGGATATTAGCCCACTATCGGACGTAGGATTGGTAAAGATCTTTTACCAATCATTTGGTTGCCATTTTGTCCTATTGACAATGTCCTTTGCCTTACAGAAGCTTTGCAATTTCATGAGGTCCCATTTGTCTATTCTTGATCTTAGAGGATAAGCCATCGGTGTTCTGTTCAGGAACTTTTCCCCTGTACCCATGTGTTCAAGGCTTTTCCCCACTTTCTCTTCTATTAGATTCAGTGTATCTGGCTTTATGTGGAGGTCATTGATCCACTTGGACTTGAGCTTTGTACAGTGAGATAGGAATGGATCAATTTGCATTCTTCAACATGTAGACCGCCAGTTGAACCAGGACCATTTGTTGAAAATACTGTCTTTTTTCCGCTGGATGGTTTTGGCTCCTTTGTTGAAAATCAAGTGTCCGTAGGTATGTGGGTTCATTTCTGGGTCTTCAATTCTATTTCATTGATCTTCCTCCCTGTCACTGTACCAATACCATGCAGTTTTTATCACTACTGCTCTGTAGTGTAGTAGTGTAGTAGTGCAGGAATGCTGATTCCCCCAGACGTTCTTTTGTTGCTGAGAATAGCTTTTGCTATCCTGGGTTTTTTGTTGTTCCAAGTGAATTTGAGAATTGCTCTTTCTAAGTCTATGAAGAATTGAGTTGGAATTTTGATGGGGATTGCATTGAATTGGTAGATTGCTTTTGGCAGGATGGCCATTTTTACTATATTAATCCTGCCAATCCATGAAGAGGGGAGAGCTTTCCACCTTCTGAGGTCTTCTTCGATTTCTTTCTTCAGAGACTTGAAGTTCTTGTCATACAGATCTTTCACTTGTTTGGTTAGAGTCACACCAAGATACTTTATATTGTTTGTGACAATTGTGAAGGGTGTCATTTCACTAATTTCCTTCTCAGCCTGTTTATCCTCGAGTATAGGAAGGCTACTGATTTGTTTGAGGTAATTTTATATCCGGCCACTTTGCTGAAGTTGTTAGTCAGTTGCAGCAGTTCTCTGGTGGAGTTTTTCGGGTCACTTAAGTATATGATCATATCATCTGCAAAGAGTGATATTTTGATTTGCTCCTTACTAATTTGTATCCCTTTGACCTCCTTTTGTTGTCTAATTGCTCAAGCTAGGACTTCAATTACTATATTGAATAGATAGGGAGAGAGAGGGCAGCCTTGCCTAGTCCCTGATTTTAGTGGGATTGCTTAGAGTTTCTCTCCATTTAGTTTGATGTTGGCTACTGGTTTCCTGTTTACTGCTTTTACTATGTTTAGGTGTGGGCCTTGAATTCCTGATCTTTCCAAGACTTTTATCATGAAGGGATGCTGAATTTTGTCAAATGCTTTTTCAGCATCTAATGAAATGACCATGTGTTTTTTTCTTTGAGTTTGTTTATGTAGTGGATTACATTGATGGATTTCCGGGTATTGAACCATCCCTGCATCCGTGGGATGAAGCCTACTTGATCATGATGAATGATCATTTTGAT